>OX638297.1:2130729-2730729 GCA_951812265.1 Taphrorychus bicolor | reverse complement strand
GAATTGAAAACACTTTGTTATAGGTTAGGTAACCGACGCCAACTCAGTTTATAAAACGCATTTTCGACGACAGCGTCGTAGCCAGCGTCAGTGCCAACCTTGAGTTTATAAATCCACCTTTACTGTGGGAATTAACAGCCCGCTGCAGTGTGCAAAAGTCTTGATATTAGTCAAAATCTTAGTTATTATAGTAATTGATATAAGTAAGCTGGCCAGTATATTGATAATTTGGATAAAAATACTAGGAAATTTGACACAAACTATTTACCAACTTATAGTATCATAAAATAAAAAAAAAAATTCTAGGTTGTAGGAGGTAGCAATGGTAAACCGTGGAAATTGGACCATCTTGTATAAGAGGACGTACGACCTCATAAAAAATCGAATATATCAAATATAGAGCTATGAAAGTTCAAAACTATTTTTCACACAAAATAAAAGAACTTGACGCAAAATAATTACACAAATACCAAACTTTCGGCATAAAGTCATTCATAATGAAATCGCCTAAAAGAAATTTTTGTGAACAAAATGGCGAATGAAAAGTTTTTTACAATATGTTTTCTTTTGTAATAAAATTCTCACAGTTTTAGTAAACTTATATAAAACTGTTTAAGAATTGGGTAATTTGTAACGAATTTTTATTCTTACAACGTAAGACTTAAGTTAGTTAAGAAGTAGAATCCAAGCAATTCGTAAGTAACGAAAGATATTACAACCAAATATCAGAATCTATTTTTGTATTGCCTTGAAGCGCTGCAATCGTACATCTTCGGTTTTACTTTCCTCATCTAAAACAAACTTGAAATCTAAACTAAAAACAAATAAATGAAAAGACGGTAAGTTGTGCAGTTGACTCGGCATTTTTGCAGGGCCGTTGTGAAGGGCGAAAAATCAAACCAGAAGGAATAAGAGTGTAGGAGAAACCCAGCTCACCGTGTGATACTTATGTAAGTAGTCCCTCTGAGGGCTATGGTGCGACTTGGGCGTAGATCTACCGCTTACAGGGGGTGATTGGCGTTCCAAGCTGCGGCCGCGGGCAAGCAGGTTCATGTGCTCCATGCTGCCCACACGGGACTCTAGTTCCTCTGCTCTCGCCTCGGTGTTCTGTTTCTCCTCCTGTATCAGACGGATCTCGTTGTTGATGGCGTCCAGTTGTTCTTGGAGCATCATCGCCAAAGTTTGAGCGTCGGTGTGGCCGGAGGGTGAGAGGATGTCCGCGCTGCTGTCGTATAGTAATAACATTAGAATTCCTCCATACAATTAAAATTATATCTAAATTTACATTTTATATATTACTTACTGGGCGTACCTGAACAAACTGTCATTGTCGTCGCCTTCGGCATCGCTGGAAACATCGAAAGCCTGTTGGACGTTGGCCAGCACGTGCGCTTGTTGCATCTTTTCCCATTCATGTTCCGTCATGGACCGAGAGCCAAAGCCCATCTTTGGTTCTTCGTCGATGGGCGTACGACTCTTGTTGGGTCTGCGGGGCAAGGAATGGGTATCGAAGCTGGAATGACTGGCGCTGCGAGAGAAATTCGCTGGATCCACGGCATTGGGTGACAGCGATCTAATAAAAGCATATTTTCTCTAGATTAGATTTTTCTAGAGCTAGGCAATTCAATGCCCTAGCTCCTACTGTGACTACCATGACTAGACCCCAAAAAATGGCTCCCTTTTTTGGCCAGAAGTTTCTCACTATTAAGTTTTCGCTGACGTAATTTTGTCGTCCGCACACGTCTTACAAGCGTCATAGCCATGCAGCTTAAAGCCGGACCGGATACTGATTGGTATATGATATGAGATACTGAACATCTCGCCAATCGACAGTCTTTGCAGCCGCTTTTTCTTCTCAAACAATATTTGCTGAGCATTGGCCTTGCTTGTTCCAACAAGTGTAAAAGGGTCCATTCTTACTTTCGTGCTACGCACATGCTCGGACCAGTCATGACAAAAAAAACGGCAAAATTTCTTTAATTATAAAACTATGATTTTTTCGGGGTTGATTCACACTACAGGCGCAACGCCTCGGCAAGTGACAGTTTTTGCAGGCGCTATTATTCTCAAACAATATTTGCTGAGCATTTGCCGTGCCTGTTCCGACAAGTGTGAATATTCTTCAGAGGTTCAGAGGGTTAAGAAGACGACAAGTTTTTGAATCCGAAAGAAATGGATTCTCGAAAAGTAGAATTTGGTTTTTGAATAAGTTCTTTGATTTGCCTCATTAAATTACTCATCATAAGACATTCGTTAATATTTAAAAAACTTTGGTCGTCTAAAAGTTCTAAGTGCAACGTTACAAACCTCTTCGTTGCGTTTTTTTAGCATTTTGTGCGCCCAAAAAAACGTCGTTTTCTTTTCCTGCGTAATCTATTTACATTTTGTTGCTCTTCTTCGTCTAATATTAAAGCAATTTTTACTAAAGTGGAGGTCGTAAACATAGTAAACACTGCTCTGCACAAAACAAAATTTATTTAACCCGCCGCAAGACTGTTGGAGTGTGAATTGCTTTGAAAAATCTTGCTCGTGCCGAGCTTCTAACGTGCCGTTACTAAGCACGAGCATTGCACAAAAGTGAGAATCGATCTAAAATATCCTTCCGATAACCAATCTGCAATTTTTACATGAATTCCGTGGGTTCTGAGCATATTTGGGACAACAGAGGCCAACTTTCAATTTGCCCCAATACATTGTCAAATTCATCAAACGACATTCGGTAATTTTTAAAAAACTTAGCTCACATAAAATCACATAAAAGTTCTGAGTGCAATGTTGCAAGCTTTACCTCTTCATTGCGTTTTTATAGCAATTTATGCACCCAAAAATGTTTTTTTCTCTTCTTGCAACCAAATTTGTTAACAATGAGATAATCTGCAAATTTTATGTCAACCAGAACCAGAACCAGAACCGATGTGAAACAAAAATGAGTTATGTCGTGTTTGATTCAGGTAGTTTTGTCTAAAGGTTATGTTAAGAGTGTTGTATAAAAACCATCTGAAACCAGAAAAAGTAAATCCCCGAAGCAACAACTTGAAGAAATTATACTGTCACATTCAGCCAAGACGATCGCACATAAACTCACATAAAAAACACACATAAAATCACATAAAAGTTCTGAGTGCAATGTTGCAAGCTTTACCTCTTCATTGCGTTTTTATAGCAATTTATGCACCCAAAAATGTTTTTTTCTCTTCTTGCACTTTCTCTGCCAGAGACATAGTCAACACCAGCCTACACAAAACTAAAATCAAGCAAAAATTTGTTTAACCCGCGCAAGACCGTTGCAGTATGAAATGCTTTGAAAAATCTTGCTAGTGCCGAGCGTGTGACTTGCCTTTAGCGAGCACGAACGTTACAGAAAAATGAGAATCGACCTTTAAACTTATCGAAACATGTGATTATTGTTTAAGATTGTTTTAGGTTTTGAAGAGAACCTATTCTAAGTTGGAAAAGCCACCTGCACCAGTATGTCCAGGCTCTGAGGAATTTATCAAGTGACCCTAATTTTATGTTCGCGAGTGTATTAAAAAAGGAAGGCCAAATCTGTAAAACAGGAGGGGTCTCCGGATTAGCTCAATGTGGCAATTATTTTTTTTTATACAAAAATTAAAGTAACTAGTACGCACCGAGTGTATTTCAACAAAGGATAGAAGTACGCTCAGTGCTGCCAGTCGAAATATTAACTAAACAATACCTCGTGAGAGCGTCAGTTTGCTGGATGTTGTAGGCAATTTCCTGCTGGAGCATTTGGCGTTTGACGTTGTCAATTTCCAGCCTCGATTTGGCCAGCTCTTTCATAATTTCCGCCTTCTGTTGGTCTAATTCTTCCATCATCTTTCTAGTCTTATCCAACTCCTGCGTAAGGTTATTCTTTTCCTATTTTAAAAATTAATGGTTTGAAGCTTGAGATTAAAGAGGCCTCGAAATGAAATATGACTTTCGATATGATAAGTAGCCAAAATTGTATATTATGTATATTTGTTGATAAAAGTGAGTTACAAATAATTGAAACTTCAGAATAAAAGGATATGCCTTTGAGTCCAACGCTTTTATACTTAAGTTTAAAAATAAATAGTAATCATATTGTTTTAAAGGAAACAGGCCACACAAATACAACATATAACTGCTACTAAGAAAAATCCCCAATAGAATGTTTGAATTACTAGTAAACGAACAGCTATTCAGTTGATATACCTGAAGTGCGTGCATCCTCTCTTTCAGATGGTCCTGCAGTCTGTCGTTGGATTCGGACAATAATTTGTCCACAGTGGCAGACAAGCGCGAGTTGTGATCCTCGTTCATTTTCAGTCTTTGATTCAGTCTCACCAGCTCGGCGTTCTTCTCGTCCAGGTTGGTTTCCAGCCGTTGGATGCGATCCTCCGCCGACCCGTGACGTTCTTGGGCCTAACGAACGCCGAGGGTTACATTTGTTTTACTTACAAAGATACACAGATGACACTAAACTTCATACTCTCCCTTATTACATTCAAAATAAAATTTATTGTCTAATATTAGTATGCGGCAAATAGTTTACAAATTATTTAACGCCCTACAGAGCAATGCTAAATACTAAAAATCTAGATATAAAAGGTTAGAAAGTAATTAAAGAAACTCATGACGGGACTGCGGCGTATGTTTAGAAAATATAGGACAACTAGCTCAAGGCTCACTTTCCACTAACATTGATTCTATTCTATAACATTTAAAGTTGAGTAATGTTGGCAAAATACTACGTTTCAACTAATCCCACAACCATATGAAAGTGAAAATAATACAATTTTGAAAGATGAGACACAATTTTCTGCCACATTAAACAGCTTTCATCTAAAACACCTAGAAATTTATACACTAGCACATAACAACAACCGCCGAAAGTCTAGGTATACTTCATTTTGTTAAGGAATAACTGCAAACTAAACTTTCGGCTCAATGAGAGGGAAATATGTGTGCTCTAAAGGGACAAACCACCACGAAAGAACAAGAGATAGGTAAGATAGATAATAAGTGAGCTGAGAGCCTCGTACCTGAGGTCTCACCTGCGTAAGCGCCTCCATGCGCTGCTTGAGCTGCTCCTCGATTTCTGGAAGCTTCGAATATTGAGCCATCTTCTGTTCGGCCAGTTCCAGTTTTTCCTGGATGGCGGCGATTTTCTCCTCGTGCAGCTGAAAGTTAAACATCAGGTCTGATATAAAGCCTATAATGTGATGCATTATGCCACTGGGTCAGATATTAAGACACACCAAGAAAGTCAGGTATCGATGCACTGAACGAAGCAACTTTAAGACCGATATAGGTGTGTGTGTGTGTGTGTGTGTGTGTGTGTGTGTACCTATTTATTTTAAGTATATTTGTTATTGATAAGTAGCGTTCGACCACAAGTGCAAAATCAGCTCGATATATGCTGCTTTTTTGCTACCTGCTTGGCTACAAGAATTTTTATTATCCATGTTTAATGGTGACAACAATGCTGAATTGAGTTTTAAATCGTGGCATTTAATTAGTTCTTCTAACGTCAAGATATTTCTAATCTAAAAGAACAGTTCTTCATTCTGAGCTGAAGAGATATTCAATATCTTTCACATTCTATGTATAATTTTTTTTCCACTACTACCTTTAATACGGACCGTTAAAGGCCAGCAGAATGACTGTAAAGTGGGTTTTCTCGTTTTGCTTATAAAATAATTAAACATAAGCGGTCTATAATGACAACGTTATGGCCGATTATTTACCTGGTAAATAAAGCTGTCAGTTGTCAGGCGCATTAGGCGCCGTGATATCGTAATACGGTTATTTTGTTTATCGGTTGCCACGGTAACGAAGCTTCCATATGGATTAAAGACGCGCCTGTTCTTAGTAATAAAATATGCGGAGCGCTACCTTACTAATTTAGGCAATTTTCTGTTGTAGATTTATCGCGTCTAGTAGTGGAAAAAATCGTATATACACCGCGGTTGTGAACTACTTATGACCCTCACGTCTTAGATCTCTCAGTGCTACGCGCATCGGGATTTAAACTTGACGTTCGGGTCATAATAATGTACTTCACAACCTTGGTTTATAATATACTATTAACTTGTGTCGAGAAAAACATTATAGAACTATTAACCAATGGTCCTTTTTTTAACGATTAAAAATTATTAAATAAACGCTCTCTTACTAAAATAACGAGGTTTTGACATTGGTTATCTCTTCATCGGTCTTAGTAGTTAAATACAAAGTCTTCAATAATTCCATGTGAGTAAAATATTTATTTCCAAGGCAGGCGCTCATTACAGGGTTTTTAAGACATTTTCTGAGGCCAATATCTCAATAACCGTAAGCTTGAGAAACAAATTCATATGTTAAAGCAACTTGTGTTAGTATCTTCTGTTAGAGATACCTGCAAGCTGTCGTTTTCAAGATGACAAGCTTGGAGACTAACACAAGCCGGCTGACAAATTTGGGGACTAACACAAGCCCCTTGGGACGATTTAAACCACCCAACAGGACAGATTGGGAGCTCTTCAAAAAAGTGGTCAGACCAACCCTGCTAAAATTCACGATAATGGTTTTTCAACCATCCAAATCCCCCGAGGAGGATGGAGTGTTCCCGACACTAGTACAACAGGGCCTCGATCAACTCGCACCGCTAATAACAAAGCTCTTCAGAGCGAGCCTTCCAGAGAACTTTATTCCAAACTGCTGGTCCAGGGTATCGGACATAACAAAGATGGGATGTAGGGGAAATGATCCTAAATCGCTCAGGCCAATCACTCTAACCTCTTTCCTACTGAAAAAGCTTGGAAAAACTGCTAGACGTATACATAAGGTAGGGAGCGCTAACAACATACCCCCTTAATACGGAACAGTATGCATACCAGGCTAACAAATCAACAGAACTAGCACTCCACAACCTGGTGGTGAAAATCCAAGAAACCGTGGATTCAAAGGGTGTCGCAGTTGGTATTTTCATAGACATCGAAGAGGCCTTTAATAATGCACCTACAGACTCCTCAGTGCCAATAAAGCCACAAGAATCGAACCAACAATAACCAACTGGATTCGCAACATGTTAGAATCCAGACTGATCACTACATCATTAAACGATGACACTATCAGATTCACAACAGCAGGAGATTGTCCACAGGGCGGAGTCATTTCACCACTTCTGTGATCCCTCTTAGTGGACGACCTTCTGGCTGCTTTAGAACTATGGGAAGTCCAGCTCCAAGCATACGCAGACGACGTTATCCTTATGAGCAACTTAAGAAACCACCCATACCAACAAATCTCCAGCACGTTGCAAGAGGTGCTGGATATTGTACACAGCCGGTGTTTAAAGGAAAACGTAGAAATAATCCCCCTAGAAAAAACAGTGATTGTACTATTTACCCGAAGGAAGAAGCTGCCAACGCCGTAAAACTTCTAGGAGTCATCCTGGACAAATCACTCACATGGATCCGACTCCTACCGTTAGGAGAGCACAGCTCTCCCTTTGGTCGTACAAGAACCTGTGCGGCAAATCATGGGGTCGAGACCCCAACAAAACAGGATAGTTTGGTATGGAAAGAGCAGACATAGCTCCATAAAAGCTAAACTGTCCTCTCTGCAAAGACAAATATGTCTCTGCATCACGAGGCAATGAGAACGACGCCCACGGCAGCCATGGGGCGCATGTTCGACCTGCTTCCACTTCCAATACTCCTGGAACGAGAGGCAATGAAGGCAACATACCGGCTGCAACAAGTGACGAACATAGCACCGCAGCTAATCGATGGTGGGACCAACAAGGCCTAGGCCTGCTTAGATGACCTTGCAGTATTGTGGCCGACCTAGTGGCATCAAAACGTACATTGGACACTCGCAACGTCATCAGGGTTCCCTCACGGGCAGACTGAGACGAATGAGGCGAAGATCCACGACTGGCAGGAAGTATCTGGTACACGGACGGATCCAAAACAGACGAAGGGGCTAGTTCCGTAGTGTACGGGAGATCGGATGGCATCTGCATAGCAGAGAGCCTGGGCCGATTCACCACAGTGATTCAGGCAGAGATACATGTCATTGAATTGTATGTCCGACACCTATTAGAGAAGAGGGGGCAAAATAGATCAATAAAGATCTGCTCGGATAGTCGAGCAGCGCTTCCAGCTCTTATGTCTTTGCGCTGCACTTCCAAAACTGCCACAGGACTCTGAACAACGTATCGCAGGAGAACAGCGTCACACTGGTATGGATCCTGGGTCATCGTGGTCACGAAGGCAATGAGAAGCAATGACAACTAGTGGAGTTAGTAGGGGCAAGCCTTGCTGGTAACACTTCGAATGAGCCACAATAGACCGCAGGTCGCGGTGGATGACTGTACAAGTCCACTTACATTGAATACAATACAATACAATAATAAAAAAATAACTGAAAATAATTGGTTTTACCAAATAAAAAAAATCTCAATATCCTTGTGTTTTTTTAAAGAAAGCTAGTAAAAACTGAAGCACTAAAACCTCTGGTCAATACATATTACAAATTATATCTTTTAACATCAGTTTAACACTTTAGATGATAGAGAAAAGAGATTTTTTTTATTGTTTTAATTTTCCTGCTGATAAATATTATATTTTCGTTTACATAACTTATTAAGTACCTTTATTTGCGCTTCTTTGTGCTGCAGCTCCTGCTCCAACTTTTCGTTCAAGTCGTGCAGCGACGTGCTCTCCCTCTGAGCGTTCAAGTACCTTTTCTCCAAGGTTGCGATGCGCTCTTCCTGGTCCTCTTTCTGTGCCACGTTTTCCCTGAGATCGCGCTGCAGCTTGGAGTTCATGTCCTGCGCCTTCAACAGCTCCTTCTGCGCTTTCGACAGGTTCTCCTCTAGTTCGCCCACGCGGTTCTGCATCTCAGCCACTCGACGTTGCCACGTGCTGATCTCGCTAGTCTAAAGGTAAAACAAATTAAATCGGTGCGTATAAAATATTAACACTTTCAACACTAAACAAACAATTTTGTAGAATAGTAAATAATTTCTTCTTTAGAACATAATGAGGAAACACACGTAATTAAAGGAAGATATTATTAAGGACGAGCAAAGGAAGATGTACAAGAGTACATACTTGTTGTTCCAAGGCCTGCTGAAGATCAACGATCCTGGCCACACTTTCGGCAGATTCTCCGTCAACGCCGCCATTCGTCAGTCGTGGTTTGCTTGGTACCGCCTGCGTGCCACAATAACATGCTATACATATACACATGGAGCCACACCGACGACATTTATTATTAAAAATAAATGAAGTGCGTGCGAAGAGCAAAGTGGAACACAAAAATCAATCTTAAGTTCATTGGGTGTCAAAAGAAGATAGATAGTAAGTACTACTTATTATGTATTATAAGATCAAAGCATGCCCCGGTTTATATTTCTTTTTAGAGAGAGGAATAGGACATAGGTAAATAATTACCTTGTGATGACTGTTACTAACTTGGTCCGCCACATCAACTTGTCCATTCTCTTTTGGTTTATCTTCAATGGCTGGCACGGCTGTAGCAGGTAATCCCTGTTTCACGTTTTGCAACTATAGACAAAATAAACGTGTATAAAACAAATTAACCTTTCTTATTCAACTCTCACCTCTTCTTTGGTTGAAGCCAATTCTTCTTCTAGAGACGAGTTTCGTTCCAAAGCCACCCTCAGTCGTTCCCTAACCTAAAAGCAGCAGAAGCCAATGTTTCTACAATCATGTGCGGGGTATGAGTCAATGCTCACCTTCTCATCCAGGGCCTTGTGATGTTCGAACAAGCTTTTCAGGGCCTTGAGGACCTCCACCTCGCTGGACACACCCGACTGCGCAGCCGCTTGTCGTTTTACTACCGTCATGCGCAGCGACCGTTCGTGCCTCGAAACTAAGCATTCTAAGTGTTCTAGTAGCAACTAAAATGAGAAGCGTTTTAGATTAGGTAATCTCCATCTTCCACTTTACATATTATAGAGATGTGTTTTAATTATATAAATTTAATTTCCATGAGACTATAGCTGACCTTAGAACAATTGTCTTGGAATTACAAGCAGCTGCTAGGCGATATGGGGGTGGGAACTAATAAAAGACTTCCGGCTTTGCATCGGTATTATATTAATAGGGTGTCTGGTTGTTAATTTGCATTTCAATTGGCTGATTCGATTGGATTAGGAACAGCAGGTTCGGGTTATACAAGAAACCGTGCTTAAGGATTCGTTGCTGATGGAATCAAGAGCTTGTAACTAAGAGGAATAAAACCAGTGACTGTATTACTTGACATCAACATAGCGATACAACTTGTTGCCAAAATATTTATTTTTGATCTCAATTTTTTAGTTGACAATAGGACACAAGGCTTCGGAAATCATAATCCTGGTCAGATCGATCCGTACTGGTAATGGTAATCAATCCGATCCAAACCGTGGATTCCGAAAAGGGCTAATAACACTATTTATTGCAAACGGGCTACAGGGTGTTCTGCAAGAGAGTGCTGGGATTCAATTTTAACTTATCTTGTCTAACTCTTATTGCGAATCCAAAAATAAAATAGAATGGTAATAGTATATGACTAATATCTAATTTTGTATATTTAAGATAATTGTGTTTATTATTTTCAGATATTGCTCCAATCTTCTATTTTGAAAATAGGGTGGATATTAAAATAATTTTGTTTTTATTACCTACTTGATGAAATTATGTAATAGAAAAATTTAAGACTATTAAATAAATGAGGTTGAGGACTAATCTTCGATGACGTCATCTAGGTTATTACACACCTTATCTTCTTCTTCACGCTAAGCAACTTTCATTTCAAACTCTTTTCACTACAACTGTTAGCTTTCCAGATGTGTCTCAATGTTAACAGATCACCCTGTACAAAACACTATATTGTGAAGCCCTTAAATATCTTGTAAAACACTGGTGTATCGAGAAAATTGCTTTGCCAGAATGAAAAATGGATCTTATCTTATTTGCAGGGCGGCCGAGCATGGAACGGGCGAATAAATTGTCGCATTTAGTTTAAAGTAAAAGTTGCGATCCAGTTCGAAAATAGGTTGACAAACAAAAGCAAATTTAAATTTTGACTCTCATTTTATATTTGACGATCCAAAATTACAGATTTTTAGCAATGTTGTTTTTAAACTTAGGGCACAATAAAGCTTTACTGTCAAGGAATTATTAGAAAGCGTTGTCAAGTGCCTCAACAGGGGATAATCCTATTGCGAAAAATATTGAGCAAAGCGACTAATTAAATCTAACGATTATTGAAATTTATATCGGCGGGTTTGTGAAAACTTTTCTCCCTAATGTCGCAAATCTCTCCTAATTCCGAATTACTACCAGAGCTTAGACTACAGTCACAAACAGAATACGAATAACGCTCGAGGATTTCGTTTAAATCCGTTGTAATTATCGCGGAGACCAACACCACCAGCAGAATTTTTAAACTTTTCTAGTCCTGGACCCCGCAACTCAATCATCTATTTTATTGGATTCTCTCGTCGTGCTCTCCTGATGGCACGACGGAAAAATGACCAGACAAAAATTAATTGCTTCTGCGAATTCCTGAGCATGGCGTCTGACATCAGGAAAATGCGGAAACAGAGACACAAAACAAGTTTTCAATATGGGGAACAAAACGAGTTTGTCGCGCCCTTCGGATGGGCCCCCGGGCATCAACCCTTTTGCCCATCCTCATGGATAAAACAATGGGATACATGTTGCTAATTTATGCTTTGTGCCCTTTATATAGTGATGGATTGTCTCGACACCAATGGCTTTGTATGTAGTCTTACGGCCTAAGTGAGGGTGTCGAAAATTATGCTTGACATCTGCAGGCAATTTAACTTTAATTAAATAACGAGTTACTTCTTAATAAATTAGAACAATAATACCGGCAAATTGCTCTCTCAAAAAGAAATTTTGCAAATCAAAATAAAAAAAAACTTGGAGGCGCCGGGTATCGATCCCGGTACCTCTCGCATGCTAAGCGAGCGCTCTACCATCTGAGCTACGCCCCCTGTATTTACTAAACAGGTACGCTGCAAAGTACGGCACACTACACATTAAGTCAGCTTTAAATATACAAACTTGAACTTGACTCGCTTTACTCATGTAAACACGCTTTAACCCACTTAAATTGCCGCCTTTTTGCCGATTTTAGTCGGTCTCACCTTAATTTATTTTCATCACTTCGATGAAAGCAGATTTGCATTATTTGATTAAAACAGTAGGTCCTAGAGATATGCGTTATACAGGGGGTCTCAAAAAGATTTGTAAAATTTCATTTATGGCTCTATCCTTCATGGTATCCTCTATCCCTTTCATCCACGTTTGCGCCGGCCTTCCCCTCCTTCTCCTACTTGCTGGGACATCATTCAAGCCTTGTTCTGGCCATCTGCTATCCTCCATTCTTCTGACGTGTTCATACCATATTAATCGAGGGGCAAACCGCGCCCGCAATACGGTGTACAAGTCGGAAAAAATAGTCCGCAATACCGCGTAATAGTCTGCAATACTTCAGCAATAGTATGCAATACTCCGCAATACAGTGCAATAGTGCACAATACCACAGAATAGTCCGCAATACTCCAGAAATTGTCCGCAATACTACTGCAATTGTCCGCAATACCGTAAAATAGTTTGCAATACTTGGCAATACTCGGTAATGAATTCAACACGACATACCATGCAGTGTTGCCAATATTTTCATCGCACTTTACAGGCTATTTTTCAAAGTTACGCACATAAAAAGTACCCATTTTGTAAATCAGCATTGAGACCATCAACATGATTTGCGATAATTTTATCTTTTGTTCATGTGTTGTTGTTTTTTGCTGAGTTGAAATATATTGATTGCGTTTTTCTACACTTATCTGAATGATTTAGGGTTCAGAGGACATTTAGCACTATTATTTAGGTACCTACCATACGTGCGTGCGTGTAAAGGTTAACCCACGTTCCTATTTAATTACGTATACGAACACACGTCCCCATATTCACAAAGTACTACTCCATGCATTTCTTTTGTTCTCATGTGGTAAACCAAAATTAGTTCGGATTAATTACAGTTTGAAAATAAATATAAATTTACAGACAAAATAGAAAGTAGGGACAAAAACATTCAAAACTTATAATCAGAATGGTCTTATCAGACGAAATTTTAGATGCAGCAAATAGGTACGGTCTTCCAGTGACTGATTGTAAAAGCACAAATACTTATAATTTCATGACGTTGACAGGCGTGTGTGTAATAATATATTAGGTAATAAGGGTTGTAAGAAGCTTATTACGTACGAATGGAAAGTTTGCGCACGACGCCACGCAGCGGCGAGTGATGATTTCCATGAGTACGTAAATGCTTTACAACCCGCATTTCGTACTATACTTTATCTACGACGCTATAGGAATAGACATTTTAAAACTATTGCAAAGAAATGTTAACAAATCAGAAAACTGATTAAAGTTGAATATGGCAGCTAGCCACCTTTAAAATTACGAATTGGTGGCGAGTGAATTGTTGCTAGGCGACGCGTGAATGAGGCCACCCGGCTGAGGGCCTTGCACGTACGTTTGGTTCAGCGTGCGTAAGGAGCTCCTTACTAGCGAAGTAGAGCGTGTGTTATTTGATATTTACTTACTAATCGTAGATAAAAGTTTTTCCCGCACGTAAATTTAAAGAACTAAAATAGGGAAGACGAAAAAGATTAAGAGAAATTGGCTGGTAGGAAAAATATTGTACTTAACATTCGGCCATTGCAATCAGCGTGCGGTAAAGCATCACTTCCTACACTTGTTAGGTAAATAACTATATTGCACGCAATACTGAATGAAATTTGGTAGGTGCGGGCTGCAATGTATGGCACCTATTTTGTTTCCCTTCACCAAGGACCACACCCCAAGAACACCCCCCGTATATACAGCAAGGTCCAAGAACGACGCACGTTTATACGTCGCAACTATATTATTATATCTAAGATTACATTGCTGCATACACCAGTGGCGCGCAGACCCACGTGCCATTGGATACCTATGTTTGATGAAAAAATCGTAACACCACGGGTATTTTCGACAATATATTTTCTTCTAATTGCATTTCCAACAGAAGAAATCTCTAACAACAGAAGAACTCTCTAACAGAAAAAAATATCTTACTTGCTGATTTTTTGTATGACGCTTATTTTTTGCGTAAAAAACTGAAAAGTGTTTTGATGAGTTTTGCATAAATTTGAAACTTTTTGTTTTATTACCTAAAAAATAAATTGGTAAAAATTTAGCAGATATAGTTTTTTTATTGAGTTTCTTATTTTATTCATTTACTTTACATAATGATTTTTGACCTAATTACATTTTTGGGGTTAAAAGATATTGTGCATGTATCCAGGCAAATATAGGCATATTGAACATTAACCGAAATTAATAAATTAATACCTATCTGCTAAAATTGTATTAATTTATTTTTTGGGTAAAACTTTGGGTAAAACAAGTAATGGTCAAAAAAATTATTAAATTTTTTTTGATATTACCACTTTTTTCATCAAACATATCCAACGGCAGGTGGGTATGCGCACCACTGCTAGATCAACCAATATATTTTTTACTGCAAAATATGCGTCTTACAATGTAATCTAACTCTGTCGGTTTTTGTAACTACTGCTGTATGAGGTTGTTAGCAAAAAATTCTCATTTGGCATGCCAAAAAATGTCAAAAAATATTTTGTCAATAGTATAACAGCATCAAAATGTAAATTCACAGGGTTTTACTTAAGCCCTCGCTTAAGCCCTTTATTTTAAAGCGAGTTTTAAAGGGTAAATCATTATTAGCGGCCACTCGTAACCAACCATGAAGAGAAATCTCTGCAAACTCCAAGCCTTCAACAGGCGCACCAGCACGCACCTTCAAAAACCGAAATCAATGCAAGGATTCGCGAAATATTTGATTTTGAATGAGACCAAACATTTTCCCGTTTTTGTTTCAGTTGTTGACTACTGTATTTCAATAAGTTATTAAGTAGTTTAAATAAGTATAATTTACTTAACAAACTTTTTACAGTTGTAATAATTCCTACAAAAAATATGCCCGTCAAACAAAAAATGTATTAAAAAAGCAGGGTTTTTTGATATTCATTAACCTTTTAAGTATTAGCATTTTCTAATAAAAATATTTCCCATTTGCCTCAATTTAGTGCACGAATCAAGTAAAATCAATTTGTAGTGAATTGATTGTGTGACAAATCATAAAAAGTAGGATTTTATAAGTGAATAATTTACTTACTGCACTAGTGTCCTAACAATCAAAAACAATAACGTCAAGTCATATTTTTGACAAGAAAGTAGGAAAAAAATAGATAAAAATAAATTTATTGATTTTTTATTGATTAAACAATGAAATGTAATACCCGGCAATAGTTTGTAATTCAACGCAATAGTAAGCAATAGTACATAAAAGACCTGCAATAGTCTGTAATACCTTGCAATAGTGTGTAATACTACGAATAGATCGCAATAGGGCTGCAATACGCCCGCAATACTCTGCAATACGCCTACAATACGCCCGCAATACTCTGCAATACGCCTGCAATAATCAGTAATACTTGGCAATACATGCAATGGTGTACAAAATTTCAAGGCGCGGTTTGCCCCTCGATATTAATTGTCTCGTTTCAATCCTATTAGCGGTCGTGTGGACTCTCTTCGTGCGTCTTCTAATCTCTTCATTGCGTATCCTCTCCATCCTGGCCACTCTGCATGCTCTCATTAGGAAAATCCACTTCTACAGCTTCCACTCTCTTTCTAGCCTTTGCCGACATCTGCCAGCATTCCGCTCCATATGTCAGTATTGGCTCTATGTTGTCTTGTAGATTGTAATTTTCGTTTTGAGTGTGAGCTGATTGGACCAAACTAGTGAATTTAGTATGCGTACGCATTTCTGTCCTTGTACTCTGTGTGATATATCTTTGGTTGACGTTCCTTCCTCCTGCATCCTAAGTATTTGCATCCTCTGGATCTCCTTATGTCTCTGAGTTGCAGGGTGGGGTCCTGTTGTCCTTTTCCTATGCTCATATACTCAGTTTTTGTCATGTTCATGTTCATTCCACACTTTTCGTACTCTCCTCCTACCTTCTTTAGCATGTAATCTACATCTTCTTCACTGTTTGCAATGATGACTTGGTCATCGGCAAAGAAGAGAGTTGTTAAAACTTGTCACCTATTTAGATCCCCATTCCTGCACATTTCTTCCTCCAGCTCTCCAGGGCTTCTTGTATCTTGTTTAAGACCCTTCGTAACTTTAAATGGCTCGGACGCCTTCTTGGCAATTTTTACCATGCTCTCTGAGTTCCTATATATATATATTCCAAATTGCACTTATATACTCCTCACTCATGCCAATCTTCGTCAATGATTTAAAAAGCTCTATCTAGGGCACCGTATCGTAAGCTTTTTTGAAGATCTATGAATAAGAGGTGAGTAGGTAGATTACGAGCTTCCCGTTTTTTTAATACCTGCTGTAGAGTGAAGATATTATCTAGGCACGATCTTCCTGCTCGAAAACCACTTTGTTCCTCTATCTCTTCCCACTTCAATTCTATCTTCTGCTTTATTATCCTATTATACAATTTTCCCATTGTACTAGTCACACTTATTCCTCTGTAGTTCCCACAATCTTTTTATCACCTATTGGACTGATATATGACGTATTCCAATCCTGTGGAATTTTTTCTCCTCTAATCAGATATTCGTTAGAGAGGTTTGTTAGGTTTTCTAATAAAATCTCTGGTCCATATTTTATTAGTTCAATGGGAATGTTTCTTGGTCCTGAAGCCTTACCGTTTTTCATAAATTTCAACGCTCTTTGAACCTCCCCTAAGCTTAGCTCTTCTAGTCATATACCTTCCGCTGTTTTCTTTATTACTATTTGTTGTTTAAATTGTGCTCTATCTTCAGTTAATAATTGTCTGTAATGCTTTTGCTATTCTTCTCTCTTTATCAAATTTAAGCCTTTCGTTCCTTTCTTCTCCTTCCTAAGGTTTATTATCGCACTCCACGCTTACGCTACTTTAGTTCCCCCCATACATCTCTCAATATTTTCACATTTCCTTTCCTACATCTCGTTTTTCTCCCTTCTCACCTCTTGTTTAACAGATAGCACTTCTCTGATGATTCGTGCATATGTCTTCCTATCTTCAGCATCACCGGTGATTACCCACTTTCCGTAGGCCCTCTTTTTTCCTCTATTTTTTCCTTTATCTCTCCTGACCACCACCATTCCGGCATTTGGCTTTGCCTCGTTTCCTGGTATCCCAGCGCTTCGCTGGGTGCTTGATGTACGCATTTCTTAATTATTTGGTATTTTGCTTCTGTACTAGCAACTTCCCTAGTTCTTCTTTCCAATTTCGCAGCAAGCTTTAATTTATACAAGAATTGTGTGGACTCTTGTTTCAAACTGTCTAAGTTGTATCTTTCTGTTTCCACCTCTCGATACGAGTTATTGTTGCCGTCTTCCGTCTTACTATTCAGTTTTCTATGGTTAACTATTATTTTTTTGCCATCCCTAGATGGTGGTCCGATCCACATTCTGCTCCCCGATACGCCCTTACGTCATGTGTTTTTAACCTTGAGTTAGTCCGCTGGAGTAAGTAGTCAATTATTGATTTTAGACCTCTTGTGGGTTGCACCCATGTGAACTTGTGAATCTTTATGTGGAAAAAACCCATTCATTATTTTCAACGATAGACTCTGGCACAGATCTATAAGTCGCTGGGCGTTATCGTTTAGTCTTTCCTCGCCGCATCTTCCGAGTAGCTCGTTGTATTCTTCTCGCCCTACTGTGGCGTTTAAATCCCCGAGTATGCATATTTCCTTTCCTTTCTTAGTATTCACGATCACATCCATTAGGTGTTCGTAGAATGCATCTTAAACTCTGTTTTTTTGCATCTTCACTTGGTGCATTCACTCCTATTATTACTATGCATTTCCCGATCTTCTCAATTTCCACCGTAATTATCTGCTCGTCTATCTCTTCCCAGCTCTTTATGTTATTTTTGAGTCTGTTGTGAACGGCTTTAGAGACTCCTCGTTTAGCTCTTGCCCTTTAGCATACTCCGCTGTAGAAATGGATATAATCCCCTATTCTCTCAGCCCCCCTGCCTTTCCTCTTCGTCTCCGTGAGAACGCAGATGTCTATGTTTCTACGCCTTAATTCCTGAAAGACTTCTTCTCGTTTTGTTCTAAGTTTCTGGATATTCCATGTAGCCACACTCATTGTCCGTTTCCTTAGTGCTCATCTTGTTTTTAATGCGTCCTGTTTCCGAGGCGATTGATCGACATTTTTAGCGGTTTGGAGTTTTTCCGGAAGATGAGTTGCTTCCCATCGTCCTCCTCTTTTTTCCTTGTATATTAAGATACAAGTTTCATTAAGAAGCTCATTGTTGCACCGGTCCAAGTTTGCAAAACGAGCAGCGTAGCGACGAATTTTGCAATGGATGTATGCAACAAAGAATCTTATGAACTATTTTCATACCATTTTTTTTTATTGAGCAAAATATTTTTATATTTTCAATAAATATAAATTGAATTTGCTTCAATATGTACATTTTAACTTCTAATATCGAAAGTCGAAAAGACATGTACATTTCGATACTGTTTTGACGTCATAAGAGTGCGGAGAGGCGATACCCTGGTCCAGTTCTGCCAAGAAGGAAAACTGATGGTTTCCAACACATGGTTTAAGCTACCTGTACGTCGCCTCTACACATGGAAATCCCCACAGGACACCACAGAGCATCCGGTCAGGAATCAAATTGATTATATACTGGTTCCAAAAAGATATAGAAATGTAGTGCTTGGTGTTACACTTTCGTATTAGACTTAAGAAACTTAAAAGAACGCAGTCCAACAAACCAAACGTAGCACTACTACAGAATGAACCCGAACGTCAAACAATCACTGACAAACTCAACAATGAGCTCAAAAAGGTTATACATAAGAACGATATGATTCCTGATACCGAGAGCCCTGACAGGATCGAGGACACCTGGAATTCATTCAAGAAAGCTATATTAGACACACAAAAGCCGCTAGTAACACCAAACAGAACGAAACAACATAAGGAATGGATGGCCCAAGAAATACTCATGCTGATGGAACAGAGACGTAGCTTCAAGAACACGAGCGCAGAAAAATATAGGGAAACCCAAAAACATATCAGAAGAAAAATCAGAGAAGCCAAGGAAAAGTGGATGGAAGAAAGGTGCCAAGAAGTAGAAGAACTATACAAAAAACACGACCTCTTCAATTTACATAGGAAGGTCAAGGAAATTACAAGTAGTCGAAAATACCCAGCCTTGTCCCATATAGTTAACCAGGACAACAAAATAATCACAGATGATGGCGAACTTAAAAAGGTATGGGCAGAATATGTGGCAAATACATTTGAAAGCAATAGCCCTCCTTTTCACAGTCAAGATCCGACGGAGCCGACACCGGAAATACTTCAATCGGAGGTCCAAAAAGCACTAAGAGAGATAAAACTAAGAAAGCAGCAGGCCCAGATGAGATTTGCCCAGAGATCCTAAAACTTATAGGAGAGGAAAACATACACATCCTGGTTCAACTTTTTAACGATGTCTATAAATCGGGATACATCCCCCGAGATTGGCTGAAATCAATCTGCATACCTATTCCTAAAAAACCCGGAGCACGGAAGTGTGCAGAATTCCGATTGATCAGCCTGATGAGCCAGGTGGTAAAGGTGTTCTTGAAAATCATCCATAGGCGCATACGTGCAAAATGCGAACAGGATGTAAGCGAAGTACAAATGGGTTTCCGCGAAGGAATGGGTACCAGAGAGGCCTTGTTTGCACTCTCTGTCCTACTAACAAAAACCTCTGTCTAAAATGCAGAGACCAGCGAAAGGAAGTGTACCTGTGCTTTATAGATTACACAAGGGCCTTTGACTGTATAGATCACACCAAATTATTGGAACTACTGGAAAGAAAGGGTGTCGATGCCCAGGATTTAAAGATCGTACAGAATCTCTATGAACAGCAAATAGCATCTGTTAAACTGGAAAACACCGAAACAAGCACTGTACCCATAAGGTGTGGAGTCAGACAAGGGTGCGTACTTAGCCCCATGCTTTTTAATATGTATTCAGAAATCATTTTCCAAAACGCTCTGGACGAGGCGGTGGACGGTCTGAGAGTCAATGGGAAACTCATAAACAATCTAAGATATGCTGACGATACAGTGATAATTGCGGACAGTCCTGAAGGACTGCAACGCCTAATCGACAGCATATCGGTTTCCGGGGACGAAATGGGACTGAAGATTAATATCTCAAAAACGAAGATCATGCAAATAAGCCGCAACCCAAACAACCATCCCAACATAAATATATACAGAACACCTATAGAGCAGGTCACTAAATTTAAATATCTGGGAAGTTGGATCAGCGAGGACCTGGATCCTGAGATAGAAATAAGATCCCGCATAGAGTAAGCGAGAACTAACTTTATTAAGATGCGGAACCTATTAACGGACAGAACACTCAACTTAAACATAAGATTTAACTTCGTTAAATTTTATGTGTATTCCACGTTACTGTATGGAGTCGAGGCCTGGACGCTGAAAGTCAGCGGCATTAATAAACTGGAAGCATTTGAGATGTGGGTGTATCGCAGAATGCTGCGTATTCCATGGACCGATCGTACCACTAATCAAGAGGTCTTACATAGGATGAACAAAGACCGAACAATCCTCGAGACCATAAAAAAGCGAAAGACCGCTTACCTTGGCCATGTCATGAGACAGGACAAATCCAGATTCCTACAACTGATTATGGAGGGCAAGATTGAGGGAAAGCGTGGTCCTGGACGTAGACAGTGCTCTTGGCTGAAAAACATAAGGGATTGGACAGGCTTAGACTCAAACTCCCTGCTGAGAAGAGCCCAGGACAGAGCCGAATTTGCCAGAATTGTTGCCGATCTCCATTGAATGGAGAAGGCACTTCAAGAAGAAGAAGAGTGCGGAAAAACTGTCATATTAAAACCGAAATAGTAAAAGAGTGTTGACAATATTCAAATTTCATGACAATATTCAATACAATTCTCACGTAATTAAAAAAATATAGTGCATCAATCGATGTGCGAGGTATTCCAATCTTTCTGGGACGCCCTGTAAACAAATAAAAGTATTTTTTTGTGAACTTCTTTGATCGTAATAAGACATATCACGATCAAAACCATTGATGAATGTAACTGCAACTCAAATTAATACGTCATTACGTACACAGATCTATGGTAGGTAAGGTAATAATCTGGCACCAATTGGTTCACTTTTCTAGAGATTCTAACCAATCAAGGTGGAATTAATAATTAATTCGAAAATCTAATTTTTTTCTACGAGATATGTCTTTGTTTTAATATAGAAAAAAAAACGAAAATATTGTTCAGGTTAGACAAAACGTTAAAACGACAAAAGTTAAAACGTAGACATTTTGAAACTTCAAAAGATTCTTTCGAATCATGCATTATGCGCTGAGACTTTCTGAAACGAAAAACTTTCTGAATCAAAAAATAATCGTAAGTTCATCGCATTTAGAAGTTATCTTTGCAATTCGCATATAAGATGTTCCCTTTGATGATATACACCTCAAAGGGCCGTCCCAAAATGAATTCATTGCAGCTACTTTGAAGAGAATTAAGATCCCGGGTAGATGGCGGCAATCCTGAGGGGATATTGTTGAGTTCGAGTTTTAATATGCAATTACGTCATGTTACATAATATCTTAGGGAAGGATCATAATACCACTTGCAGCGTGGCGGAGTTTTACGAGCAATGATCTTTTACATATAATAAACGTGTAATCTAATAACTGAATTTAATTTAGTAAGAGTGAATTATGTACGTGTACAAGGTGTCCCAAATTCGTTGCTCTACATTGAGATCTGCGAAGCAATAATAGCAACCACACAGGTTAAATAGGGAATGTTTTAGAGGATTTTATACTGATTTCAGACTTATCACAGAATCACAGAGAGATAAACAAAAGTAGTAGTACAGTGAGGGAAATCCAAATACAACTGCGATTTTTCATTAACATCATCTTGTTCGTCTACAAAAAGTGTCTTAAAAATGACAAACTTTGACAGCCGTCAAATAAACTAATTCGTATTTATAAGCAAAATAAAAAATCCAAAAGCCATTTCTGATTATTTTTGAGAGTTCAGAAAACAAATATCCAATCACTAACTGGAAGACGGTAACTTGAAATCACTAAACTTGAAGTCACTAAAATCAGCATAAGATTCTCAAAAGCATTTTCTATTAAACCTTTGCTGTAGATATGATCGTTTACGAGATCCCAATATAAAGCGACGGATTTGGGACACACAGTATAATCTCTATATGTTGAATGAACAAGGTAATTGAACAAGCAATAAAACCACTTATACATGCGTATATACAAGGGCTGATTGTATAAAACTCGGTTCAATTAAAATCAGTGACTATACAAAAAACATCACGCAACTATAAACCATTTACTTTTATTGACATCATTATTGACATCAAGTAGGCATTGAAAAAGCGACTTTGACATTTTTTCGTATCTTCTCAACATGGGCTGAACGGAGATGGGTAAGTATAAAAAAATTAAGATTTTTAACGGTACCGAGATGGCAAAAAAATAAAATGAGTTATAGGTGGATAGGAACATCATGTCCGGTTCGGATCCGGCCACTTGACGTGGATTTTGTTACTAAACAGGGCAGTGGGTGATGTAGAGTAGTTGGGTGATGTTCTCTCAGTAGTTAAACTGAAGTCCGACTATGTTTCATAGCCGGAGAGGAAATAATGGAACGAACATTGCAATATACCCCAATAGGAGTCAACGCAACGAGCCGCAGTTTAACAATGGAATACACAAAAAAATGTGACAAAATCAGCACGAAATTATTTTACGTAATGTATTACATCTGGGATAGACCAAAACAGCGGATAGAAAACGGAACCAATTTTCTCCATTATCTCCTATCCTAATGCTTCTTCATAAGGTCCGGTTATATAAGTTGATTTTAAATACAGGAGCTCCTCTTAAATCGCAAATTGGCGTATGATCGTTGTATAAGTTCGTTTTAAACGTAAATTAGACTTTAACTTTATCTTAAGATATGATGTAGATGAAGGAGTACTTAAGCTTTAGAGGTTGGTTTTAATTTAAGAAAATTAACAGTTTTGTCGCTATAAATGTTGGTGTTAGTGTTAACAGTTGAAATGAATATATATGGAATTTTTAAGGATATAGAGATAGCTGCTTGCATAACTTTCCTCATAAAGATTGATCTAAGGTGGACCTTAAAATTTTCCATACGGAATACATCGCTGTCAAGCGATCTGTCACTTACCAATTATCTTGGCAGCAATACATTTTATATGGAAAATATTAAGGTTTACCTTAGCTGAAGACTTTATGGGGAAAGCACACTTTCCCCATAAAATGGCACATAAATCGGACGACGAGGATAATGTAGACATATTTCTTACAAACGACATTTGCTGTCACAATTCGACATCCATCTTTTCTTTAATTTAAGCTCTACTTATACAACGTACATCCTCGTACATCAGAAATTTCGACGTTTAAATTTAATTTTAAACCGAATTTTAAAACCAAATTTAAATCTGTATTTAAAATTAACCTATACAATTCGCCCTTAAATATACATTGCTGTCGTTGTGCGTTTGATGTGACGTGAATAAATTTAGCCTTGAACAAGTTTCAATGTTTCATACAAAGGGACTTTAAAGTTTCCTCTTGACCTGATATTAAAAGGATTCTTATTCTTATGGTGGATATGAAGAAGTGCCAAATTATTTTTAATTATCTCTTTATATTAAGACTATAAACAATTAAAAACGGTTTCTTAAAACTAGAAAAAATTAAATCCTTTTTTTTGCATTTTTTGCGAATTATTCTCAAACCAGTCGGAATTTTCGAAATTTGAAAACGTAATTTTTATAGATGCGCATTCTAATTTCGCAACTTTGTCCTAATTTAATCTTCTTCGTTTCTCTTCAAATAAACGAGATTCCCGTGTCTAAACTCGAAAAACTGTCACCCTCTATATGAAGGTGACAAAACGACAAAAAAAAATAGTTACGATTTTCAAAAATTTGTAAAAGGGGCTCGCAAAATTTTTTGTAACCTTTTCTATAAATCTTGTGACGTGACTCTAATACATACTTTATTAGGAAGAAACTTGAGGTTATTCTTCAAAATTAGCCATTTCATCTGAAGGTCGTTTATTATTCTTTCACTTGTAATTCAGGACACTATGACTAGGGTGCCATTTATAGAGCCAAAAGTTTAAAAATGAGATATCTTACATACAGAGTGTTTCCGGATATTAGCTACTTACCAAAGTGTGGGTTGTCTCTAGTTTTGAATATTTTGATTTTGACAGTTTACCAATTTTCTTTACATGAACAAAAAAGAGATGGGTAGAAAAAAAAATTCACATTCCATGGCCAAACGGATGATTTGAAACCCTAAATGACAAATAGGTGACACGACTCTTGTAAAAAGTAGATGAATGCCAATTTAAAAATTTATCAGGCATCGAGTTCAACCACTATCCAAATATTTGGTAGTTGCAAGATGGCGCTCCACTTCATTTTGGAAAAAGAGGTAGGTACCATTGAATGGCAAGCAAGATCCTTCGGATTTAACGCATTCTAATTTCTTTTATAGAACTACTTATAAGATAAGGTGTACCAAAGAGGAGTGACAAATTTGGAGAATTCGTCAAAAAGGGTGTCAGATACCTCTGGAAGCGGCATTCATAATGTTCAAGAAGAATTTTCAATACATTAGGTTACTGTCATACTCAAAATGGCGGTCATTTGGTACATTTAATTAAATATTTTTTATGTTTCACGTGTACTTGGCAGTTTGTTTTTTAGTAAATAATATAACAAAAATAAACCTTTTTCTACAACCGTCAAAATATGACACGGTTTGCGCATTACTGACAGTATGCAAACTGACACATATTTTCATTGTTACTGGTTGCCATAGGACACGTGCGACAAAGTCTTTCGCGCACGCCGTCAAAACAGGGGTAGCAGAAAAGAACTGTGAAGCTTAATCATTTATAAAATCGTTAAAGATGTTCCATATTAGTGGCAGCTGGACTTTTATACCGTTGTAGAAAAAAATGTTGTCGGGCAGCAGTCAAGTGCGCGAAAGACACTTTGCGCAAGAATTAGGAACAACATTTTTTCTACAACGGTATAAAAGTCCAGCTGCCACTAATATGGAACATCTTTAACGATTTTATAAATGATTAAGCTTCACAGTTCTTTTCTGCGACCCCTGTACTGACGGCGTGCGCGAAAGACTTTGTCGCACGTGTCGTATGGCAACCAGTAACTTTTTTTACGCTGCTATGGGCGACGTGCGAGAAAGATAACAATGAAAAAATTTGTCGTATTTTGACGGTTGTAGAAAAATAACTATTTTATATAGGTAATTATAAGTTCATGAGTAATTATAATTATAAGTAGAAAAGAACAGAGGTTCGGGTACGGTACGAATCAGAGAATCTGAAAACGTATAATAATACGTTTTCAGATTTTCTGATCTCGTATACAGGGTGGTGACAATTTCGAAGCCCACTATTGTTATCTTGGAAACCGTAATACATACAAGATCAGTTAACTGATCAGTAAAAGTTGCGCTATGATATTACCTACAACATGGGTGCATGTTTTGGCCATGTTTTTACAACTACTAATTAAAGAGAAATATCCATCTTTTTGTCCACACTGTATGTAACAGACCCCGTGTTCATTAGGAAACGTCACCTAGAAGGCTACGCAATTTTGACAGAAAAGGATGACATAATCAAAGTTAATTGACATTTGTTCTTTCACCCTTTTCTTTTGTCATTTCACAGTTACTTAGATGACGTTTTCAAATAAACACTCCCTATTGTAAGGGTCGGGAGTATAGTATTTAGACAACACACAGCAGATGAAAAAAAAAATAAGTCATTGTGTAAATAAAGTATTGGTGTGCAAACGGCGCATAATAGAGAATCATATCAGGAATCAGAAGGATATCATCGGCGCTTACCCTCGTGTTATTTCTTTCCGCTTTCAGTTCGGCAATTTCCTCCTCCCGTTCCAAAAGCTGCTCCCTCGACGAGTTCAGTTCTTTCGTCAGGGTGGCAAATTCCTGTAAATAAAGAGAAAAAAGTCAATAAAGCGAACGTATATCTAAACCCTTACGGCGGAAACATTCATGAAACATTTTCCGCGCTGCTTATATTGAAGAGAAAACGAGGAAAAGGGAATGTTACTTCGGGATATACAATTGCCCCGATATTAATAACGCCCTTCCAATCCACATGGCAAACCATTTGATTGAGTCATAACCTATTTAAGGGCCGGACACAAAAATCATGTTATTGGCCATATAAAGGGCCCATGCGCGAATGACCTGAAGGTAATATAATTCCCCCTGTTAATTATGGGACCTTAATCGAAAGGGTAGCTATGGTAAAACCCTTTTGAATATTGAATAATTCAGATTTAAGGGTGGACTGAATGAATTTTGATTAGGACCGAAAGTTAAGGTAAACGTATGTTTCCGCCACAATGCCTTTGGGCGCTAAAAGTTGTTTGGCAACACGAGAAGGGTTGACTGGGTACTTAAACATTCTTTCTCCGACGTTAAATATGGCTTCTCCGGAAGAAGAACGCAAGAGGAAACAGGCAAACTCCTTATCTGCGAACAATTTAATTTGCACTTAAGACAATTTTAAATTGGGGGTATTTTTCATGCCGAGACGAGTTAATACCCCAACAAAACCAGACCTCAAATTTATTTACTATCGCCCCAATGTTGGGCAGGAGGGCGGCCGTAAATTAAGAGATTACTTCGACTAGTCACGAGACATGAATTATTTTTTGATATTAATTGGTGCTCGAGCCTGTGGCGCTTTAAAACAAAACCAACCCTTAAATCTAGTTAGATTATAATTAGCTTGAAAAGGGAGCTGCCCGACTGGTTTTCTGTTCAGTAAGTATAATAGTGCAGAGCCTGAGAGTAGGCCACAGAAGAGGTTTGATAAACACGTGATTATGATAGCAATACTTCCTTGCCTTGGTACCTGATGAGTGCAACAGTGGCCACAGTGGAGCGAGCCTGGTGGTTTGGGTGTTCATTTGAATCACTTTCATTTGACTGGACCAATTTTAATGAAATACTTAGAGAATCAGAAATTTAGAGAACATTTGAATACGGCGGGCAATAGAAATCCTGAACGGTGTGCTGCTCACTATATTCAATTATTACCATTGCCGAACTTGACCAACAAATCCAACGTGTAAGTTTGGAAAAGGTTAAAGTCGTTTATCAATTTTCAGAACAGCTTTGAAGATGGGTTATAAAGTCGGTTCTAAAGTATGGCTAATGTTTCATGACAGTGTATACCGGACGGAGCACAACCCTGGACATAGGAGGGCGACACTGCACATGCATGGCGGGGGTGACGCGCCAAATTCAAATTCTTGCACTTTTCGAGACGTTTTTCCAAAAAACAGCCAAAACTGAGGTATTGAAAAAATTACAGGATGATAGCTGACCATAAGCTCTACAACTTTACTACCAAGTTTATGGTTGTGGGTTCAAAGATAAACTGTACCAGATTCTTGGACTTAAGACTATCAGTGAATATTAACAGGCAAGTGATTGATTATGTTTCTGACATAAAATATTTGGGTGTTGTCTTGGACTCACAACTGAATTTTGGCAAACATGCTGATTACATGTGCAAAAAACTTTCATTTTATTATAGGGTGTCAAAACATTTGTCATTCTGGACAAAAATGCTTATTTAAAATACGATAATTTTATCGCATTTTTCATATGGTTGCTCGTTTTTAATTTCGTGTAATAATAGTCAGATACAAAGACTGCAGATTTTAGAGAATAGAGTTATGCGTATCCTGTTAAAATGTGATAAATATACGCCCATAGCAGTCATGTTAAATGCATTGGAGTGGTTGGATGTAAGGCAGCTCATTGTACGGGCTAACCTAATAATAATTTATAAGTTAGAACATAATATATGGCCCAGTTACTTAAAAGGGTTTTTAGAAAAACGATTTGAAATCCATGAACGAAATATTAGGACGAATCAAAATTACAATGTTACGAGAGTAAATACCACTGTTCTACAAAAAACACTATTTTATGAGGGTGTTCGTATGTACAATGAGCTGCCGCATGCTGTGAGGCATTGTTCCAATATTTTAGATTTTAAAAAGGGCATAGGAATATTTCTTAGAGAATTGGATTAGTTCGGGAACTCCTTCAGGAGATGTATCCTCTGTTATTTAAGAAGTTGATTGATTTGTAAACTAGCAACACATGCTAAAATAAATATATATTATTATTATATTATAATTATTCTCTGTTGCAAATGGGTTAAATACATTTTTGACCATTGCTTCCAAAATCCTTGGTGCATTTGTTGCAATAGTTGAAAACGATTTAATCGATTGACCTTTACATTGGTGAGATCTGTTTCCGGAAGAGTTAACTAATGGTCTTCCAATTAAAAAGTGAGATGGGGTCAAAGGTTGAAAATCATTAGGATCAGGTGACCTTGGGTGAAGTGGACGGGAATTCAACGTTGCCTCAATTTGAACAAGAAACGTGTTAAATTCCTCATAGGTTAAAACTGTTTCTCCAACCACGCGATACAAGTGATGTTTTACTCCTTTTATATTTGCTTCCCATAGTCCCTCAAAATTCGGTGAATTGGGTGGAATAAAGTGCCATCTGATACATTTACTGGTACAATAATTAACGATTTCATCTTGTTTTTTCACTAAAAATTCAAATAATGACTGGAGAGCACCTTGAGCACCAACAAAGTTAGAGCCGTTATCACGCACAAAATCTTCTCAGCGTTGCAATGAATGATTCGGTGCTCAAATCGGTTACTAGTTTCAAATGCAAGGCCTTGGTTACGAAACAAATGAACAGACTTAAATAACCCTTATACGTTTTACAACCACGCCCTTTCCTATCCTTTAGTACAAAAGGACCAGCGTAATCAACCTCTACGCGTTTAAATGGGGTTGCAATAGTAACTCTTGCTTGAGGCAAATCAGCCATTATTGAAACAGCAGGTCTTGGTTTAAACTTAAAACATTTAACACACATTCTCACCACAGATTTAGCAACATTCATTCCAGAGGTCAACCAAAATCTTCGCCTAACAGTAGCCAATAGCAACTGTGGCCCAGCGTGAAACAATTTAATATGCTCATCTTCGCATATCAATCTGCTAAGCCTATGTTTGCCGTCAAGCAAGATTGGATGCTTAACTTCAAACTTAATGAATGAATTTTTTAGGCTTCCTCCTACTCTCATAATACCATTCGAATCTACAAAAGGCGCTAAGCCAAGTAATTTATGTTTTGCTTTCAAACTGTTATTGCTTGATAAAATATTTAATTCGTCTTTAAAACTTTCACTCTGGGCAATCATCACTAGCTTTTTAAGACTATCATTAACTTCCGATACAGTAAGCAGCAGCCAACAATACGGTTTTTAGTTGCGCGCTTGCAATTGGTCAGAAACCGGTTACAATAAGCAATGACTCTAACAAGTTTATTGATAATTGAATATCTTTCAAAAATGTCACATTTAGGAGCAGAAAAATTACAATATTTTATTTGTTTCATCTCGGGAAGTGATATCAGAGGTGATGATTTAAATGGAATAGGCCAAATAGATGCGCGAAAAATTTTGGTCCCTCCCACCATAATTTACAGGTTTTTAATTCAAAAGGGCTGATCCCACGGGATGCTATATCTGCAGGATTCTCCTTAGTACTTACATGGCTCCATGAACTTATATTAGTTATCCTTTGAATTTCAGAAACCCTATGGCCTACAAAAACCTGCAAAGTATTAGGTGACTTCTGCAGCCAATGAAGAACTATTTCAGAATCACACCAAAAATATTCATCAATTCGACTTTCAATCGATTCAGTCACACTCTTTGACAGGCGAGCTAAAAGAAGAACTCCACACAATTCCAAACGAGGGATGGTCAATGATTTGACAGGGGCAACCTTTGTTTTTGCGCATACCAATTTAACTTGCACCTCATTCATCTTATTAATAGTTCTGATGTATATCACAGCAGAATAAGCATTCTGTGATGCATCACTACAACCATGTATTTCAATTCCTACAGATTTTTTTAATATTACATGTCTTTGAATTTGTAGAGAATTAAAACATAAAAGATGTACCTTAATATTTTGCCAAAATTGCTTTAATTTCGATGGAACATCTTCGTCCCATCCCAATTTTAAACACCACTCTGAAATAATATTTTTACCAGAACCGTCGATGGACTTACCAGACCCAAAGGATCATATACCTTTGCAATTTCTGACAGAATTGTTCTTTTTGTGATACTCTCTCCAATAGTATCATTATCAGCAATGTTGTAAGATAAAATATCTGCTTTACTTGCCCATTGAATACCTAATGTTTTAACGTGATCATTAATCCCTAACTCTAATGTCCCCCATGCATCCAGGTGAAAACTATTACCAAATTCCTTTAGGACTATAGAACTATTAGAATTCCATTTTCGCAATACAAAACCAGCATTATTTAAAATTTCAAAAATGTGTCCTGAAATACTAATGGCATCATCCTCATTGTCAAAGCCTGTTATGAGATCATCCACATAAAAATCTTTATCTATTATCGTTGAAGCAATTGGAAACTTAATACGATTTTCGTTTGACAACTGCTTGATGCAACGAATGACTAAGAAAGGTGCACATGCTGTTCCATAAGTAAGAGTATTGAGCTGGTAAACCTTTATTTCCTCCGCGGTATTAAATCTCCATAAAATACGCAGTAAATGTCTATCATCTGGATGCACTAACACACATCTATACATTTTTGTGACATTTGTGCATTCGAAAACGTATCAAAATTTGGAAAATGTCATTCTGAATCGCAGGTCCTTTCAACAAAATATCATTCAGTGACTTTCCTGAACTTGTGACAGCCGAACCATCAAAGACTATTCTGAGTTTTGTTGTCAAACTATCCTCCCTTACTACACCATGATGTGGTAAGAAATAAGACAATTTTGCATCACGAGTTCTTTAATTTCAGTCATATGCTTCAAATTCATATATTCTTTCATAAAAGAATGATAGTTCGACCGCAATTCAGAGTTCCTCTCGAATCTACCTTCCAACTGTAAGAGTCTCTTTAATGCTAACCTCTTAGAGTCACCTAACACCTCAGCTGACATCTTGAGTGGCAAACGAACCATAAATTGACCATTCTCCAAAACAGAATGCGTGTTGAGAAAATGTTTCTCACAAGATTGGTCATCATTGGACCACGCCACAGATTGACTCGTCTCTTCTATCTTCCAGAAATGTTCAAGGTTATCAGACAGATTCTGACTGTTGGAAAAATAACACTTAATGTTGGACTCAACAACTGGAATATATCCCGCAACAATGTAGCCAACCACTGTATTTTGTAATATAGGCATATTTTTACCATATCTTATTCGTCCGTCCATTAATAAATCCCAGAACAGACATGCGCCTATGAGCAGGTCAACTTGTGTAGGCACATTGAATTCCGGATCAGCCAAACTAATGTTTGTTGGCATGTTCCAACTGGAAATATTAAAATTGAAAGTAGGAAGATTATCCGTAATTTTTTTTAACACAAAACACTCAGTGTTTACAGAAAAGCTATTACCCTTTGATGCAATAGAAATCCTACATTTAGAATTCACTGAGCACCCTACACCACTAATTCCAGAAATATACAAATTTGTCCTAGTTACCTGCAACCTAAGCCTTTTACATAAATCTTCAGATATGAAACATGATTGGCTACCTGAATCTAAAACTGCTTTTACTTTATGCATATTTCCCTCACAATCTCTGAGATACACTAATGCGGTGCCCAATAAATAGTTATTTATGTATTAAGAGCGAAAAGTACAACTTTTTTGCTCGGAGAGTGAAGTTTGCCGCTCGACGCGAAGCGGAGAGCGGCAATCACTCGAGAGCAAAAAAGTTACTTTGTGCTCGTAATGCATACAACGTTTTTTCTACAAACAATCAATTCCAAATAATCTGAAATTTGAATGAAGGCACTGTCTGAAACTTTAAATCAAAGTGACAATGACGTTTTAAATATTTGGTTGAATGGTGGTAGTTGCTATTGACAGCAAGCGATAAAATCTTTTTCGCTTGCTGTCCTGGGCAACGCGCGGAAAAGTAAACTCACATTCTGATCCTCAAAAAAGGTTAGGTTTTCGTTTACCTAATGAAAGCGTAAAATGCTTCATTATTTGACGTTTGTAGAAAAACATAATTATTCTTGTGCATGCTAGCAAGAGCGGTTGTATCATTCGAATCATTTTTTTCTTTGTTTTCATTCATATTGAGCCCTGAGTTATTATCAGGATTAGTTAAAGGTCTAAACTTCTTTTTAAAATTTGGGTCATGCATCAACACATTGTGCTTACCCTTACATGTTTTGCAACCGGAATAATTATATCTTGCAGAAAAATGTCCCTTTAATAAACAGTTGCAACATAATTTCAACTGCCTAACTTTTTTTCAACGTTCTTGTACATTCAATTTCAAAAAAGGCTTGCAATGCAAAATTGAATGTTCTCCCTTGCACACATAACAAGACAATTTCTCTTCATTGTTTAAAAGAAATGATCTAGAACTCTTTCCTGCTCCCTGACTAATTCTGTTAGACTCTAATAATGCTAAAAAATCAGCCCTACCTTTTAAGAAAGACCTCAAATCAGTCAATGTGGGTGCTAAATTTTTAACTAACTTATGTTTTTCCCATTCTTGGGTTGTACACCTATCAAGTTTTATTACCACCATATAGATAAGCAAAGCATCCGACTGATCCGTTGGAAGACCTAATGAAGTTAACGCCCGTAAATGTTTATTTAAATAATCCAACAAATCTCGCAAAGCATTGGCAGACTCCTTGCTGATTGGACCAATATTGAAAAGGGATTTAATGTGGTTGTCTTTCAAAAGCCTTGAGTTATCATACCTTGCACACAGATTGTCCCAAGCAACCATATATGTCTCCGACGAAAATTCAACACTAGTAATTATTTTCAATGCATCCCCCTCAACACTAGCCCTTAAATAGTGATACTTTTGAATATCACTCAAATTTTGTCTTTTATGGATCAGCGACTGAAAAGTGTCCTTGAATTCTAACTAATTATTTATATCTGAACTGAATATTGGTAGTTTGATAGGTGGTAACCGGAGTTCTACTTCCTCTCTATTTATTGTAGTCTGCTTTACACTACTTTCATCTACAACAACATTCTTGTTTAATGAACAAAATTTTTAGCTTTTTCGCAGGAAACTCTTGTTTAAAATATGCAAAAAAGCAATATTTACTAATTGGAAATTGAAAACTTATCTGCTTTCAATATTTCCATAAATATTGCAGCGTTTAAGAAGGAAACAAACAGAAACAACTACTCCGAGGGCTAATACCCCTACCGGCATTGAATTACACTGTTTGTTTCAAAGCTCATTTTATAAAGCAAAAAAATAGTAAAATGAATTAATAAAGTAATAAAAAATCAATGCTAAAAAGCCAAAAAATATTAAGCTTTTTAACTTTTATGTTATTATTTTTTTGGTTTTATTCTAGAGCACTTTCTTGTATTTCATCTTTGCTTTTATGTATGTTTTCAATAATATTTACGCTTTGAAACAAATAGTATAATTCAATGTCGATAGGGGTATTAGCCCTCGAAGTAGTTGTTTCTATTTGTTTCCTTCTTTATGTATAACTACAAGGTTTTGGAAATGCCGAAAGCAGACAAGTTTTCAAATTTCCAAATTGTAATTATACATGTGCATTTTCGCATATCTTAATTAAACTCTGGTTCTATATTCTTTGCAAAAAGCTTAATATTTTTTGGCTTTTTAGCATTGATTTTTTATTACTTTATTAATTCATTTTACTATTTTTTGCTTTATAAAATGAGCTTTGAAACAAACAGTGTAATTCAATGCCGGTAGGGGTATTCGCCCTCGAAGTAGTTGTTTCTGTTTATTTCCTTCTTAAACACTGCAATATTTTTGGAAATATTGAAAGCAGATAAGTTTTCAATTTCCAATTAGTAAATATTGCTTTTTTGCATATTTTAAACAAGAATTTCCTGCGAAAAAGCTAAAAATTTCGTTCACTAACATATTTCGCAGAAAATAACTTTCTTTTAACTTTCATTCTTGTTTAACTTAGACAATAGTAATCTAGCCTTGCCTAAATTAATTGAATACGTATTCATAAATGTTTCCCTTTCTTGAAACTGCTCATTCAATTCATCATCTGAACACAAGCTCACAATATCAATCTGATAAATTTCAAACTGTTCTAATAGCACTTCAAAACTTTCCATACGTACTCTCAATTCTTCAATTTGACCATCAGTAATCGACAAAGGATCACATTGAAAATCCCTATAAAGAGGATTAAAATAATTCACAAAACCAGTTACTTTTGCTTTAATTGTGCCACGTTTTCTTTTCAGTACTTTTAGTATCTGTTCATTTTCACTCATGTTGATCTCAGTTAATATTTGACGTTAATAATAACCAATTTCTTAGTTTAACCTGAGACCTGTGGTCTAACTTTAACTTCAGTGCTATAAGTGTTCCAAATCAGGAGAATTTTTAACTCACACTATAAATATTACATTGAATCTAAATTCAATAACCAGGAAGTATATCAAATGACCGTACTCTGTACGATACATAGTGCAGTTTATCTGTAGTTAAGTATTATGTATACACTCCACACTGTAAACAGTTTATTCCAGGAACTGTGCATACACCATATATAACCACAACCAATACCACGAATTCTTTAGGTACTTTTACCAAATAATAATAATAATAATAATAATACTTGTAATACAATCCCACCTACCCAATAATCATAATACACCTCACACTTTAATCACGCGGTTATAAGGATTCAACCAAATCAAATTCAAACGTGGCAACGCCAAATATAAAGGATAGGTAAAATGGATGGGAAAGGTAAAATGGATAGGACTCACTTAATTCTGCCATCAAATTCCTGAGGATAATCACCGCTCAACTCTGCATCCGGCTCGAAGGACCAAAATGTTATTCAATCGATAGAATGGATTGTATTCATTAACTCTTAACTGTTTAAAGACTGGTAATTATATTTATAATTGAATTGAACAAATTTAATAGCAGACAATATTCTGACTCTTTTTAAGGCTTCAATGACGGCTGCAATCCTCGTGACGGCTGCAGTGTTGTCTGTCTGTGTGAAGCAGTGCTGTTTTTCATCGCCGCCTAACTCTTGTACCTAGCTATTGCCTTCTGACTTCTTAACAATTAAATATTGCCAGTTCAAGTGTTTTTGCGCTTTTCAGCTAATGATTAGTGTTGTTGATTATCATCTAACACGAACTTGTTAATGTCTTTTGTGGGTCACGTACGAAGAAGACCACAACGAAACTGATGATGATCAGTTTTGTTTCCCTTAATGACCTGAGTATGATTGAATTATTCAACCCTTGTCGAACATTACGCTTTTGGAAATATTTGTTGGGGTCAGCGCTCTGTGGGTGGATGAGGCAAAAATTCAAATTTGCCTCTAATGTAATCCAGAATTAATTTTATTTATAGACTTTGGGTTTGAACGCCAGAAAAGTGACAAGAATAAATCATCATGCTTACAGACCATATCAGGCAAAAGATCCTTCTACTAGGGCCCCATTTTAAAATTCTTCTCGTGCCTCAGCCGGGGACGCAAATCGACCTTGTATTATTTGCCTGATGCCCTTTACTACAGTGTTATTATCTCGAGTATTGAACATCCCTATGGAAGTCAAATCTGCTGGAATGGGGGTATTTTATTTTAAATTAGGTTTCTCTAGGTTTGTTGGGGGATAATGGTATTTTTATACTTAGTTAAAGAAGTAAATAAACACCAAACATTTTTTTAAGAACTGCTATAAGTTATTCCGAAAGAAGTCTGGATATATGTATGGAAGGAGCTTCGTACATTATTAGGATCCCTTTCTTAAGTTGATATTGAATTTTGAATTCGTCTTTGGCATTCAGATGCCAAAGACGAATTCAAACTGAACTTGTGTGGAAAACAACTTAAACAAAAATATCTTGATACTGTTTAAGCTTCTAGTGGGTTATCAATAAAACTTTACCATTGAATCAAGTGACTATTTAAAGCGGCTCCAAATCATTGCACGCAATTATATACCTCATTCACTTGTTTGTGTCATCCAGTTACTTTTCAAAATTTAATTTTCTTATTACTTCTCTCTTTTTAGCACATTTTAAAAAAATACAATAAAAATGCCAAAGACAGATTAGAAATGCTAATTGGAAGACAAATAAAAAATGAATGAACTCGTCCCTAAGAACTCTCATTTTATGCATTTTTTTATAGTTTAACTAAGTGCCCTAATTATTAATTCAGTATAGACCAGACCAATAATTATACAAGTAATTACTACAGAGTCTGATGTTGTTGCGTCATTTATCATATGAACCTATTGCGAGTTTAGCTTTAGTCATGCCGGCGTACATAATAGTTATGTAATCGTGTGGCGCGAAATTGAAATTAGATGGCTTATTAGAATTACCTGCAAAACAGACTGGAATATTCCGAATCATTACCTTAATGGTTAACATGGATTTAAATGGTATTAATATTACACGATAATTATTATTCAGTACGTTTAGTAGATTTATTATTATTATTTTTATGCGTTAATGAATGTTTCCAGTTAAATTAAGAATGACAACTCGAAACGTTTAGTTATATATTACCCATCTCGCATAGCACAAATATATGCCAGGCATCTACTTTTATCCCTGGGATATTCGAGTAAATATGCCTAGCATTTCACTTTGGCAGCTGATTTCATGTGCCAGGCATATGCTTATGTGCACCTAAATATAACATATACTAAGATTTTCGGAACATGCCTGGCATGTGCTTTAAAGAAATAAATGCATGTGCCAGGCACATGGCGCTGGCAGCAAATTAGAACATTCAATATGACTTATGGCATATGATATTTTGGCGGCTGACCATGTGCCAAAGATATGCCTGTGTACAGGGGCGTCTCATAAGTGTGGTAAAGTCGTACAGCTTTTATTTGCTAATATACTGGGTGTTCATTATGCAGCAGGCGTTCAAGCAGGCTATGAAATGTTGACAGAAACCGATGATATAATCAAAATAAATGGACTTTTGTTTCGCCATCCATTTCTTTTAACATTTCACAGCCAACTAGATGAAGTTTTATAATGAACACCCCGTAGATGGAAAAAACTTGTGTGGGTTATTTATAAATGACCTCAAGGTGCACATTTTAAAATTATTTTGAAATATACAGTATACAAGGTGCCCCAAAAAAACTGACAAATTTTTTTTAATAAATCTATGATGATGAGGTGATATTGATGAACATGTAAGAAAATCCAAAACGTGAGTGGTGGCATTCGGATTCGGGATTGCAATGGCCGACCGCGAGAGCGCAATGACCGCATGCGTAACTTGTCAACAATGTCAACGTCTTACGTCAACTACTGTCAATTTTGTCACACGAGTGTGGCCCATGAGGGGCAGTGTGGCCCTCATGGCTTTTCATGGTTTTTTCAGGCTACTTACGTTGACAAATATATTTTTTTTTTCGACGAATTATTCTTTACAAAAATTCAACATTATAATAAAGTCATACTCTGAATAGCTATTTGCTTATAAAAAAAAACAAATACGTTCAACAATCTGAATAATTCAGGTATACAGTACCTGGCATATCCTAAAGGGAGTATACCAAATTCCAAAAATGATAAAGTACCAAGCGGATTTCATAACTCATGTGCCGTTTGGTATATGCGTGGCATATATCGAGAATATGAATGTGCTTTCTGTGCTACGTGGGATTCACTTATTTTTATCATCTAGTTACTTTTGAAGCCTTTATTTTTTTATCCCCATCTTCTTTTAGCACATACTGGAGAAGTTACGATAAAAATGTTAAAATCAAATTTCCAACGCGTACTTGACAACAATAATAAGTGAATAACTTATATGCATGTTTTTATGGGATAGTTCTGCTCTACTGCTTACTGGCGTGTGGAAACTATCTTCTAGAGACCTGCAAAAGCTTCCTGAAAAGAGTATAACATGTGACGAAAAACTACTAAAAAAATCGTAAAAAATCTAAGAAATCGGTTGATAATTTCCAAAACAAAAAGTTAAAGGCTGTTTAAAGATGCAATTTAATTATTTACTAAAGAACAGCCGCTTTAGGTTAGTTCTTGACGTACATCGTTTTCTTCTAAACTTTCCCTTTTTGCCTCTTTATATTCCTGATTTTTCTTTCTATTTTCTTGTAAAGCTTTTTTTCAGAAATTGTCAGCTGATTTTTCTCCCTTTTTTTTGCCACCGGGGTATTCTCAGAGTTTAAGCTAATTTGAATATTTTCTTTAATAGTTTGTTTAGCTGCGATGAAAAGAAACTGAATTTGGAGTTTTTACTATTTTCTTTTCCAACCTAGTGCTGTTGTTCTCCAAAGTTTTGCCCCCCCCCCCCCCTTTTCCGACTCCTTTTAGATTTCTTGGGGATATTTGTTTGACTGACTGATAAACGCAAATGCACAACTTCAAGTCGTCAACATGAAAAGATTCATGTTGACGACTTTGAAACCGACATGAAATCGACCTCTGAAGGGATTTAAGATATTGCCTCTACTAGGTTGGAGCTGAAAGAGGACATCAAGAAGAAAAAAAACCGTTGGATTAACTCCAATCGGTCCAGGCGTTCTAAAGTTACACCCCTCCCCCCCTTTTTTTTGAAACATTCGACATTTTCGAAAAAAATTCGGAAAAATTTTTTTGCTGTTTTTGATCGGAATGGCGCGCTTGCAAGCCTCTAAAAACGGTTGAATCTCCGAAAATATTGTACCTACAGTACTTCCGATTGTGGAAGGGCAAAGAGGATATCAAGAAGAGGAGAAAAACAGTTGGATTTACTCCGATCGGTTGAGGCGTTCTCAAGTTACAGGCGATCAAAATAAAGGATTGAAAAAAAAGTCGTAATAACCCTCTATCCTATGGATATTTTCGAAAAACATTTAAAAATTTTTTTTTTGCTGTTTTTGATCGGAATGGCACGCTTCATATCCCCTAAGACCGTAAAAAACTCAATTCGAATGCATTTAACCTTTAAGGAGTTTTTTTTAAAAATGGTCGAAAAACCCGATTCTAAAAGTTCTTAAAAATCGACCTCCAAAGGGGTCTATCTCCGAAAATATTGCAGCTACGGAACTTGGTGGGAGGGGGGATGGTGGAGGGGAAAGAGGACATCAAGAAGAGGAAACAACAGTTAGATTCACTCCGATCGGTCGTGACGTTCTTAGGTTACCGGCGGTCAAAGTTGAGAATTGAGAAAAAAGTCATAATACCTCCTCCCCCCTTGCACATTTTCGAAACAAATTCGGAAAAATTGTTTTGCTTTTTTTTTGTTGAATGGCAGGCTTGCAATCCCATAAGAACGCAACAGACTCAATTTGAACGAATTTAACCTAAGAGGTTTGCTTAAAAATGGTCAAAAAAAGCGATTCTAAAAGTGCTTAATATCGACCTCCGAAGAGGGGTATCTCCGAAAATATTGCACCTACGAAACTTCCCATGGTGGGAGGTCAAGAAGAGGAAAAAAAAACAGTTGGATTCACTTCGATCGGTCGAGGCGTTCTCAAGTTACCGGCGATCAATGAAGTTGTTATTGACTTTCTCAGTCAAAATGGTTAGTAGGTGACAGCGGAAATTCACATTGTCTAGGCAATGTGGCATTTTCGCTGAATTTTTTTGAAAATTACACTCCTCTTATGGGAAAAATTTTGCATCAGGGAAATATTCGTCAAAATTTAACTAAAAGTAGGCGTGGCACCTTAAAAATAGTTCGCGCTACTTCACAGAAGATTAGATCCGCCACTGATTCGTATAGAGGGTGATTCATAAAAGTGCTGAAAAATTTGAGGGAATGTGTTGTCGTGTTTAAAAATAGTATATTGTGCAACTAGTGTCGAAAATTGTACTTTTCACACGAGTGTGAATAGTGATTTCTGTACGTGTTGCACACAGTATACTTTTTCTACAACTGCAATTTTGCTTCATAAATGATCATTCGTATTATAAAATATACGTGTGCCAAGCAATCAGAAGCGTGTGCAAAGGGAATTGCGGTGCAATGTACCAAGAGGCACATTGCGCACGCTGTTTGCGATTTGCGATTTTCAACGGTAGTTAGTAGTGCGCATTTGTTCATTTTCGAGGCAGTCGTAGAAAATAGTATATTGTGCAACTAGTGTCGAAAATTGCACTTTTCGAAGAGTGATTTTCGTACGTAGAAATTTTAAAATTTACAATTAAAAAAAAAGAAAATAAATAATCGTTTTTGACGGTTTCATTGAAAATGGCAAAAAATTCATGCAGTTAAAAAACTAATTTCTACCTGGATGGTTGTCAAGAAATGGGTTTGTTGTAATAAATAAAAATAATAGGATATAATGTTGTATTTAGCTTAGAAATTTCGCAAGAAAATATTGACTTTTTACAATGTGCTTCCAAATTGTTATTTTTCCCAGTGGCGTAGACGTTAGAGGCAAACCATTTCCAGGCGATCCTGAAATCTATGGTACATTAAAAAGCGAGCTATAACATTCATACTGTACGTCCAAATAAATTCTGTTATGTGCCTCAATTAGTTCTTGAAATATAACCAAAAATTCATACAAAAAATGTTCTTTGACACCCTGTATTTCAAAAACGGTGCGTTTGCGGATAAGGGTTTATAAGCAAAAGTTGGATGACCTGACGTCCTCTAGATAAGTATCACCTAAAGTTTGTCGGAACCTTTCTGAACTCCTCTGAAGATTCTTACTGCTTACACTTCTTAAAACTTTAGAAAAGGAATTTATAAATCATTGAAATAGTCAATGACGTGTGTCGGTGTCAGTGACGGATTATAAAATCTTTAAAAACTTCTTCTCAGTTAGAGATGTGACGAAAATTCTTCAAAAAAAAATTGTCAATTTTGCTCCAGTTAACGAATTCCATTGACCCAGCCCCAGTAGAAAGCTGACGTCATAATCATGTCACTTATTCGGTTACGTCTCATACACCAATTATAGACGTATCCGCGACGTTGCTGCGACGTTGTAATTCGTAGAAACGTTACGTAAGATTTAGGATGTAACACGTATGCAGTAGAGTCGCAGCGACTAGTTTTGTGACGTATGACTACATCTGCATATTCGACATTCGGTGGAATATTAAAAATTAAAATTAAAATAAAAAAAAATTTCTGACAAAAAAACAGTTGTTTTCTCAATTTTCAACTTTGACCTTCAATCATTAGAAGACTGAAAAGACCAGTTGGAGTGAATTTAACCCTTTTGCACTGTTCTTGTTTTCCCTTGCCCTCTGTTATAAACTTCATTGGATCAGTAGTTTTGAAAATAGACCCTTTCGAAGGTTAATTTTTGAGCACTTTCAAAATCTGCTATTTGGATATTTTTAAAACAACTCATTTAAAGGACTGGTTTGAATCCCATTCGCTTTGCTACATAAATTAAGTTTCAGTTTATTTTGGCAGAGCCATTTATACAATATGTTCAGTTCTTCATTCAGGGAGCTTACAATTTGTCTGTAATCATGACCGGCTACTGAGATCAATGTATCGTCAGCAAAGAGATTCAAAAATGACTGCTTTAGGTGAAGCGATAGATCATTTATATATAGAATAAAAAGAAGCGGCCCAAGGACACTGCCCTGTGGAACCCCCAAAAGAACCAAGTGGAAGCACGGTGATAAAACATTGGACATAGGAACATTAATTCTAATCCGTAATGATCATTCTCCTCCATGCAAGTGGTTGTTGGGGCGTGTTATTCAGCTTCATCCAGGAGCTGATCACATTGTACGAGTCGCAACAGTAAAAACGATGTATGGTTCATTGAAGAGAGCAGTCTCCAAACTTTGTGCCCTTCCATTGGCCAGTGACGACTTGAACACCGGAAGTGTCCAAGAAGGGGAGTATGTTAAGAAGTCAGAAGGTAATAGCTAGGTACAAGAGTTAGACGACGATCAAAAACAGCACTGCTTCACACAGACAACACTGCAGCCGTCACGAGGATTGCAGCCGTCATTGAAGCCTTAAAAAGCGTCAGAATATTGTCTGCTATTAAATTTGTTCAATTCAATTATAAATATAATTACCAGTCTTTAAACAGTTAAGAGTTAATGAATACAGTCCATTCTATCGATTGAATAACATTAATAAAAAAATTGTTACAAAGTACAAACTTTCCCTCTCTATAAACTTCCCTCCGCATTTTATCCAAGTTTACGGGTGCATTGGCGGAAATAAATAAAACCATGGGCGGGCAATCGAACTCGGATGACAGTCGGAATCTGACCTTTGGGAAACAAAGTCTGGGAGGTAATTGGAGTGACTGGCAAGGCCGTTAATTGGAGTTTGTCCATTCGGGAGAGATAAAATACCGCCACTCCACAACTGGATTTTGTTGAAAGGTCCGAGAATTCTAGACAAGCTTAATTAACAAAGAAAACCCGTCGCAACAAGGAGATATGTCTTTAGCCCTTTCAATATTAATTTAAGAGCATTTTTATTAAATTCCCGAAGAACCGGTTATAAAAACGATTCCTCGGAATTTGTAATTTAATTAGTTTTTAAGATCTTTTTAATCCTTACAGACGCTTTCCGCACTACAACTTTGAACCCCCGGGAGGAAATTAATTTACGTCATCTTTTCTTTTAAGTACTTCGGTTTTTGGAGTGGTAAATCTTCGTGATTTGTCGTATTTACTTGGGTTTGTAACAACACCACTAGACTTTTTTTGGTGAATTACTTTATCGCCCGCTTTATGATTTTTCCACGGTTTCGTGTATAGAAAAAAAAAGTAAGATAATTAAAATCTGTAAAAAATTGGTTTTTTTTAGAACTTTAAACACAAATGTAATTAATGTTAACCTTAAACTACATTTTCATTCCACATCAGCAAATTTTATACTAAGAATAAAACTTAAAACTGTTAAGCATCTGGAAATAACCCATATAATACTAAATGTATGGGTTGGAAGCGAAAATTGTGCATAGGGAACAGCACTGCAAGAAACGAAAGTTTAAGGAAGCACTGAGGGCGTATTAGTAAATAGAGTAACCAAACTCTTCAGTATGGCATCCGTTGATACGGCGGACGAGTGCTGGTCGCCTGACGCGCGACTGTGGCGACGAGCGACGATCCGGCAAATAGAAATAATGGGCTTGGCTAGGTGTGTCAGTACATAGGAAAGTAGCCTCGAGCATAATTTTCAGTTTCACTTGAAAACGAGCCCAGATTCAGCTGCTCGAAACGTGGTGTAAAAAAACTCAATAAAGACAATGGAAATCCAAGTTGTTTCGTTCAAGAATAAGTGATTACATTTATGGTACGTCTTTCAGAAACTCGTTGTATAATAATAAATTATATTATATACAAACCAGCAGGCGAATACGCAACGTGAAGACACTGTCAATTAGGTTAGTTCAGTTTTACTTTTCTTTTGGTTAGGTTAGTTCAGAGTAGTCCAGTTCTGTTTTTTCTTTGGTTGGGTTGGTTTAGGTTGCTTCAGTTATATTTTGCCTTTGGTCAGGTTAGTTCAGTTGTACCTATCCTTTCGGGCGTCTGGCTCTCTAGGCCATGGAGCAGCGACCCTCTACGGCGCCTGTTAACTGCTGCACATAAGTGTGGGTTCTGTTGGTTAGGTTGTTCAGTTTTATTTTCTCTTTCGTTAAATTACTTCACTTCTTTTGATTAGGTTAGTATAGATCTGTTTTTCCATTCGTTAGGTTACTTCAGGGTAGTCCAGTTCTGTTTTCTCTTTGGTTGGGTTAGTTTAGGTTACTTCAGTTATGTTGTGCCTTTGGTCAGGTTAGTTCAGTTTTACCTGTCCTTTCGGGCGTCTGGTCTTCTAGGCCATGTGGCAGCGGCCCTTTAGAACCGCTACGGCCCCTGTTAACGGCTGCATATAAGTATGGGTCCTGTTGGTTAGGTTAGGTTGTTCAGTTTTATTTTCTCTTTCGTTAAATTACTTCAGTTCTTTTGTTTAGTTAGTTCAGGTTAGTCCAAATCTGCTTTTCTATTGGTTAGGTTAGTTTGTTTCTTTCTTTCAGGTTACTTTAGCAATGCTTTAGTTGCCCACATAAGTGTGAGTCCTATAAACCTTATTCACTTATTTTTGTCACCTCGTTACCTTTGAAATCTTAATTTTTTTTATACCTATCTCCTTTAATCACATGTTGAGAAGATACGATAAAAATGTCAAAGTCAAATTTCCAAGGTCTACTTGATGACAATAATAACTGAATGGTTTAAATCTTAGGTTAGTTCAATTTTACTTTCCCCTTCCTAGAACAAAATAAGTAAAAACTGACTTAATACGTTAAAAATATACAGTGCGTTTTTTTTTTAACGCGCAAGATAGAATTTTACATGTTACATTTTCGGACCATGTTGAGTGGTGATCTATTAGCATCAAAGCTATGAAACTTGGCAAAATTAAAACTGAAGGTTCTAACTTTACCCGTACTGGCCAATTTGGTCTTGAAGATTTGAAATAATTGGTAAAAAGTAATTTATTTTCAAAAAAAAATATGTCTTTTTACTTTCCTCGTAACTATTATGATTTCATTTTAAGCAGGTGCCTACCAAGTCATGTACTACCATGGTAATAAGACAAATTTACAAATTTTTGAAGTTTAATGCTTAAACCATTTCCATTTTTTTATGTTCACCGGATCTGGGACTTTTGGAAACACAAGTGCAAAGAGTAAAAAATTAATAATTACACCAATAGTACAAGTTGTTTTATTCCTCTTGTTATAAAAGCTTAAAAATAATAGCGACAAAGCGTTCTAAATGCCAAAAATACCTGCCATTTTACCTGCATTTGACATTTTCTTGACATACAAAGTTGAATAACAATAGCTACAAGGAGAGAAAAAAGATACAATTTTCAGAAAATAAATGCTATTTTGCGCGTTATTCCAAATCTTTTGGACCTGATCGGCGAATAAAGCTAACACCCTCAATTTTACTTACGTCAAGTTTCATAGCAATTGTGCTTATAGAACCCCACTCAACAGGACATGAAAAATTTAACAGGTAAAATCCTATGTTGCGCGTTAAAAAAACATACTGTATATACTTTTTGTATTTTTTGTAAAATGATTTGTTTTTATAAAAGTTATTCATAATAACCTCCAGACGATTTTCTCCTTTCCAGCTTCACAAAAACAAAATCGGTAAAAACTGACTGAAAACTTAAAGAAATTAAATATATGGAATTTTTGGTAAAATTGACATTTTGGGCCAAATATCAGTCAATTCTGACAAAAAAAAAACAATAGAAACAAATATTTGATGGTTTTGGACAATAACCGGTCCAAAACGTATGATAATACATATTTAGTGATTTTGTAAAAGTTAATTTTTGGACAAAAATCCACCTAAATCTTCTCAAAACGTCTTTTTTTTGTGTAAATGACAATTTCTGAAGTTAGTTCAATTCTGTTTTTTTCTTTGGTTGGGCTAGTTCAGTTTGGTCCAGTTTAATTTTTTTTTCTTTGGTTGGGTTAGTTCAGTTTTACCTGTCCATTGGGACGGATATACAGAAACGCAGCTCACAAATATGAATCATCCATTTTTGCTTCAAACAACTTGACTATATGGCTCTTTTCAACTTAATTTCAAAAAAACATTGAAATTCCACAAGAAATAATATCGACCAGTCCTCTGGAATATTACTTGTAAAATGGTGAAAGCTTTCACGGCTAGTATACAATTTAAAGTGTTTCCGGGCTTGAAGCCGAATTTTTTCATGCCGTTGCGTCCACAACTGCGGCGGACATTAGCAAAGGCGTTGAGGCAATGCACAAAGTGATCTGTCTTGCGCCTAGACATTGACTGATGCGACCCTAAGTTCAAACTAGAAGCGAGTTCTACGTCATATCAGAGACAACCCATGAGACGAGCAAATGGCATTATAAATTTGTCCGATTCTCTGTTTCATTTGTACCCGCTTTAGATTACAATGATTCGTACTCTGTCGTTATCTTGTACAGTATAACAGAGCGAGCCACCATCGGGTTTTCCGGCATTGCCTTGCTGACCCAGTCTACCCCAATAATAGGAAATAATATACCTTTTATCTCTTTCTGATACTTTGCTTTTTACTAACCCTCTGGCCGACGTTGTGGCGCCGCGACGTTGGACAAATGGCGGATTATATTGTGAATTGTGAAAGAAGTTTTGTCTTGTGTTCTCTTAATAATTAATTTGCACTTTGATCTATGGCATTTATTCTTTGATGTGTGCAGAGTGTGAGTGCGGTGCGAAGAGACTCGGCAGATACAACGAATAAATAAATAATAAATAGTGCGATTGCCGAGAGTCGAGAATATAATAATTTTTGGAAGATGTCACCAAAAAAGTGTTTTGTATGTGGCCTTTCCTAAGATGAAGTAAAACGTTTACATAATTTTCCTCCCGACATGAAAAAGTATAGATACTATCTAGATAGATACTAGATGTTATTAATTATGTACCTATACCTATACATGTATACCGATACAAGTAACTATTTATATTATTCTTTTCTTTTAAGTTTAAGTAATATTAGTTCAGGTATTCCTACTTAACATAAAAATTATTTTTTGATGATAATTCAGGGCATTGAAATTTATTTTAGTCAGTTTATAATATGTTTTATTATATATTAGTACGTATTCTATGACTAAATAGATTATATGCATATTAATATTTTGTTTGTTTAGATATACAGGGTGGGCCAATAGTGCGTGGACGGACGATTGCTCCGAAATGCAAAAAGATATCAACATGAAATTTTGGCCATCGATTGATGTTAAGCTTGGGCGTATTTCTAAATTATTTTGGATGTTAGTGCCAAACTATATATAGAGTGGCCACACAAAGTTATGTTTTTTTAAAAAGGACACCCTATATATTTTGTTATATTCAGGTTGCCCTTCTTAAATGCTTCAAGAAGATATAAGCACATGTGCCTTTGTACTACGCGTTTAAGAAATATCGGGGTTTAAGTGATAAAAATCGGCCATCTTTGGGCGTTCAGAGCTCACTTACAAAAGAAAATTTAAAAGCGTATTATGTTCACTTATTAACTAGAAACCCTACACTATGCAATAATTATTAATTCGCAACCTGGAGTTGCACTGATATACAGGGTGATCGTTGTTTGAAAAACCTTGATTTTCTCGATTTTTTCAAATGGCAACACCGCATTTTTTGGATGTTGTTATATGGATCTTGAGCTCAACTTTTATTTTTATGAAGCATGTCCTATACCTGTCTCTAATAGATCTAGAGATATTTGACCTCATTAGAGTTAAATTTATTTTACTTCTGATTTCTCGTCTGATCTAAATTTAGATTTTGAAAATAACATGCCACGTTAACTTGTTTATTTAAAAGACTAATTTTTGTAACGTGCATATACTAAAAAATATGTAATAGTTAAAATATTTATAGATTTTTATATGATATTTATAGATTAAACAATACGAGAACTTAAGCAATACGTTTTATGTTTTAAGTATTTTCCTTCATCTGATTGTCCAAAATATAGCTCTTGGCCAATCAGATGAGGAAAACCCTTTAAACATAAAAATTATTTCTTGTTTTTAATTGCTATGTTCTTAAGAAAAAAAAATACGTTAAGAAAACTATATATACTGAGCAATTATAAATCTTGGCAATCCATGAAAAAAAAATTGACATCCGATCAAGTCAAACTGACACTGTCATTGAGTCTATTAATTAATTAATAATTGTTTATTTATCGCACCGAAAACTAGTAAAAGTAACTAAGTTTGTAACAAAGTGTATGAAACGGAACCTACAACAGTAGAAAATATGAAAGATCGTATTCGCAACGTTTTCGCAACAATTACTCCTGATATGTTGCAAAGCGTTAAGGAAAATTTTAATAAAAGAATTGAGGCGTGTTTAAGACAACAGGGTCGACACTCTGAACACTTAATGTAGAAATGAACATTAAGACTGTGTACAAACAACTTAATTAACTATGTTTTCTTTTGTATAGTAATATTACTAAATTATCAAATATTCCGACAATCATTATTTAAAAAAAATAATAAAATTGCATAGTAGTACACCATACTATATTTATGCAATTTTTATTGCATGCAATGGCCAATAAGATGTCAGTATTCAGTCAGCTGACTATTACGCATTTGCCAAAAATTAATCAGCTGACAGAATACTTTCATTGGCCATTGCATGCAACGAAATTTTTTTAAATACGATGCAGCCTTTAAGAAAGTTGGTAGTCTGAGCCCTTATGTATACCTTAAGTATAACCTGTCGGATCAGGAGGTGGACACCGCCGGATCCGATACGTTATTCTTGGGCTGGTTCCACTTAACCTTAATAATGATGCCTAACCTGCTTTAATTATTGATGTTATGGAATATCAGGTACAAATGAGGTCAAATATCTCTAAATCTATTAGAGATAGGTATAGGACATGCTTCTTAAAAATAAAAGTTGAGCTCAAGCCCCATACAACAACATTCAAAAAATGCGGTGTTGCCATTTGAAAAAATCGAGAAAATCAAAGTTTTTCAAACAACGATCAACCTGTATATCAGTGCAACTCCAGGTTGCGAATTAATAATTATTGCATAGTCTAAGGTTTCTAGTTAATAAGAAAACATAATCCGCTTTTAAATTTTCTTTTGTAAGTGAGCTCTGAACGCCCAAAGACGCCCATTTTTGTCACTTAAACCCCCATATTTCCTAGACGTGTAGTATAAAGGCCACATATGCTTATATTTTTATGAAGCATTTAAGGAGGGCAACCTGAATATAACAAAATATATAAGGGGTCCTATTTAAAAAAACATAACTTTGTGTGGCCACTCTGTATATAGTTTGGCACTAACATCCAAAATAATTTAGAAATACGCCCAAGCTTAACATCACTCGATGACCAAAATTTCATATTGATATCTTTTTGCATTTCGGAGCAATCGTCCGTCCACGCACTATTGGCCCACCCTGTATATACTTTATTGAGTTTCATTTTTTGTTGTTGCAAATATAGATATTTCTCCATGATATTATTGGAATAATAATTGTTTCCTTCATCTTTTAACATTTTAGACAATTTTCAGGGTTTTAAATTGCGGTCCAAAGAAGTACCCGCTTCATTGCTCTTCTATTTGATGATAGCTTAAAAGTCTGGAAAAGTTGCGAAATCTACGTACGTAGGTATAGAAAATCCTTTAAACCTTAGAAGGTTTTCAAACCTTCTCCATAAAATTCAGCTAAGTAGACCTTAAAAATTTTGCATATAGAATACATTGTTGTTAAGCGACCTTTGGCATACCAATTCTTTGACAGCAATGCATTTTATATGAGGAATTTTAACTGAACTTCAGGGCGAAGGTGTGCAAACGGCTTCTCGAGCGCTATCGAATACGTTTAAATTATGGCGGCAATGTGACGTGGCGCCCTCTAGTACGCTGCACTTTTCTTAGACGGAGACTCACAAAAAAGAGAGACAGTGAATTTTTACAATCGGACGAATTATTTACATTCAGTTGCTCGTCTCATGGGTTGTCTCTGGTCATATGTCATAATGCCGCCCCGCCTCTACCCCAGCCCCTGGTCTTCGGCATGGCAGTAAGAGTCAAAATAAGATGGAGCGTTTAGTGGTCGAATCAGTCAATGTCGAGAAGCAAAGGAGATCACTTTGCCCATTGCAGCATTGCCTTTGATAAGCTCAGCTGTAGTTGTGGAAGAAATTTCATGCATTAAACCGCACCTTCAAAAACCTGGGAAACACTTTATAATGCAAACCTAAAAGAGGTATTTTCGTAAATTTGCAAGGTCTTATAGTCAAAATTAATGGACTACGCGTAGGGTTGTTTAGCACCCAAACGGCCTCTTACTCCTTTACCTACTTACCACTTTTCACGACAAACTATTAAGCAAATTAACCCGGGTTTTCTCATCAGGATCCAGATGGTAATTTATCATCGGCGAGCGCATTAGATTAAATCTCAACAAATTACACATTCAGACATAATAAGCCGTCGAAAGCAAAATAGGAAACTCGTAGTGAAAACCATCTGTCTTTAGTCCGGACCAATCTAGTGCCGGGAAGAATAATACAAAAGGGCCGAAAAACGGCTGATAAATGGCTTTTCCATCGACAGCTTAAGTGCACTAATGAATGGACCCGGCTTGAAATATGGAAAATTATGATCGGTTGGTTATTCCTGAAAGAGTTTGGCGTTTGACTAATTAAAAAATGATTCAGGTTTCGTCGTCGAATACAGTCAGGCGTTTTTCACGCCTGACCGTATTCGATTGTTAAACGTCTACAAATGAACACTGAAAAGCAAAATTGTGGAACACATTACTTCTTCTACGAATGTTTAATAATATGCCTATTACTCACTAGTTTTTAATAGATAATAACATTCATTACCTACGCTTGAGTAATAATTCATTATTCACGGGTCCAACTAATCAAATGACACATGCTTGGCGACATTATTATAACCTGCACAAATCTGCGCTTAAAAAAATCAATTTTTCAAGTTCAAAGTAAAAAAAAATCAATAGAATTTCTTTCTGGCAATGCCAAAATGAACTTTTAAGGTCTTTTTAGAGATGTTATTGATAGCAACTGGTCTTAACACCACTTTTTCATTGAGCTTATGAAAGAGTGTAAATTCAGGCTTCACAAAAAATAAAATATTCTTTCTTACTGAAGATTCTAGGGTAATCTATCGACTGATGAAAAAATACATACTCGGCAGATTTTTGATATCTCGCTTATTTTCGAATATACGAAGTTTTATTAAAACTTTTGTAAACTACGTCACAAAAAATTTTAAACGTAAATATCGAAGTGTCTCTTTTTGGTCTGAATTTTGGCAAAATTCCGCACCACCCAAGTGGAAACAAACTGCAAATCCTGAAAAATTAGCGCAGATTCCGAGTTGTGAACTTTCAATGGAAGCTAACTGTGCAAAAACTGAAAGTTTAGCAGCACATTCCTAGTTATAAACTTTTATAAATTTCAAAATTTTAAAAGCAAATTTCGATGCATTTTTAGTCCTTTTTTGGTCTTAATTTTAGCAAACAACACTGCACGCAAGTGGGAGCAAATTGGGCAAAAACTGAAAGTCTAGCAGCGAATTTCATATTGAAAAATTTTGTGAAAGTTGTCAGAAAACTTCAAAATATCAAAACATATTTGGAGGTGTTTTAGTTTCAATAAAGACCTTTTGCACTCGCTCTAAAAAGAAAAGCATGTCTTAGAAAAGGTCATTCACTTTGATAAATTACGCCACTCGGATTTATTTCTGGTCGCAGACTTTATCCTCGTGAGTAATAGCTATTATTACATGCTTGTTGAATAATATATTAATGAAATTCAGTAAGTGGTTACTAGAAAAATCGCTCGGACACGTCAATTTTTAATTTTGTGACGCAATCTTCCATTATACAAGGTGTCCCAAAACGAAATACAACATACAGATTCAGTGGATAATTCTCTCGGACACGTTATTTTTATTTTTGTGACGTTATCTTCGTTTTTACAGGGTTTACCAAAAACGAGATACAACATACAGGTTTAGTTTTTATCAAATTTATTATTTATATTAGTATAATATATAGACCCCTGAAGTTTGTACTCGTTTTCAGCTATCTTTTTCTAACTAAGAGAATGGATGAATCCAATTTTTGCTTCCTCCAACCGTTCTCGAGATATTTACTAACTTTGTTATTTTTAATGAAAGAAGTTTGTACTCGTTTTCATCTAACTTTTTCTAACTAAGAAAACGTCTATATCCAATTTTTGCTTCCTCGAACCGTTCTCGAGAAATTTACTGACTTTTCACAATGTTTTACAAGGACAAAACGAGCAAAGAACTATTTCCAATAAACAGTCCAGTTCTTAATATATTTATTTAAAAAAAAATATGTTGACATTTTCTACCGTGTGGTACTAAATACTATTTTAATATCTCTATGTGCGTTATTCTTTGTAACGATACATTACTTTGCTGAATGTTATAAGGTCGAGTAATCTCTCCTATTATCGCACCCCCCTGTTTCTTTCGCTTTGTCGACAATTAATACTGTCAATAATGTGTTCTTCCATATAACTCGGAGTTTTTTATATGAGAATTCGTCAAAAGTGTCAGTGAAGAAATATTCTGCGAAAGAAAAAAATCAATTTTCTAGATGAGGTGTTTCAATCTTCAGCCTTCTAACGCATAAAGGTTGAGTATAGCTGAATCGCTAAGTTAAGTCTAAAGCTTTTCTAGATAACACCTACACGGTGTCCCAAGCAACAAATTTCCCTGTATAGTAGTAAGGAACGCATCAATCTTCTATACCTAATGAAAACGGGGGGCAAGCAATTAACAGACCAACTTTAACGTGACGTAGAGGTCCCCCGTGCTTCGCACAAAATGGTCGGATCCAGTTTTGAAATATTGTTATTTTTGGGGATGGCAAAGGGGAGAAAATTGGCAACAGAACATTAAACACTGGACTCGCTGAGAGTTTTTAAAAGGTTTCGCTCCTAAATTGCCGAATGAAAGGGAAAACGAAGTAGTTTCAGAAATGAAACTGAAGATTTATATAAAAAAGAGGGCTAGGAGGGATTACGCAGTGTGGGCTCTTTCATGAGACCCACACCCCACACCTAACTTGGGGGAATGACAATAAATAATCAGTCACCACCATTCGAAATAATATGCATATCGAGTGATTAATTATTGAGTTTCGTTTAATCCGGCATAACAAGTATTCATTAATAATGGCACCCTTGCGGGAATTTAATATGCAGATTACTTGCATTTTCGATTTTCGGCAACCCCCGAATGCCATGCATAATAATAGATATTATTTGGGCGGCTGTATATTACTCGAAAGGACTAACTAGACGTGATGCTCCCAGCTGAATCACATTCTAAAGGTAGAAAATGACATATATTGTTGTAATACTAAAACTTGCGTTTCAAGAAATATTATCATGTGATACTACTTGATGATTGAATATACAAATAAGGCTTAATAGAAACTATCTCTATCTATCTGTCAATTTCTATTTTGATAAATTCTATAATTTCTGTAAGAAAGTAATTAAAAAGCATTATAACGCCATCTTCGATGTAACGAAAGTCATTTAAAACTAACTTGCGAATTTGTAAGGGCTTCTGTAAAAAAAACTAATTTAAATACAGTTCATTTTCTAAAGAATTTTTATAAGTAAAAAATAAAATAGAATTTTATTCTGTGTATTTCTATTTCTACTTTAATACATTCTATAATTTCTGTACAAATGTAATTAAAACGAAATTCTCTAGGAGCTTTGTAAATGATTTTGGAGAAAAACACACTGAAAATTTTGAAAATGGTTAGGGAGAAAAACGAACTGGAAAAAAACCGTTCTTGTTACTGTTTAACCGACGCTGTAAGTGAAGTAATTTACAAATTTCTTGTTGTGACTTTGCACGTGCGTCACTAAGAGAACCAATTTACAAAACTTTCTACAGGATTTGTAAGTAAAAGTATAAAGTAAAATTTGATTCTACCTATGTCTATTTCTATTTTGATAAATTCTATAATTTCTGTAAGAAAGTAATTAAAAAGCATTATAACGCCCTCTTCGATGTAACGAAAGTCATTTAAAACTAACTTGCGAATTTGTAAGGGCTTCTGTAAAAAAAAACTAATTTAAATACAGTTCATTTTCTAAAGAATTTTTATAAGTAAAAAATAAAATAGAACTTTATTCTGTGTATTTCTATTTCTACTTTAATACATTCTATAATTTCTGTACAAATGTAATTAAAACGAAATTCTCTAGAAACTTTGTAAATGATTTTGGAGAAAAACACACTGAAAAAAAACCTTCTTGTGACTGTGTAATCGACGCTATAAGGAAATTAATTCAACAAAAAAGTTAAACAACAAATCACTTGTTGTGACTTTGTAAGTGCTTATCTAAGAAAATGTATTTACAAAACCTTTCTAAAGAATTTGTAAGTAAAGGAATAAAATAGAATTTTATTCTATGTATTTCTATTTATACTTTAACAAATTCTATAATTTCTAAAAGAAAGTAATTAAAATGCAGGCCTGTAGAAGTTTTGTAAATGATTAAAGAGAAAAACGAACTGAAAAAAACCGTTCTTGTTACTGTGTAACCGACGCTGTAAGTGAAGTAATTTACAAATTTCTTGTTGTGACTTTGCAAGTGCGTCACTAAGAGAACCAATTTACAAAATCTTTCAGTAACTTTCTACAGGATTTGTAAGTAAAAGTATAAAATAAAATTTGATTCTATCTATGTCTATTTCTATTTTAATAAATTCTATAAATTCTGTAAGAAAGTAATTAAGACGCATTATAACGCGCTCTTCGATGTAACGAAAGTCATTTCGCTAACCTGAACTAACCTTGTATATTGGCATGTATATATATCACTTTAGGAGGGATACCAACAAAGTACTAGAGCCAAAATGCCCGAAGTACTAGTGAAAAGCGGGTGGAACACTGTAGATACTACCCAGAGAAAAATATTAAAATTGAGTTCTAAAGTGAGTTTTAAATTATATATTTATACGAAACCAATACAATTAAAATAAAGGTGGCCTTGTTATGCAAAATAATAGTCCAAGGAATTTCGCCCAAAGCGCAAAAACTTATCCGGTAAGTGTGTGCATTATCTAAAGGTTCGCAGTAGTCACGTACTATGTCTCTGCTGAATAAGAACCAATTCTTTTAGGAGTGAATTATTATTCTCTATTTTCCGATAATACTAAGAATATGAGGAGATGTGTTATTACAGCCACGTTTCACAGAAAAAAATTTTCGGCACACATTTATGCATTTTTAACATGCCCATGCCATATTGTATGGATAAAAGCCGCTTTATAGTTGGCACTTTCTCCAAAAAGTTCAGCAATTTTTCTTGCACTTGCTGCTCTGGATCTACATATTATTGCACAATACTGGTAATTTTCTTAGTCACTTTCAGGACTGCAACATAAACATGGTGTCACAAATTCCCTCAAAAAAAAATTATTTCAGGTACTATTCAATGGATTCGTTTTGTTTTTCCTTTATGATAATTTCTGTGGCTTGTGGTTATTAATTAAATACTTTGTCAGTTTTATAAACTCACTTAATAGTTGTCCATTTCTTGCTACCGGAAAAGATTGATATAGCAAAATTTTTCGTCATTTTTAGAGGTAAGCCTTAGTCGAAATTTGTAACTTAAAGAGATTTTGAAAGATCGTTTCTTCTAGATTCAGACTGGGAAGTTAGTCTTAAATAAAAGATTTTTTTAAAGAATACTCAGAGTAAACGTAAAATTATTGCATTTCAACCCGTTGCATTTGGTAGCTGGAATCATTTCAGAACATTCGTTCTTATCAAATTTAATGGCTTTATATGATATTTTGGGACATGTTTAACGGTTCCGTAATTTCTTTCGGTGTAAAAAAAATTACAAGTGAGTTTCTCAAAAAGTTTGCAAGCTACCCTCTTTACCAAAAACCCCAAATATATTTTATCGAAATTATTTTGAAAATACCCAAGGGGGGGGGGGTTATTGCGATTTTTTACCCAATTCTCAACTTTCACAGCCTGTATTTTGAGAACGCCTCAGCCAATTCGAGTAAATCCAACTGTTTTTCCTCTTTTCAGTGTCCTGTTTTTCCTCCCACCATCGGAAGTTCCATAGGTGCAATACTTCCGGAGATAGACCCTTTCGGAGTTCGATTTTTTACCCTTTTTAGAATCGTATTTTGGACCATTTAAAAAAAACCCTTTAGGGGTGAGTTTGTTACGTTCTTAGGGGATTGCAAGCGTGAGTAGTGATTATAAGGGGCTGACTCCTCCGAGTTAATGCACCCTATGGGGGAGCAACCTCTTCCGAATTTTAACGTACATGCTTAGCACCCTATGGGGCAGCAACCTCCTCCGAATTTTAACGTGCATGTCTAGCACCCTATGGGGCCGCAACCTCCTCCGAATTTTTAATGCGCATTACGTCCTCCTCTAGGTTACTGTTTCACACTTACCCCACCACCACCACCACCACCACCACTACCACCACCACCACCACCACTACAAAACCGCCACCAACATATACTTAAATGTAAGTGAAGACTCAAGCTGACATACCAACTGCAAGAGTTAGAGTTATTATAGCAGAAAAGTTTCGATTTAATTTTCACAAAATGTCATTCTCTAAATTTGCTAGTCAAAATAAGGACTACATGTCAAATAGTAAAAAAAATTGTGTGAGTGGAACAACCAAAAAAGTTTTAAATATTGTGAATACCAAGTTTTTTTATCTTAACAGCTCTTTCACAAAATTTGTTTTAGTTGGAAATAGTGTAAATGATTTTTCACCCAAAATAGTAATTGGTGGAAGAAATGGGTTGCTGCCCCATAGGGTGCTAAGCATGTACGTTAAAATTCGGAGGAGGTTGCTACCCCATAGGGTGCATTAACTCGGAGGAGTCAGCCCCTTATGATCACTACTAGCGTGCCACTCCGATCAAAAACAGCGAAAAAATGTATCCGAAATTTTTTCGAAAATGTCCAAGAGGTATTACGACTTTTTTCTCAATTCTCAATTTTGACCGTCTGTATTTTGAGAACGCCACGGCCGATTCGAGCAAATCCAACTGTTTTTTCCTCTTATCAATGTCCTTTTTCACCACCCACCACCGGAAGTTTCGTAGGTGCAATAATTCCGGAGATAGACCCCTTCGGAGTTCGATTATTAAGTATTTTTAGAATCGCGTTTTTGGACCATTTTAAAAAAAAAACCTTTTTAGGGGTGCATTTCATTCGAATTGAGTTTGTTGCCTTCTTAGCGGATTGCAAACGTGCCATTTCGATCAAAAACAGCGAAATCTCAAGGGGGTATTACGACTTTTTTCTCAATTCTCAATTTTGACCGTCTGTATTGGGAAAGCGCCTCGGTCGATTCGAGTAAATTCAACTGTTTTTTTCCTCTTCTCAATGTCCTTTTTTTACCTCCCATCATCGCAAGTTCCTAGGTGCAATATTTTCGGAGATAGACCCCTTCGAAGATCGAATTTTAGGCACTTTTAGAATGGCGTTTTCGGACCATTTAAAAAAAAACCTCTTTAGGCTTAGAGGGTAATTTCTTACAAATTGAGTTTGTTACGTTCTTAGGGGATTGCAAGCGTGTCATTCCGATCAAAAAAAAATGTTCTCAAATTTTTTTTGAAAATGTCCAAAGGGAAGGTATTACGACTTTTTTCTCAATCTTCAATTTTGACCGCCTGTATTTTGAGAACGCTTCTCCCACCATCGAACGTTCCGTAGGTACTTTTGGACCATTTGTAAAAAAAAAACCTCTTTAAGAGTGAATTTTATTCCAATTGAGTTTGTTCTTAGGGGATAGCAAGTGTGCCATTCCGATCAAAAACAGCAAAAACATTTTCCCGAATTGTTTTTGAAAATGTCCAAAGTATTACGACTTTTTTCTCAATTCTCAAATTTTACCGCCTGTATCTTGAGATAGCCTCGGCCGATTCTAGTAAATCTAACTGTTTTTTCCTCTTCAGAATGTCCTTTTTCACCTCCCACCATCGTAAGTACCATAGGTACAATATTTCCGGAGATAGATCCCTACGGAGTTCGATTATTAAGCATTTTTAGAATCGCGTTTTAGACCATTTTTTAAAAAACTTCTTTAGGGGTGAATTTCATTCGAATTGAGTTTGTTATGTTCTTAGGGGATTACCAGCGTGCCATTCTGATCAAAAACATTTTCCCCAAATTTTCTTGAAAATATCGAAATTCCTCTCCAAATCCCGTGTTAAGACTTTTTTCTCAAATTTCAACTTTGACCGCCTGTATTTTGAGAATGCCTCGGCTGATTCGAGTAAGTCCAACTGTTTTTTCCTCTTCTAAATGTCCTTTTTCACCTCCCGCCATCGGAAGTTCCCTAAGTGCAATATTTCCGGAGGTAGACCCCCTGGGAGTTCGATTTTTAAGCACTTTTGGAATCGCGTTTTTGAACCATTTTTAAAAAAACCTCTTAATGCCCGATTTTACAAGGTCGGAGACCTCTGCCTCGAGAGTTAATCCGGAATTAGATATACAGAACCTGATTTTATATACCAGTGTATGGGTTAACCTTACCCCGCTATTAGGCACGAGTTAATTCTGGGTTAAGATGATGTAATTGTCAAATTTGATAAATTCTGATATGTTTGTTTATGTCCATTTTAGCATGGAAGCTGTGTAATAATGTAATTCAGTTTTTACTTTTCTAAATTGGAGGGCATTTTCTTATTTTATGATAAGTAGGTATGTGGTAAATATGTATATATTGTATATGCTTATGAAAGATTTTGCAAATATGTATCCCCTTTCCTAATAATAGTAATTTTTATTATAGATATTATAATAAAAGGTAGATTGTCGTAATGTGAATATAATACCTACATCTCTCAATATGGCCGAAGTAAAAGAAATATTTGGAATCTTTGATGAATTATTTACAGATGATAAAGAAGATGTTATTCAAATAGTTGAGGCTGCCCGAAACCATAGAACATTTAGACCTAGAATAGTAAATTGAGATTACTGGAATGATTCAGAATTCTTAGCCCGTTTCCGGGTACCAAAACAGTCAACTGAAAATTTTATTCAATTAATAGGTGAACAACTAGATTATAGGACAGAACGGTATTTTAATTTAACGGCCATTTAAACCGTCCCTGTAGTTCGTACGGTTTCTGAGATACCCATATTTACACAGGAATTCATGGTTTGAGATTGTTGTGGGAGATTTCATTGGAGTTCACAAATCAACAGTTTGCCGAGTTCTTAAAAACGTTACTCATGCCACTGCGAGGTTAGCTGCTACAATTATTAAATTTCCAGATGATGGATTAAATGGTCTTAAAAGTGATTTTCTTGAAGTTCCAAGGTTTTCCAATGTCATTGGTGCTATAGATTGCACTCATGTGCCCATTCAATCACCAGGTAAAATTTTAATTAAAAACAAACCCATCAATAAGCATTTGTAATTTTTTAGGTGGTGATAATTGAGAAAATTTCCGAAATCGAAAACGGTAATTTTCTCTTAACATTCAAATTGTTTGTGATGCCAAAATGAAAATATTAGATATTGATGCCCGGTGGCCTGGTGCGACAAGCGACCGCACAATATTTGCAAATTCTCGTATAAGGAGAGAATTAGATGAAGGGCATTTTGGAAATAGCCATTTATTAGGAGACCCAGGTTATACTTTGACAGAGTATTTGTTCATCCCTTTGCCCAACCCTAGAACAACAGCTGAACTGTTATACCAGGAATCCCAGATTACAACCGGGCATCAAGGGTGAATTTCATTCGAATTTGATTAAAAGATGATTTAATAAAAAAATGTTCCCGAAATTTTTTTGAAAATGTCCAAAGGATTATATATTATAACGACTTTTTCTCAATTTTCAATTTTGCCTGTATTTCGAGAACACCTCGGCCGATTCGAGTAAATCCAACTGTCTTTGGTGCTCAATGTCCTCTTTCACCTCCCATCATCGGAAGTTTCGTAGCTGCAATATTTCCCGAGATAGACCCCTTCGGAAGTCGATTTTTAAGCTCATTTAGAATCACGTTTTTGGACTATTTTTAAAAAAACCTCTTCAGAGGTTAATGTCATTAGAATTCAGATTGTTACATTTTTAGGGGATTGCAAGCGTGCCATTCCGATCAAAAGGAGCAAAAAAAATTTCCGAAATTTCCCGAAAATGTCTAAAAGCGAGGGGGGGGGGGGTATTACAACTTTTTTCTCAATTCTCAAATTTTACAACCTGTATCTTGAGAACGCCTCGGCCGACTCGAGTAAATCCAACTGTTTTTTTCCTCTTCTCAATGTCCTCTTTCACCTCACACCAACAGACCCCTTCAGATTTCGATTTTTAAGAACTTTTTTATGATTTCTTCTTTCTTCTATATTGTTTTGAGGGCAAAACCTTGTTGTGTAATCAGAAAACTACGCCCGCCTACGCACTCTACAACCCCTGCTCATTTGTAATTTTCTTCTTCTGACGTTTTGACTTTCCAGTATCCACATGCGAATTTCAACAATTTCAATTTTCACCTCTTCGTTCCTCATCCTTCGACCTCTTCTCCCTTTTTCAAGCAGAGTTGTAAACTCTTTATCCACTCCTGAGTTTGGTTATCAAGCTATGGGTACACTAGGAATTTCTACATAAAAATACCATATTTGGGCATTAGTACCACATATACTACTTATTAGTGCTATCCTCACAGAATCAAGTTATATCATGACTCTTTTAGGACGCTTATGTGGCATCTTCATCGTGTTCTCTTGCTCACGTTTCTGTTTACAAAAGGAATGGAGAATTTTGGCAATGTATGTACACGTTTTCCTCTAAAGCCAGATGGTTATACAAGAAATATCTTTTTCCTGCCGGCCGCAGATAATAAAACCCGGAAGAAAAACGATTCCGAAAGGACTCGCATATAAACCCTTGGAGGGTCATCGAGTTCGACCGTAAAAACTTGTTGAAATCAACGTAATTAAACTAAGGGACACTTCCGAGGATAAGTCGAAGTTCAGTGTCGTGTGAAAAAGTTTGTCTAGTTTGGACAAGTCCTTTTATGGCCCAAATGAGAAAATGGAAGGTGCTTTAGGGCTAACAAAAACTGATTAATATGAATTCTTGACAAAAAAATTATTTCTACAGATTCTATTAAGTTCAAATCTTTTACAAAAATAAAGAGCAGACGTACGCCCTAAATCAGAAATCGCATCTATATACAAATATATTACCTAGAGTAATAAAAAGCTATATTAAGCTGTTTATGTTCTACCATTAGGTTAATAGTTAAGAGATAATTAAAGTGAAGTTCTAGTTCAACATTAAAAAAAATGTCTAATAAAACATATTTTTCTAATTTTGACATATAAAGTGACACTTTTCAAAACTGATGACAGTGACGTAACGTCCTACTGTTCGTAATTAGTGACGAAAAGTAAAATCTTTCGTAACTGGTGATCGTAAAAGGTCGTTTCACCACCAGTTGCAGGTTTCGGTTGTGGCACATCGTTGCTACAGTTTTACGGTTTCAAGTAGATACGAAGTGGTTTAAAAGTAAATATTGAAGTTTAATAATAATAATAATAACTCTCTCTCTAAGTAGGTATTTGTAGTCAAAATTAGAAAAAGTCTTTTATGAAACACGCGACGAAAAGCCTTTCTTGTGTATCTCATTCAAATTGCGGGAACTCGCTGCGCTCGTCTCGCAAACATTCATTCGTTACACAAAATCGGACTTTTCGAACTGGTTACATAAATAGCTATTTTTTTTTATGTTTGATTAAATAATTAAATAAATTAAATAATTTATTTAATAAATTATTTATTAATTTATTAAATAAATTAATAAAAAATGCACACTTGACAACGGCAGTCGCGTGCGCAAAGTATCACTTTGCGCACTTGTTAGGAAAATAAATATCTTACTACTCAGAAATACTACAGAAAAACGAACCATTTACACATATCAAACCACTTTTTAATTTAAAAACTATTTCAGCTAAGAGGAAATCTACCTCATCGATTTTTCCCCGCAGATGGGGCCCATCATTTCCGTGTCGGATAACTATGAATAATACAAGATGAGCGTGTATAACCGACAGGCACGTGACTACTAGAAACATACATAGAAAGACAAAGAAATGCCTTTTTCTTTATTTTTATCATCATTTCCATAAACGTGGTCCTTTCTCCAATTAAAATATTTGCATATGAATCCAACTTTCGGCTAAACGATTTTCATCAGAATACAATATTCTCAAGGTAGTTTTCGAATGCATAAACAGGGACCCTCGGATGGAACTGGACACACAGAATCCCTGAAAACTGCTGTTTTCAATCGTCGACAATTCAATTTCGGTTGTCGGAATTTTACTTGGTAATTTCCGGAATTTTAAAAGGAAACGCCGGCAGGAATTTCGTTTTGTTATAGCTTAGCGGAGTATTTTCGAAATTCGCACTTTGTTCCTAATGTGATCCTTTATCGGGGGGGTCGTGTGTGTTTCCTCCATCCAGCGAATTTCGGTTAGCAGATATGAAAAAAAAAATTGTAAGCATAATATTCAGCTATTTTTTAAGTCAAGAAACGCCCTCAAATGGTAAGCCAAAAATCCAAATTTTAGTAATTTTGTATAAATATTTAAAATATTCCGTTCATTCAATAGTAGAATTGACATAGATAGTATACAATTGCGTACGTAGGAATTTAGAAGTGAGAAGTGAAGTTTCTGGCTTCAGCGGACAGAAGAATAATAATTTAAATTAAAGAAAAAGTAGGCTTTCAGCCGGATTTGAACCAGCGACCTATTGTAAACCGGCAGTAAAGAGCATCTGTCCGGTTTACAGAAGGTCGCTGATTCAAATCCGGCTGAAGGCCTATTTTTTCTTTAATTTAAATAATTAAAGACACCCTATATCGAGGGGTTATCCACTGACCACAATAATGTACAAATTTGCCGAAATAAATGCACATTATGGCTTGCATTAACCTGCACTGAACAACAATGCTTCACATTTCCTTGCATTAATTCCACATTGTTCCCCATTAGCCTGACATTACTCTCATTACGTCGCATTGGTTTGACATTATTATACATTTCTTCGCATTAGCCGGCATTATTTTGCATTTAATTGCATTATATTATATTATTTTCGACATTATTCGGCAGTGATAACCTCAGAAAAGTTGCGAGAAAAAATTGTCTTTCAGAGGAAAGGACATTTTTCTCTATTTTATCGATTTTTAAGAGCATTTTACTGTTTAAAGTATTCAGTTTAGCCTACAGTAGGAGTAAGATGTTGAAACCACAATTTTTGAACGACGGGAATTAATAATTTGTTATAGCCATATTTCTTTTTCTACAAACGTCAATAAGACACCACATTGTGTACGTCAATACAGCCTTAGAAGTCGTATTTCTTATATGCTAGATACGACGCAACCCCGGCGGAAAAAAATTGCTTCTACTCCTGGTACAACAATATACAATTCGAAGTTCTATGTATCACTTTCGGTCATTCTGTATGTTTATTTTATGTTACGCCTTTTACGCCCTCGGGGGTAAAAGTGCTATTTTACGCTGGCAAATGGGGGCTTAAAACAACATTTTACTTTACGCTCGAAAGTTCAAAAAAGTTATTTAATAGATTCCACGAATAGTTACAGCCTTGGTTAAAGAGGAGTTAAGGAACTACATAAAGTTAGTTAAATTTTTGCCAATTTGTATATTTTTCCAAATATGTAGGTAAATCTTCAAAACACTGCGAAAATGTGGTAACTTATAAATGGTTTAATTTTCGTAATTTAAACGATCTAGTAACTCTTTTATCACTTCCGAAATAGCAATAGTGGGAACACCCCAAACACCTGAAAAGACTCTGTATACACGACTATTCACAGTTAGTGGCTATATTTAAACCTCGATCAAATCAGACTCCTAAAATAGTGACAATCCATATTTTTCCTCATTTTTTAGGATCAAAATGACGGTAGTAGTATTTTTACCAGAAAACATAAAGCAACTCCTATCGTTTCAAGGATTTACCACCGTCGATACAATAGAGCCTTCATATCAGAAAAGGAATTAAACATCGTTAAAACATATGCGAAGCAAACATTACCATCCCTCCTTAATGACTATAATAAGGTACTGTTTTAAGTAATGTACAGTTCTCAGTCTTCTTTGTTCGAAATTGGTATTGGAGGAAGCACAAATTAATTAATTTTGCAGAACTGCAAAAATTTATCGACAAAGTCAAGAAACCAATCACAGACTATATGCTCTCAATGCAAAAGGAAAACAACCGCAGTTGCCCATCCACAAGGATTGGAACAAAATTCCCAACAAACCGTTACAAGCACGGCAGAAAATGAAAAACATTCGGAAAAGCCCCTTGATAACCAAGATGACGATTCGGCTGTAGATCATGTTAAAAGAATCGTCAAACACTACATATGTAAATTTATTGAGACTTCGTCAGGGCCGAATGCAGACGTTTTAATAGATCACGAGCTAAACTTAAATCTAACTTAATCTAACATAAAAAATTAGATGATTTATCAGTTACAATTTAAGGTGCCTCTGTCACTCTGAAATTTATTCTTTGCAACTATGTTTATTTGAGCTTTCGGACAATTTCGACAACCTCAGTTGCAAGCACTTTTTTCAAAATTACTTTGCATTACATCTGCATTACTTCACATTGCAACTCTATTCGCCTACATTGTTCTGCATTACTTCGAAATGTAACGGCATTGCTGCAATGTATAATGGCATTACTGCATTTTTTACATTACTTAGCAAATAATGCGCATTCACTATTATTATGAATTATAGACTATAATGCGGATTTCGGGCAATATATGTACACTTTCTGCTTCACTGGATAACCCCTCGCCCTATACATTATTGAATTGTTTGATAGCCCTTTTATAGCTGATGTGACTGGTGTAAAATTTCGTACATTTATCTCAAGTAGTTTTCGGAAAATTAAAAAAAAACAATCTTTTCCATAAGGAGTAATGTGTTAGAAAGAGACAGCTGAACTAATTTCTGTTTTGTTAGATTTGGGATGTACTACCTCTTTGTGACAAATTACTTCGTATGGAAAAAATTCTTCAAAAACCAATAATATGCAGGATGGGCGATGTGTATAAAAAGTTCAAAACTGCTCAACTAGTAGTAGACATTGGGTCGACCGAAGCCTGCAGCTAGGCCATAAAGGCCCTTTTCACAGTCTCCCGATCCACCCCCCCGGGCGGGAATGAACGCCTCTCCGCCTGGGCCCTCATTCCCTCCACGAGTCGACCAGTCCTTCTAATGAAGGAGAGTATCCCGTCCCATCTCAGAGTCGGAAGCTCCTCTCGAAGGAGGAAGGCGGCTCCCAGTGTCCCGCGGCGCAGTCGCACCCACCTATAGCAAACACTCACAGAAAGTGGTATGACGACTCCTCCTCTGCTCCTCTGCTCCACAGAGTGGACTTTCCACCATTCCTAGAAGGTGCATGTGTCCGTTTAATTTGCAGTGGCCAGTGAGCACATCTGGGAACCACGCTGGACCGATTCATCGGCGCGCTCGTTTCCCTCAATGCCCCTATGTTCAGGAACTCATCCCAGAGCTACCCTTTTGGTTTCCACCAGTGACTCTAGCGCATCCCTGCAGTCCTGAACAAGCTTTAAGGATCCTGTTCCTGCAGATGGCTCGCAGGGCCGCCTGAGTGTTGGAGTAGATGAAGATGTTCTGTTCTGATGAATGTTCCTTGTTTAACTTCTGGTCGTGTGACCATTTCGAGTATTGAAAACCCCTCCGCCTGGAAAACCGTCGTGTGGCTTCCCAAAATAAAAATTCTCGCCTTCTTCATGGCCTTCTTTGTATATTCCGGCTCCTGACGACTGTAAATCAGCCATTCTTAAGCCGTCTTTATACCACACCTGATTATTGTCAGAAGGTGGCTGAAGCAGCTCTTCTTTGGATTTTTTTTCTTGATGGGATGTTTATCCCAAATCGTGCGACAGGACAATTGGGATGTCCCGATGGATGAACCTGGCGAACTGCGTGTGATCGCTTCCCATCACTGGTCGCAGCAATCCATCCTCCTGCAGGAAGCTATCGCCTCCCTCTTCATCTACACCATTTTCACATGTAGTTTAGAAAGTATCATTTGTATTTTAGAATAGTGACTTGGATTCCAGAATACATCACTTGTATTTCAGAATAGTGATTTTGATTTTAGAAATCGTCAGTTGTATTTCAGAAAACTACACTTGAATTGCAGAACAATCATTTAGACTTTAGAATATATCACTTGTATTTCAGAAGGCGTCACTTGTAGTTTAAAAGGTATCACTAGAATTCCGGAATTTTTTTGGAAACAAAGTTGGTAATTTCTATTTGTGTGGAGTTCTTCAAAAAGTAAGTACAGTGCAAAAGTGAAGGACTCAAAAACCACTTCAACAAAATTGGACTTTATTCGCACAACTTAGCATTTCTCTTAATGCTGCCGTGTTAATGGAAGATATACCAGTTGGATTAAATTTTATATTTGCCAAGAGTAAATTGTTGTCATTGTTTAATTTTATGTGTATATCAAGTATAATTTATACAATATAAAAAAAGGAAATTCTGTTGTAGCTACATTGTATGCTTTTTAAATCCGATTCTGAAGATAGTATGTAATTCATTCATTTTCTGAAATGTAAATGACAAATTCTGAAATCCTTCTAGACTTTTCTGAAATACAAATGACTAATCTAAATTTCATCTGATGGTTTCTAAAATACATATGACGTTTTTAAATTTCAAATGATACTTTCTAAAATTCAACTGACTATTCTGAAATACAAGTGATGATTTCTGGAATACAAGTGATATATTTGAAATCCAAGTGACGTTTTCTAAAATACAAATGATACTTTCCAAACTACATGTGAAAATGGTGTAGATTGGAAGCTCTGGCAGACCGAGTAAGAGCAACTCCCGGTGTTGTTCTGAACGCCCAGTTATCAACTGCACCACTAAATAAAGTATAGTATGAAAAACCCTAAAAGATTTCTATTTGAATTTGTATATAACCAAGATACAGCGCCATGTCAAAAGTGCCCTTTTTTTAGAGTTAGGCAATCCAAATCACGTGACCCAATATGGCGGTTGTTGGCACACAAGTCACAAATCAAATCTGACAAATCGTTCCTTTCAAATTGCCGATTTTAGTTATTACTTCCAATTCTGTATTTACCGTATCTGTTTTCACGACAAGTAAAGGACAATTGCCATCGATGTTATACAGGGTAAATTTCATGGCAATGTAAAATGCAGAAAATAATGGAATATAGTATATGTAACTAGTTTTACACCAGGTGAGTAGGTACGTACTTCACAATGACAATAGTGACACAAAAAAATTATTGATTTGCTTTTGCTTCCAAGGCCAAGGATGTGTATTGTATTATTGTGTGCCAACAGCCGCCATATTGTTTTTAGTTTGACAGGTCGTTGGATCCCTAGTTTAAGAGAAATAATTAACCAATAACCATTAAATTTTTCATAAAAATCGGAGTGAGAATGGGTAATCACATTTGGTCTATTATGGTTTTATCAATACCCCATGAATCGAGCCATGAATACATCCAAAAAGCGGCATCCTGTACATGTTTGCATTCTTCTATCAAATAGTGTCCCATTGAAATAACAAAAGTTGGTATATTGGTAATCGTCGCGATACGAGTTTATAGCGTGACGATAATACCCAATGTAATACGTAACACACCAATTTCTTTAAAATGTACAAGATGTTAAGCCATGGACGCAGCTGATCTCCCTGACACACAAATATATGGAATCATTCAACTGTTTGTTTCCATATTAGTCTGCATGGCTGGATTTTACCTGCCGGTGACGGGCGGCAGAAAAATACTGCCTGTGGTCCGAATGACATTTATTTTATCAATTTTATCAGTAATTTAATGGCGTTTTGACAAATAGAGTTAACTTCATAACGAGCAAATATCAATTTTCAGCGAGGTTCTACAGTTGGAACTCACTAGAATCGTTGGACAATAAAGGCGAGCGGCCACAAAAGTCATTTTAGCCCTTAATAAACATATTTTTTTTCAAGCGGACTAAAAGTACGAAATTTGTTTTCTCCATACGCACTCCTAAAGTGGGCTTTCTAATCCTGAGACCAAAAAAGTAGCAAAAAAGTCCTAGACAGTAAAAGAAAAATCAAAAGTTACCGCTCCTGTCATTGGTTATGATTTAATACCATTAAAACCATTGAACATTGAAAACAACCGTTCTAACACATTCTATTTATTTTTCAAATAATATACATCACTAATTGGGTAAGTACCTAGACCCGCTTAAAGAGGATGAGAGAAAATTGCAAAACTGAATCACTCTGAAATAGACTTTTTATTTCCTGCATGCTTGAAGAAATAGTTATTTTCCTAACTCGTGCGGAAAGTGATACTTTCCTGCACGCTGTCTGCCGATGCCCGAACGACGAGAAGCGGAGTTCGGGCAGCAGACGACTGCGGCAAAGACACTTTCCGCACGAGTTAGGAACAATATTTTTTCTACGAGTCAATTCACTGTAATAAAGACAAGGAATAAACATACAATACATAAACAACTTTATTTTTGTCAACAGTATGACAGCTGAATTAATTAACAATCAATCGGTTGTTGTGACAAAAACTTGGTGTTATTGTTGGTGTGACGTAATGTTTCAGGCATGAACTGGTAACATTGGAATAAAAAGTACGTATATTATGGGTACATATATAGATAGACAAGACTATAAAGTCTAAATTATATTATAAATCAATTATTCTTTAAATATTTACTTTCCCGCACGCCAAGTTTACTTTCACGCACGCCGTGCGGGAAAGTGAAGCTTTCAAAAACAAAATGCGTGCGGGATAGTGATATATTAAGAACCCTCGTAGAAAAAAAATAGTATATGTTACTCGGAGTAAAAGTGGGTCTTTTTGTGCTTCGCCCAGTTGCAAGCCTCAGCTTCGCTTCGGCCGTCAATCTCTGGGCTCAGGATAAAAAGACCCACTTTTACTCCTAGTGACTTAATCTAACTTTTTTCTGCAAACCTTTGAATTATATTATTTTAAGTACTCATGCGGTTACTTCGGAAACAAGTGAGATAAATAGGTTGCAACACACTGTACGTGCTATTTGACGCTATTCAACAGAGAGAGAAAAGCCTTAGTTCTTCATGTGATTTTTCTAAGTGTATTAAAGCATTCGAGATAAACCGTGGCGATTATTAATCATCCCCAATTGACAATAGTTCAATAAATAACTATTATACAACAATAAATTGGCCTTTGTTACGTAAAAGTTGGGATATTTCTCTAACAATAAAACTAGAATTTAATACCTTCTCCACGCCCCATAAAATATTTAGCAAACAAAAGAATCTCGTTTCTTGATAAAAAAAATAAACTTTTTATGCCATATACAAGAGCACTTTTCCTTAAATGTCGAAAGCTGTTATTTCGCACTTGTAACCTCAAAAAGCAGAGAGCGTGTCTCGATTCAAGAGGGCCGGAAAGTTCATACTTAAGTAACCGTCTTTGCTTCAGGAGATTTTACGTTTTAGTGAGCGATGTATTTTTCTCTTGGAAATGTTTTTGTGGAAAATTTCGTCCAAACATCAGAAACGTTGTGTAAGCATAGATTACGCCATTTCCGCGACAGTTCTCGTATTTAGCGTTATTAAATTCTATTCCATCACTCAAAGCGCATTACGTAAAGGTCGCGTTCTAAAATTCGACTGTAGCGACAAAAATGTGGTAAAAAAAGGATCAAATCAGACATTAATCCCCAAACACTCGCTCTTTTTAGATGATTCTGATGGAACATATTGCATTGCTGAGGAGTTTTAGGACTAGGTAATTTTGGAGACGCAAATAATGCAAATAAAAGTCTAATACGTTCTTCAGTAAAAATTATTGGTAAAAAAATCAATAAAATGGAAGACAAATTATAAAAAAAAACACCTTTAGATCTCCTAAACGAGAAATTTGAGAGAGAAACATATCTTAAATATTATATTATTCTCAACGTAGAAATGGGCACCGATGTGAAGGTAGCCGCTCAGACTTGTCCGCTCAAAAGCCGAACTCTTCCGAAGCTAAAACTCAGCAGCGTCCTTTCTAATTTTAAATCTTCGTTAAATATTGGCCTCACTTCTTGCCAAATCAGTTCAACGAAATATTCTATAAAATTAAATCAAATATATCAAGATGATTCATTGAAAATAAAAGAAAAATAATTAAATCTACTGGCCTGTGAACTAATAACGATCGACTGAATCAAAACGACCGGAGTCGTATGTTTAAAGGTGGTAGATAATGATGCGCTATTATCTTGCGGCGTCTCTTCGGTATGGCATCCGTTGATACGGCTGACGAGTGCTGGTCGCTTGACGCGCGACGGTGGCGACGATCCGGCCAATAGAAATGGTGGGCGTGGTTAGTGCATAAGGAATTAGCCTTTGAGCTTAATGCCCAGTTTCACTTGAAAACGGACAAAGATTCCACTGCTGCGAAACGTCGTGTAAAAAAAACTCAATAAAAACAATGGAAGTCCAAGATGTTTCGCTTAATCGTACTTTTGTCTTAGATATTCTTTAGAGTGACTAATTTGGCACGAAGTGAGGAAACTATTTAGATTAAAAAGGACGCCACTGAGTTTCAACTTTGGCTTTAAACGACCAAGTCTGAGCGGCTACCTTCACATCGGTGAAATGGGCAAATATTATTGATAACTATACCATATTCCATTATTTTCTGCATCTTACATTGCCATGGAATTTACCCTGTATAACATCGATGGCAATTGTCGTTTACTTGTCGTCAAAGCAGATACGGTAAATACAGAATTGGAAGGTGATAACTAAAATCGGCAATTTGAAAGCTGGCCAATAAGATCGCTTGACATGTTTTTTTTTAACCAATACAGTCAAACTAATTACTAATTGATATTTTTAGTCGCAATTGTCTCCAATAAGCTTTAAGATTTTGTCAAATTGAATGTGCGTGGTTGTCAGTTTTCAATACCTGTATCAACATTTTAAGTGGATTAAAGAGTATCAGAATTCTAAAATGCCCAAAATAATCGACAAGAAAATTCGAGAATTTATAAAAAAAGAGCTTTCCAAAAAAAGATTTGCAGTATTTTGAGGTAAGTACGCATCCAAGTATAATTTTTTCTTGCATTAGCTGTAGGATCTATTTGAGGACTGGAAATGCTACTGAATGTCTTCATTCATGAGCTGTTAATGGTTTAAGTATAAAAGTATTATGTACTATAGTTAATTGCTTTTTGTAGTTTTACTTAATATAGGATAGAGAAATACAACAATAATAATTTTATTAACCAGGATATGCAAAGCAAAATAACCTAGGTAGATACCAGCACCCCCGACCCCCGAAAACGTCTACACGACAGTACTACAATTCACATGTCAGTTAACTCCGCTCCTCGGCCCTTGCACAAATCCACTTTCCAGCTGCCAACTATTGAAGAGCTGAACGTCAGGCGTGAAACCTTGAGACGCAAACATTACAAAAAGTGCGCCAGGCGAAAAGGAAAATCATAGAAGAAGACATTTTGAGTAGCGGTAGACGCTCATCCAGAAAACCTAAAGGTTTCCTGACCCGCGATGTTTAGCTGCAAAGCGACTCACGTCTAGAAGATTTCCTGGAATAGAAAGCTACTAACACTAATACCAAAAAGACATTCAAATTGTGTAGGGGGGTGCAAAGAAGCGCCTTCATACACGATCTGTAAGGAAATTACTTATTACCAAGTATTCCTTAATTATTTTGTAAAAGCCTAATTTTTCATATACGAGTACATATTTCGCTTGGGGGCGACGTTTAGCAGAGTATCAGACTCATTTCTCTATCAGGCAGAGGAACCATAGACTAGTTTCGCTCTTATTAGAGCTCATCAGTACGGTATACCTCGAACCTGATAGAAAAATAAGTCTGAACGGCAATTGGATCTAAATCTTGCTTAGACGCCTGTACGTATATGTAAGTGGCGCCATCTGACGACGGCGGGTGCTTCCACTAGGGCATGTGCCCGCCGTCGTCAGATGGCGCCACTTACATATACGTACAGGCGTCTAAGCAAGATTTAGATCCAATTGCCGTTCAGACTTATTTTTCTATCAGGTTCGAGGTATACCGTACTGATGAGCTCTAATAAGAGCGAAACTAGTCTATGGTTCCTCTGCCTGATAGAGAAATGAGTCTGATACTCTGCTAAACGTCGCCCCCAGACAATATAGGTACGAAATCTCGGCCATTTGTCTGTGGGAAGTGACAATATTGCAGAAAACTGGTTTTTGGGTCGCTTCACAATCATCTCGCATGCCCTAGTGGAAGCACCCGCCGTCGTCAGATGGCGCCACTTACATATTTCGCTTGGGTTTACAAAAGAGATCATCATGTTCACTCAGTGCCACTGCGCTTTTATATACCTACTAGAACCTCAGTTCTGTAAATAACAAATTGTATAGGAGTACTCCAAGTACTCCACCAAGAACTACTCTACCAAATGTGATAAAGATCGTGCATATTCTGGTTGCTTGGTAAAGATAAAAATATTTAGTAGCACTGTCAGTTTAAGATAAACTAGTTGGTCAGCAAAACTCTTGAGTCGGTTTGTTTATGGTGTGCTTTTGTCACACACGCGCGTCATTTTTTTTTTTTTTTTTTTTGCGTCGTTTTTGACCATGCGCGCGGGGCGCCCATAGTTTAGGAAGTACGAACGCTGTGGGTAAAGTACTTTTGAAGTTTTGTAGGGTAAGACCATGCGCGCGGGGCGCCCATAGTTTAGGAAATCCGAACGCTGTGGGCAAAGTAGCCCAAATTGCCGTAAAATTATTAACAAAGAACCTGAAGTAACTGAAATGTCGAAACGTCTCAAATACCTTATTTCATATTAAGTAATATGTAAACAGGTAAAAAACGTGCTAAAATTCATAAAAAGATATAAAATGGCACCACGAGTACCCATATCAAAGTTGCCATTTATGACATATTGTTTGTGATTGTGAACAGAATCTACAATTGAAATTTCAGTTTTCTAGCTTTAGATGTTCCTAAAAATGTAATATTTGTCAATTTTTGGGTCACCCTATAGTATCTAAATCAGAAACCAAAGGCACTATTTATAATAAAGGAGTGAAACCTACAAAAAAGTATTGTTAAACAAAAAAAACTAAAGTTAAATGTTGCAGCATTATTTGGGACACCGTATACTATTTAAAACAGAAATCAACGCTCTATTTATCATAAAACTACTGGAGCTTACGCAATAAATTCACAGATATCAATTTACATGACAAAATCCTAAAATTCTAGGTTACAACACTTTTTTGGGACACTCTATACTATCCAAAACGTAAATTAATGCCCTATTTATCATACGACTACTAGAACCTACGAATAAAATCGATTACTATTGATTTATATGGGTAAAGTCGATATTTCTATATTAAGTATATGAGACTCTCCCCAACTGGCTCAAAACCCTAAAGTTTTAGATAAAAATCGTGAATTTCAGCCTTCAATAGCTTATATCGCGTTTTAACGAGGATTTATCCCAAAAGCTATAAGAGGAGCCCAAAAAGTAGAATAATTTGAGTGCTTTTTAACAATTTGTGGATAAAATGGCGAAGGAAATGTTCTGCAGTAAATATTACTAATATCTGATAACACCAGACTCTTTGAATAATTAAAATTGCTTTCATTACTAAGTTTTAATAACGCTTTCATCGCCTATATCTAACATTTTATTCTGGCTGGTCTACGTACTTAATAATCCATCCTTTCTATGTAAAATACACACTGCTTATGGACCTTTTCTGCATTATTAGCATATATTAGCTTCACGCATCATTTTTTGAGACACCCTATACTATCTAAAACAGAAATCAACGTCCTATTCATTAAAAACCGACTTGAAGTAACAAATAAAATCGATTACAATAGATTTAAATGAAACATATAGAAAATTCTATGTTAAACATATGGGGCTCTCAAACCGGCCCAAAAAACTAAATTTTGAGATAAAAATCGTGCATTGCTGCTTTTAACAGCTAATTTCTCGATTCGATGAAGATTTATCAAAAAATGTATAAGAACAGCTAAGGAAGTAGAAGAATAGAGCTACACGTAGAGCCCATTTTCGAAGCTCTGACTAGAACAGTAACTGAGCACGGGTGGCCCAAAAATAAGGTACAAATTTTGCACTTTTTTTTAATTTTCTCAAAAACCGTGAAAGCTAGCTTCTTTCTGATACATGCATCTGATAGCCCTTGGTGACCTCTTCATACATCATATTAACCGGCATATCGAAAAACCTTACCGTTTCTAAGATAAACAGAAAAATGTAAAAATTTCAAAATTTTCAAAGGGGGAGGGAGGGGGTAGGTCGTGAAAATTTTCGACCGAAATCGATTGTCATAGATTTTATCATAAATAGTCTCAAATGAAAGAGGAGACAAAAATATGTAAAAAAATTGCAATTCTGGAATTTTCAGTAGTTTCCTTCCCCTTCAAAATGGCGCCAAAAACGTATTTTTTCCACTTTTTTTCGACATCTTAATACTTTTATCTATATAATTTAAAAACTAAACATGGTATAACGATGCTATTGACACCCATGAATAGAGCATTCGCGACCACAAAATACCTGCTTAATTTGTCGTTCAAGGTTTTTAATTTAGTTGACGTAATATTCGATCAAATAAAAATATTAGGTAATTTTTACAAAATTTTAATAGTTTTTCACTTCCCATGAGACTGTTATTAAACTTAACGAAATAGTAATTAACGTTTTGAGCAGTATTTGAGCCGACTCACACTTAATTGAGTCACTGTTGTTCTAGTTTCATAAATGGCTTTGCTATAAAATGGCAAATGTCACTCTACCCCTATAAATGAGAAATTTAAACAGTCAAATCTCAGAACCTAAAAACGATAAAATCGAACAGTTAGTACCAGTTGAATGGGCTTCGTTAAAGCTATTTTGTCAGTCATATACGAAAAACTGATTGTTTGGGCGTGGCACATTTATAAAGCAATATTTGTAATAAAAGGGAATACCCTGATGATGGCCTATAGTAGGCGTAAAGTCGAAACGTCGGATATATTCGGTTTCAGCGCCCTTTAGCAACAGTGAGTAAGTTGTAGCAAAAAAGTGTCATTTTAATAAAAAAGTTTTCAAAATAGAACCTTTGGTACCCGCGGCAAGGTTCTGGACCTCAGAGACCTCTAGCCCGTCCCATAAGATAGCCACATACCAAATTTCAGCTTCCTAGCTCAAACCGTTTCAGAGATATCGGCTTTAAACCAAGCGTTTTCTGGCGGCCATCTTGGATTTTTAAAAATGTCATTTTTAGCGAATTTTACATAAGGGAAACATACCGTTCGATTTTCAAGTCGATATCACCATCGGTTCATAAAACAGCTATAACATAGCTACAGTCAGCTACATATAGCTATGTGAGCTATATTACCATTCATGGTACCTCCATGGGCACCCAGCATCCAAAGTTGAACCATGTATCATTAACAGTTCTCTAATTATCAACGGTACTCAGCTACTGTAGCTATGATAGCTACGGCAACTATATTACAATTTATAATACCCCCGTAGGTAGCTACCATCCAAATTTGAACCATGTACCATCGATGGTACCCAAAATATAACCCTTTCTATATTGCTCCCATTTAAAAAGCATTGCGCAATGTATTTCTTATGGGAAGTGCTGGAACAAACGTAGCCAGCCGAGCGTCGACGTCACAGGGCGCCACGTGGTCGGAAATCATGAATCCCGACATGAAATTTTCAAATCGACCAGTCTTTGTGAAAACGACCTCGAGGACTGGGGGCTTTACATGTAATCTTCCTAGAAATGTTCAAATTTTCACCTGCCATACAGTTTTCCTCGATTTTCCGCCTATTTTTCTTGGTCTAGGTGTTTAAAGTTCGATCTGTCAAACGAGAAATTTCCGTCGTCGAAAAATGCGATCGCAGCGCACGGTTTAGTAGTTTACTCGAGAGGCAATTGCCGGAACTAACCGAAATTTTGCCGAAATTTCAAAAATCTGCATCTTTCGTTTCGAAATTGAATTAAGACCATTTCGCGACGTCCCAGCGAAAAAGTGATTCCTTGGTGCCGAAAAGAAAACATTCCAGGGTATCCCCTGGGATAGAAATCCAGTCGATCGGATGCACGGTCTCGGCACAAATAGGCCTCAAATTGGCAATTTCAAATGTAAAGTTTAAAAAATCGTCAAAATTTGAAATTGAAAGCTAGGACCTTCATTTTCGGCCAGATGGAGGGTCCATACGGGCGCTACACCCCTGAATTATTTCAGATTTTTTCATGCAAAAATGTGGAATCTACAGGGTGAAACGTGATAAAAGTACACCAAAGTTGGTAAAAAATGCGGCACCAAAAAACTTTTGTAGCTCACCCGGTATAAGAGCTAGATCAAAACTAACAACTGATTTTTTTTTCTCTCTACGTCTTCTAGTTGTCCATATACAACCGAAGCTGGGCAGCTTCATAGTTTTCGTAAAAACCGCAAAAAGGTACCTTCCTATTTTGGACACTTTTCCTTAATTGTCTTTGGACCTTTTTTTGACCACTCTGTATTAAAGTGGCACCTTTGGGGGGATAGAATTAAAAGTAGCCAAGGATATGCCCTTTCCCCTGGTACCATCGTTATTGGGCCAGTCGTCTAATTAAAGGGGTCCAGAAGGGCCAGAAGTTGACCATTACAAAGAAAAATTGAAAAAACCGTCCCAACTTTGCGATTTTTTGTAAATTTTTCTATTTAACTTATCGCAATTAGACTTCAAAATTTATCATCTACATATATGAGGAATTTTACCCGTGGGAAGCCCTATACCCCATATAGTCCCGGAGTTTCGACAAAGACGTCGTAAATTTGGGTACCTAAAAAATCGAATTTTTGACTTTGGTACGCCACTGGTCAGCCCCCCCCGCACTTGCAACCAAACCGACCACATATTTGAAAAGCCCGTTCATTTCTGTACCTACGCGCAATACTTCGAAATCCCGTCAAATGAGCAGTTTAAAAGTTATAAGCGTCGAAACGGAAAAAATACCAAATATATACAACCAAAAAGGCAGAGTGATGGCGGCTTTATAGTACTCACTTGCGTTCGTACAACAAAGAAAATTATTGAATCTAATTTATTAAATAGATGAGTTTTCAATATACTTTTACATGTACTTTATTTTTAGGTGAGTACCCACTAGAACTGTACAAAACATTATATAAGAATACGCCCTCGACAAGGATGAAGCAGACCATGTGACACCAGTAATAGAAAGACGTAAAAAAAAGTTCTACACTTTTTACTTTTTACAGAATAGGTTATTGTAGTTTCTTTATTTTTTCCTCAGAATGTTACTGTTAAACATAATATAGCTATAGCTTATTATTTTTTATTATTTATATTATGTAAATAATGTTATAACATCAAGGTAAATTGTAAAACTGTAAAATTTCACTTTTTGGAACGCTCAATATATGTAAAAAGAAATAGGCTCACGAATTTTAATACCTTAGTATATATATAGGCATGGTGATGAAGGACAATAAGCTTAGAGTTTTGGAATTGAATGAAAAGTAGCGAAAAGTGAAGAAAAGTCTGTTATATCCATTTATTGCTAATAACCGTCAAAGTTCAATAATTAAATTAACCAATAAAACCACATAGAGAATCGCGAGACTTAAGAACTATGAATAAATTAGTTGCCTTAAAACCTGGAATAATTGGTAGAGTCTGGCATCTATGTAGGCTTAAGTGTAAACAATATCCATAACCTTAAACCCATTTATCAATCACTGTCAGTGTCCGTTATATATACTGCGTGAAATATGTCAAATTTCCAAGGCTAACGAGATGCAGAAAAAACTGGAACATAATATAGTCAAGAACAACCCTGTCAAAGCTAAAAACAGCACTTTACACCTACAATTTGCTACAAACAAAAAATCGATCAAGTTTACTCTTGAAACATCAATTTTTTGAATGTCACTGCGCCAATTCACAATTAAAGTAAATAAAACAGCACTCCATATAGAAAATATGAACCTGTTCGCCCAATTAAACACGTGCAGAATTCCGAGTAATTCCTCGTTATATAAACTAGCGTTAATTGAGTCCTGCTGTGAAATAATATATAAGAAAACCATAGGCCGTGTTGAATTAGTTCCAAAAAACAACATGAAACGCTTAAGAGTTAGATGGGGCGTGGAGAGAGAATATACCCAAACACTTAAGAAATAATAAGGAAACTGGAAAGGTAATAAAGCAAATGTCAATCCATAATACAGGATATTAACCTGATTCCATCAAGGACTGAGATATCCTCCACCACAGCCCATACATATTTAAAGAGCTAATAATTAAGACCCCGGATGCTCGAAATGACCCGTTCTAGTGCCGCGCTTTACGTCCCCAGGGACTTCAGTTCCAGGGTTCTAGAGGCACAGCCCCAAAATAAATAAAAGGTAAAATATCAGGGGTGTTACTTTTCACGTATATACGCGTGAGGTAAAAGTGGCTCTATTTACCTGGGGGAGGGCGCCTCGACGTCTTGCGAGCACATAAATAAACCGTTAAAACTGGTCGCCATAAAAGCCAGATGCTTTTTAGGGAGGGCTGAATCTCTCTAAACCTCAAAGGGAGCAACGATTAGTATTCCGGTTTAATCAAACCCTGCTAAACAAGATGCGGGACCAAATTCGAAAAAAAAGTCCCTCCACGTATATGTGGATACCTGCAGGATTTGCCAGGAGCTCGAGTACTTCATTACTCCTGCACAATGACCGAGTCGTGCATAATTAATTAGGACATAAATATGGATGCCGTGGGTTTGGTATCGATGAAGGCGAACCTTTACTTACTCACTAACGAATCTTAACAAAACCCCCATTTCTAGGATAACCGGGATTTTTTGGGCCGATGGATTATGGCGGTTTTATTCATCAGCATTAATGCTGCCTCGATTTATCATAATCTGTCACGGTTTTAATGCGTTTGCTTTTTCCTGCGGCTGCCTCATGAAAATTGACAATGAATGGGCAAAGGGAGTCTAAGGGAATGGCGGGAGATTAGCCGGCAGAAATTTATTGGCCGCGATTTGTACGAAATTTAGTCGGCAGGAACTACACACCTTCTTAGTTGACGGCTCGAATAAAACTCCGGAGGCAAAACGTCAGATACGAAGTGAGAGGTCGAAATTGTTAAATTGCCTGTTTAGAGGACTGGTGCAGTTTGTAGCTCTAACGGATTAGGGCGATCTATTTCCTGACATTTTTGAGCCCCTTAAGGGCGATCGAGTAATGGCGCGAAGTGATCGCGGATTTAACTGGAGTTTTGTTTTTTCATCTAGTGAGACAACAAAAAACAACTTTTTATTTGCAGACTTTTAGACAAACAAGGGCTTGTTTAAACAGGATGTCGCAATACGCGAGGTAAGCAGGTATTCATCGTAGGACTTGGAAAAGATAAAAAATGATACTAAATATGGCCAAGAGAAATTGCTGGAAATTTGTTTCACCTATCTTAAGTCTATCGCCAAGGGGCGTTTTACCACCACTGTTATAGCAAATCTCATATAACTCCGAAATTTTCATATAAAATAAAATACCATATTCTCCCATTCCCTACGAACAACTTTGCCCTTTTACTTTTTTTCTCTAGTTTTCAAATAACGTAGTGGTGGTGAACTAATTTCTACTACGTTATTAATTTAACGCACTAAAAGTTCGTATGGAATGGGAGATTATATTTATGGTATTTTTGATATAACTTTCATAGGCACATTTCGAAGTTATAAGAAATTTGTTATAATAATGGTGGTAAAACCATTATTATAACAAATCTTTTTCATAAAAACGGGCGCTTATTGGGACGACCTGTACGTGCCGCTATCTATATGACCGCTGGTGCTTCAACAAAGGGCATACAAATATGTGTGTAATGAACTAAACGCATCTTCTGCTATATTTACCACCGATTGCCACTAATCTAGCAGAAGAAGCGTTTGGTTCATTGCACGCATATTTATTGCGTGCCCTTTGTGACAGCACCAGCCGTGGTATAGATGGCGCCACATACACATACACGCAGCGGCCTTAGTAAGAAGCAGAACTTAAAGCCGTATGCCGTGTGCAGTCAAATTCGAGATACACCATACTGATGAGCTCAAATCAGAGTACAACCGGTCTATAGTACCTTTGCCTGATAAAGAACAGTTTAAAGGCCACATTAAGCAGAGTACCAAACTCTGCTTTCTTTTTTTTTCTACTATTCTTTATATATTTAGATCAACTGAAAAATTTGTGCCTATCAAACGAAACTTTTTGCCCATCCCACATCAAGAGCAGTGACGGGACCGAAAATATTAGACACCTCGAGCCTAAATCTGGACGAAAAGACACCTCCTGCGGTGTTTTAATCTGGGGAAATGTTTTCCCCCAATGGCAGCGCGTCTCCAGCCCTAATTACCGGGGGCGGCTTTCTCCAAAACATTTTTTTCATTGACCTGTTGCTAGATGCTAGATGCATTAAGCCCCGTAATTAGGGCTCTATTAACACCAACCGGGGCTTTGGTTCGTTCGTTCGCTCGTTCGCGGCATCGAACCCCTTAATTACCTTTTCGGGGAAGGTAAAACGGTGCACGCGGAATACGTTTCAGCCACACTATTTAGTTAATTAGTTCCGTCTCAGTCGCACTCATCCGGTTTCGTGAAAGCGGTTTTCAAAACATCCGATAGAGGCCTGTTAACGAGTTTCACTACACGTAGGCCTGCCTTTAATTAAGCCCTTGCCGAAAAGAGGAGAATCGACAAGAAGAAATATCATGCTACAGATAGATAACTATAGTTTTGAAAAGGTTATCTAGAGGCTACGAAATGAAAAGGATGAAGGAACTAAAGTCCATTTACTTAGATTATGCCATCCTTTTCTGTCAAAATTTGTATAGCCTTTTAGATGACGTTTTCTAATGTTCATCCGGGAGTTTGTACACTATAACTTTAATTGCGCAAGTCCTGAAAATTTGACATTTTACCGTATATTTACGTGTTTAGAAGTTATAATTTTTTGGTCCAAAGGAATTTCTTCCTGACGTTTCGTCCACAGCTGCGGCAGACATTATTAAAGGCGATGAGGCAATGAGTGAAGTTATCTCCCCTGATTCCCGACGTTGACTTATTCGACTGTGGTGAACTCCGTGGTATTTATTCCCTCGCCGAAGTGGAAGGGACTGGGGTGGGGGTAGTGGCGGCGCGGAGTTTTGGCGGACTTGAAGTGTGTCGTAGAACTCGCTTTCGCTAATAGTTTTTTGTTACTTTAAAAATTGAATTTATGTATGTAAGGACTAAAATTTACATATTTACCGAAATGTTATCCAATTCGATAAGGCAGGCAGAGTTAAAAAGATCGAAATTTAAAAACTGATGGACCTGTATTTTTAACTCGAAGTACAAATTCTGGCAGAGGCATCAAATCAAATTTTTCGTTTTTATGCTACCCGAGAAGGTAAACAGAACTAAAAAGATCGAAACTTATGATCTAATCGGCCAGTATCTTTAATTTAAAGTACAAATTCTGGCAGACGCCTTAAATCGTGTTTTTCGTTTTTTTACCTACTCGAGAAGGCACCCAGAATTAGAGGAATTGAAACTTCTAAACTAACTGACCACTATCTTTAATTCAAAGTACAAATTCTGGCAAACGCCTTAAATCGAGATTTTCTAGAAATTATTCTGATTGAGAAGCCAGACAGGTTCATAGAAATCAAAACTTCTAAACTAATTGAGTAGTATCTTTAATCCAAAGCACAAATTCTGGTAGAAGCCTTAAAAGGAGGTTTTCGTTCTTTAACCTACTCGAGAAGGCACACAAAATTAGAGAAATCGAAGCTTCTAAAGTAATTGACTAGTATCTTTAATCCAGTTAAGTACATATTCTGTCAGATGCCTCAAATCGAATTTTTCGTTTTTATCCTACCCGAGAAGGTAGACAGAACTAAAGGGATCGAAACTTGTGATCCAATCGGCCAGTATCTTTAATCCAAAGTACAAATTCTTCTAAATCGAGTTTTTAGATTTTTAACCTACTCGAGACGGCACACAGAATTAGAGGAATCGAAACTTCTAAACTAATTGACTAGTATCTTTAATCCGAAGTACAAATTCTGGCATACGCCTTAAATCGAGTTTTTCGTTTTTTAACCTACTCGAGAAGGAACACAGAATTAGACGAATCGAAACTTCTAAACTAATTGACTAGTATCTTTAATCCAAAGTTCAAATTCTGGCAGAGGCATCAAATCGAATTTTTCGTTTTTATCCTACCCGAGAAGATAGACAGAACTAAAGGGATCGAAACTTATGATCTAATTGACAAGTATCTTTAATCCAAAGTACAAATTATGGCAGACGCGTCTAACCGATATTTTCCGGAAATTATTCTGACTGAGACGCCAGACAGGTTAAAAGATATCGAAACTTCTAAACTAATTAATTAGTATCTTTAATCCAAAGTACAAATTCTGGCAGATGCCTTAAATCGAGTTTTTCGTTTTTTAACCTACTGGAGAATGCACACAGAATTTAGGAATCGAAACTTCTAAACTAATTGGCTAATATCTTTAATTCAAAGTACAAATTCTAGCAGCCACCTCAATTAAAATGTTCCGTTTTTATCCTACTCGAGAAGGTACACAAAACTCAAGGGATCGAAACTTATGATCTAATTGACCAGTATCTTTAATCCAAAGTACAAATTTTGGCAGACGCGTCTAACCGAGATTTTCCGGAAATTGTTCTGACTGAGAAGCCAAACAGGCTCAAAGGGATCGAAACTTCTAAACTAATTGAATAGTTTCTTTAATCCACGGTACAAAGTGTGGCAGACGCCTTTAATCGAGTTTTTCATTTTTTAACCTACTCGAGAAGGCACACGGAATTAGAGGAATCGAACTTTGTAAACTAATTGACTAGTGTCTTTAATCCAAAGTACAAATTCTGGCAGACACCTCAATTCGAATTTTCAGTTTTTATCCTACCCGAGAAGGTAGACAGAACTAAAGGGATCGAAATTTATGATCTAATTAGTCAATATCTTTAATCCAAAGTACAAATTCTGGCAGACGCCTCTAACCGAGATTTTCCGGAAATTGTTCTGACTGAGAAGCTAGACAGATTTAAATGGATCGAAACTTCTAAACTAACTGACCACTATCTTTAATTCAAAGTACAAATTCTGGCAAACACCTTAAATCGAGATTTTCCAGAAATTATTCTGATTGAGGTTCATAGAAATCAAAAGTTCTAAACTAATTGAATAGTATCTTTAATCCAAAGCACAAATTCTGGCCGAAGCCTTAAATGGAGGTTTTCGTTCTTTAACCTACTCGAGAAGGCACACAAAATTAGAGAAATCGAAGCTTCTAAAGTAATTGACTAGTATCTTTAATCCAGTTAAGTACAAATTCTGTCAGATGCCTCAAATCGAATTTTTCGTTTTTATCCTACCCGAGAAGGTAGACAGAACTAAAGGGATCGAAACTTGTGATCCAATCGGCCTGTATCTTTAATCCAAAGTACAAATTCTCCCAAATCGAGTTTTTCGATTTTTAACTTACTCGAGACGACACACAGAATTAGAGGAATCGAAACTTCTAAACTATTTGACTAGTATCTTTAATCCAAAGTACAAATTCTGGCAGACGCCTTAAATCGAGTTTTTCGTTTTTAACCTACTCGAGAAGGAACACAGAATTAGACGAATCGAAACTTCTAAACTAATTGACTAGTATCTTTAATCCAAAGTTCAAATTCTGGCAGAGGCATCAAATCGAATTTTTCGTTTTTATCCTACCCGAGAAGGTAGACAGAACTAAAGGGATCGAAACTTGTGATCTAATTGACCAGTATCTTTAATCCAAAGTACAAATTTTGGCAGACGCGTCTAACCGATATTTTCCGGAAATTATTCTCACTGAGACGCCAGACAGGTTAAAAGATATCGAAACTTCTAAACTAATTAGTTAGTATCTTTAATCTAAAGTACAAATTCTGGCAGATGCCTTAAATCGAGTTTTTCGTTTTTTAACCTACTGGAGAAGGCACACAGAATTAAAGGAATCGAAACTTCTAAACTAATTGGCTAATATCTTTAATTCAAAGTACAAATTCTAGCAGCCACCTCAATTAGAATGTTCCGTTTTTATCCTACTCGAGAAGATACACAGAACTCAAAGGATCGAAACTTATGATCTAATTGACCAGTATCTCTAATCCAAAGTACAAATTCTTGCAGACGCCTCTAACCGAGATTTTCCGGAAATTGTTCTGACTGAGACGCCAGACAGGTTAATTAAAGGAATCGAAACTTCTAAACTAATTGGCTAATATCTTTAATTCAAAGTACAAATTCTAGCAGCCACCTCAATTAGAATGTTCGGTTTTTATCCTACTCGAGAAGATACACAGAACTCAAGGGATCGAAACTTATGATCTAATTAGTCAGTATCTTTAATCCAAAGTACAAATTCTGGCAGACGCCTCTAACCGAGATTTTCCGGAAATTGTTCTGACTGATAAGCCAGACAGGTTCAAAGGGATTGGAACTTCTAAACTAATTGATTAGTATCTTTAATCCAAAGTACAAATTCTGGCAGATGCCTTAAATCGAGTTTTTCGTTTTTCATCCTACTCGAGAAGGCACACAGAATTAGTGGAATCGAAACTTCTAAACTAAATGACTAGTATTTTTAATCCAAATCGAATTTTTCGTTTTTATCCTACCCGAGAAAGTAGACAGAACTAAAGGGAGCGAAATTTTTGGATCTAATTGGCCAGTATCTTTAATCCAAAGTACAAATTCTGGAAGACGCCTCTAACCGAGATTTTGCGGAAGTTGTTCTGACTGAGAAACCAGACACGTTCAAAGGGATCCAAACTTCTAAACTAATCGATTAGTATCTTTAATCCAAAGTACAAATTCTGGCAGAAGCCTCAAATCGATTTTTTTCTTTTTATCCTATCCGAGAAAGTAGACAGAACTAAACGGATCGAAACCTATGATCTAATTGGCCAGTATTTTTAATTCAAAGTACAAATTCTGGCAGACGCCTCTAACTGAAATTTTCAGGAAATTGTTCTGACTGAGAAGCCAGATAGGTTCAAAGGGATCGAAACTTCTAAGCTAATTGATTAGTATCTTTAATCCAATGTACAAATTCTGGCAGAGGCATCAAATCTAGTTTTTCGTTTTTATCCTACCCGAGAAGGTAGACAGAACTAAAGGGATCAAAACTTATGATCTAATTGACCAGTATCTTTAATCCAAAGTACAAATTTTGGCAGACGCGTCTAACCAATATTTTCCGGAAATTATTCTGACTGAGACGCCAGACAGGTTAAAAGATATCGAAACTTCTAAACTAATTAATTAGTATCTTTAATCCAAAGTACAAATTCTGACAGATGCCTTAAATCGAGTTTTTCGTTTTTTAACCTACTGGAGAAGGCACACAGAATTAAAGGAATCGAAACTTCTAAACTAATTGGCTAATATCTTTAATTCACAGTACAAATTCTAGCAGCCACCTCAATTAGAATGTTCAGTTTTTATCCTACCCGAGAAAGTAGACAGAACTAAACGGATCGAAACCTATGATCTAATTGGCCAGTATCTTTAATCCAAAGTACAAATTCTGGCAGACGCCTCTAACCGAAATTTTCAGGAAATTGTTCTGACTGAGAAGCCAGACAGGTTCAAAGGGATCGAAACTTCTAAGCTAATTGATTAGTATCTTTAATCCAAAGAACAAATTCGGGCAGAAGTCTCTAATCGATTTTTTCTTTTTATCCTATCCGAGAAAGTAGACAGAACTAAACGGATCGAAACCTATGATCTAATTGGCCAGTATCTTTAATCCAAAGTATAAATTCTGGCACACGCGTCTGACCGAGATTTTCCGGAAATTGAGAGGCCGGACAGGTTCAAAGAGATCGAAACCTCTAAACTAAATGATTAGTATCTTTAATCCAAAGGACAAATTCGGGCAGATGCCTTAAATTTAGTTTTTCGTTTTTTAACCTACTCGATAAAGCACACAGAATCAGAGGATTCGAAACTTCTAAACTAATTGACTAGTATCTTTAATCCAAAGTACAAATTCTGGCAGATGCCTCAAATTGAATTTTTTCTTTTTATCCTATCCGAGAAAGTAGACAGAACTAAACGGATCGAAACCTATGATCTAATTGGCCAGTATCTTTAATCCAAAGTACAAATTCTAACCGTCTAACCGAGATTTTCCAGAAATTGAGATTTCCTGAAATTGAGAGGCCGGACAGGTTCAAAGAGATCGAAACTTCTAAACTAAATAATGAGTATCTTTAATCCAAAGGACAAATTCGGGCAGACGCCTTAAATCTAGTTTTTCGTTTTTTAACCTACTCGACAAAGCACAGAGAATTAGACGAATTGAAACTTTTAAACAATTGACTAGTATCTTTAATTCAAAGTACAAATTCTGGCAGACGCCTCAGATTGCTGGTGACTAATTTGACATTGACGTTAAGGTTATTGGTTATTTCAAAAGTTAATAAATCTCTTCAAAACGACTAGCTAAATTTTTACAAAATTCAGTTTCATTGGAAGATTTAAGCTCCTTCTTGTATCACTTGGGTGCATGGTTATGGATTCAGCTTAAGATAACAGGGTGACAAACAAGAGCTGATAATTCAGGAGAACCAATCAGACAAAAAAACATCATATCAAGTTATAATGTACGAACTATATCTATTTCGCTCTAGAGAGACAATTAACATTTTAGTTAGCGTATCACACGCCAGATACCTCTAAACCTCCTTTATTAAGCCTGTCAGTTTATATCATTTCCCCACCCAAATCTTTGGGGAAAGTCCTCAATCGACTTAGTTACCCGAAACGAATTGCGACAGCTTATATAGGTAATTTCATTCCATCTTATTAATATTTCATCGTGTTAAACCATTCAGAATCGGAAATTGGATCCTGAACTTTAAGCCCGTCTCCTCATGGATCCCAATTCTATTTGTAAATCTAACTATTAAAAGTGTAATTGGGTTTAAATCAATTTCCAGCTGCAGATAAGAAATGGATTTCCAGGCCGCGTATTTCGGGTATGGGCAAAGTAATTATTATTTCGAACGATTTTTCCTTGTCAATACTTGATTGGCCAGTGTCTAATCGAAATAGTCCGCAGTGCATCGTGCCGAAGGACACGTCCCCAAACCCAACGCGACATCGAATTGATGACATCTCCAAGCTGAAACTCTCTCTCTAGGGTCAACTCTGCTTTCCAGAATACATTTCGGAATCACATTTGCCACGCCGCAATTCATGTCAACTATGTTCCAATGATAACCTAAAAGTTAAGGTTTAGGATAATAAAACACCCTTGTAACTTGAAAAAAACGGCGTACGTTTCGACGCATAATTCACGTCTTCTTCAGGACTTAATAAAAATAGCCCTGAAGACGACGTGAATTATATGTCGAAAAGTAAGCCATTTTTCGAGTTACACGGTGTCCTAAACCTGCTAACCACCATAACTGTAAGTGCTTAAGGACGCGAATCACCATCACCATTTAGTATATAACTATTATCATTATTATTGCGTTCATAATTGTACAAAGCCTGTACATGAGTCGGGGAGATTAATTTGTTTATGTTAGAAACTTTAACGAGTTCGAGCCCTTAAAGTTGCCTTGAGTTTCTTATGTTTGCCGACATTAAATTTAACGAACGAAGAAGTTTTAATGCGGCCACACAACAGAGATGGAACCACTGAACATAAATTACTCCGAAACAGAAAATTCGTCTCACTCGCTCCTAGTAAATGGAGCCAAGATTTTTTTTTTTGGGAAATAAAAGCAAAGAATTTCATTACAAAAGCCTTTTAGGAAAGAGTGTTCCTTTATCTAAGAAGCAATTAGGAGACAAAGGCGCTCTCGCTTTTCCGTTGCAAATGTTCTGCTAAAGATATTTAAGCTTACAAATTGGTTTATGTGTGTAATGTTTGAGAATGGAGAATTGCTCTAATTTTTTTTATAATTTATTTATTACAATTCATTCAGTTGCGACACATATACAAATATTCTTCTCATTGGCTCCCACTAAATCAATCTTTTGCTGCATTTATGCTATTTATTCTACGAAAGGCAAAGGGTAATAAAATGTGGAAAATAATAAGAAGAAATAGAAACGAACACCCTAAATTTTAAACTGTCTATCTCTAAAGCCACTCAACTGATTTTCGTTAGAAATGCGATTTTGGAAAGGCCCATGCATAAAGTGCTTTAAGAGGTTACGTACTAGATTATATGTTTTGCAAATTAGCCATTTATATTTATTTTCAATGAACACAAAGGTTCAGTCCAAGTTTTGGAACCTTGAACTATTCTCGAGTAATTTACACAATTTTTCATTTTCCAAAATCGATCACAAAGTTTCTGGTTCTGAGTAACTATTTTTTTTTCCAACAAACGTGGTAGTCTAATGCATTTTTTTGGAGTCTCAAGCTGTTCCCAAGATATTTAGTAATTTGTTAATTTTTCAAAATAAACCCATAAAGCCCATAATTAATTTCGACAAATTATTTCTAATTAAACCAAAGGTTCAGTCCAAATTTCGAAACCTCAAACAGTTTTTACACATGCTTTTTATTTTTCAAAATCGGTCACAAGGTTTCTGTATCTAAGTAGCTCATTTTTTCCAACAAACATGGTAGTTTAATGTATTTTTTTTTGAAGTCTCAAGTTGTTCTCAAAATATTTAATAGGTAATTTTCTAATTTTCCAAAATAAACCAATTAAGTTTGTATTCAAAATTTTCAGTCGTTTATCGAAATCTTGGCACCCACAAACCGTTCTAAAGATTGTTATTTTGCAAAAGATACAAACCAACAAGCACGATCGTCAAATGAATTTCGTGGAGGTTCAAACCGTTCTCAAGATATCTATCAACGCCTCTATTTTCCAAAACAAATCGATGAAGTTAGTCCCCGTTTTAAGCTAACTCTTTCTAAGTAAGCCAAGTATGATTTAATTTTTTTGATATTTAATTCGTCTTCGAGATATTTACAAATTTTTCAAAATAGGCCCACAAAGTTTCTATTTGTTTTTAACCAATTTTTCTCAACCAAACAATAGTTTTATAAGACGTAAGACGACATCGACAAGGGTTTTTCAGACCAATGGGACTTCCCTTGTAGGGAGGGTAAAGAGGACGGCGAGAGGAAACAATTTGAATGTTTTTTTTTTGAAAGTCAGGCTAAAATTAAGGCCAAAATACATAAAAAGTTAGTTAGTTACAAATTTGGAGTGTTTGGCAAAAGTCAAATTAACAATATTTCAACAAAATTAATATTAAGTTAGAAATAAAAATTAAGTTAAGAAAAGTAATACAAAAAATTATACAAAATTTATAGGTAAAAGAATAAATTCAAATTATTTCTAGTTTTGTGCCAAATTAGTCTTATTACAAAATGTATTACAAACGAGTATAAATTCAATTGGTAGTCCTTGAAAAAATCAATTTTGTGTCAAAAAAGAATGAAAACCTAATGAAAAATCCCAATTTAGATCAAAAGAAAAAACTTAAAACAACAAAAATTTTCGAAAGTAGAACTAAAATGGTTTGAAAAGAACTCTTTATACCTAAAATGAACAATTTTGATGTTTTTTCAAAGACAAGATTAAGGCTCAAATACGTGAAAAATTGTTCAAAGAGGGCAAATACAAATACTTGGAGGTTTTGGAAAAACTCGAAATAACATTATAGCCAATATCAATTAAAAATTACTAAAAGCGTCATAAATGCAAAAAATGTCAAAATTTGAAATTTTGTAGAAATTTAGATTAGAATTAGAACTGAAATTTTTCGAAAAAAACTCATTTTACCTAAAAATAACAATTTTTAAGTTCTTTGAAAAAGTCAGGCTAGGATTAATCCTAAATTTCTTAAAAAATGACCCAACGAGGGTAAGTATACAAATTTGGTGGCTTTGAAAAAATTCAAATTAATATTACGGTTAAAATCAGTTAAAAATTAATCAAACTGTCAAAAAAATTAGATTAAAAGTTTAGAGCCAAATTCACGTTAGGATTAAGATCAATACTGGTTAAGAAATTACACAGAGCGTCTAAAAATTCAAATTTGGTGTCGCTCAAAGAATTTACAATAGAATTGGGGCTGAAATTGTTGAAAAGTGATTAATTTCATAAAAAAGACAACTTTGACATTTTTAAAAACAAAGCAGGTTAGGCCAAAATACGTAAACAATTACTCAAAGTGTGTAAAAATACAAACTTGGAAACTTCGAAAAAATCAAATAAAGAGTATGCCCAAAATTAATTAAAAATTACTAAAATTAAAAAAAATGCAGAATACAAGTTTCTAAAAATTTGAAGTCTTTGGAGAAATTCAGATTAGAATGAGAATCAAAACTGTTTGAAAAGAACTTATTTTACCTAAATATTAATAGTTTTAATGTTTTTTGAAAAAGTCAGGCTAGGATTAAGGCCAATTTACGTGAAAAATTACTTGAAGTGTGTAAGAATACAAATTTTGAGTGTTTTTGGTCAAATTTGGAAATATCGAAAAAAATTATGTCCAAAATCAACTAAAAATTACTAAAATCGCAAAAAATGCAGAATACAAGTTTCTAAGCAAATTCATGTTAACATTAGGATTTAAAAATTACATAGAAAGTCTAAAAATGCAAATTTGAAGTTTTTGGAAAAATTCAGATTAGAACGAGAACTAAAATTGTTTTTGAAAAGAACTCATTTTACCTAAAAATAATATTTTAAATGTTTTTTGAGAAAGCCAGACTAGGAGTAAGTAGTAGAGCAATTTACGTGAAAAAATACTTAAAATGTGTTGTAATAATACAAATTTTGAGTGTTTGTGGTCAAATTTGGAAATTTAGAAAAAAAATTATGGCCAAAATAGAATACAAGAAATTCAGATTAGAACGAGAACTAAAGTTCTTTGAAAAGAACTCATTTTACCTAAAAATAACAATTTAAATGTTTTTTGAAAAAGTCAGGCTAGGATTAAAGCCAATTTATGTGAAAAATTACTTAAAGTGTATAAGAATACAAATTTTGAGTGTTTTTGGTCAAATTTAGAAATTTGGAAAAAAATTATGGCCAAAATCAATTCAAAATTACTAAAATCGAAAAAGGTGCAGAGTACAAGTTTCTAAGCAAATTCAGGTAACATTAGGATTTAAAAATTACACAGAGCGTCTAAAACTGCAATTTTTAAAGTCTTTGGAGAAATTCAGATTAGAACGAGAACTAAAGTTCTTTGAAAAGAACTCATTTTACCTAAAAATAACAATTTAAATGTTTTTTGAAAAAGTCAGGCGAGGATTAAAGCCAATTTATGTGAAAAATTACTTAAAGTATATAAGAATATAAATTTTGAGTGTTTTGGTCAAATTTAGAAATTTGGAAAAAAATTATGGCCAAAATCAATTAAAAATTACTAAAATCGAAAAAGGTGCAGAGTACAAGTTTCTAACCAAATTCAGGTAACATTAGGATTTAAAAATTACACAGAGCGTCTAAAAATGCAAATTTTTAAAGTTTTTGGAGAAATTCAGATTAGAACGAGAACTAAAGTTCTTTGAAAAGAACTCATTTTTACCTAAAAATAACAATTTAAATGTTTTTTGAAAAAGTCAGGCTAGGATTAAAGCCAATTTATGTGAAAAATTACTTAAAGTATATAAGAATACAAATTTTGAGTGTTTTTGGTCAAATTTAGAAATTTGGAAAAAATATATGGCCAAAATCAATTAAAAATTACTAAAATCGAAAAAGGTGCAGAGTACAAGTTTCTAACCAAATTCAGGTAACATTAGGATTTAAAAATTACACAGAGCGTCTAAAAATGCAAATTTTTAAAGTCTTTGGAGAAATTCAGATTAGAACGAGAACTAAAGTTCTTTGAAAAGAACTCATTTTACCTAAAAATAACAATTTAAATGTTTTTTGAAAAAGTCAGGCTAGGATTAAAGCCAATTTATGTGAAAAATTACTTAAAGTATATAAGAATATAAATTTTGAGTGTTTTTGGTCAAATTTAGAAATTTGGAAAAAATATATGGCCAAAATCAATTAAAAATTACTAAAATCGAAAAAGGTGCAGAGTACAAGTTTCTAAGCAAATTCAGGTAACATTAGGATTTAAAAATTACACAGAGCGTCTAAAAATGCAAATTTTTAAAGTCTTTGGAGAAATTTAGATTAGAACGAGAACTAAAGTTCTTTGAAAAGAACTAATTTTACCTAAAAATAACAATTTAAATGTTTTTTGAAAAAATCAGGCTAGGATTAAGGCCAAATTACGTAAAAAATTACTCAAAGTACAGAGGGTACTTAAATATACAAATTTGGAGGATTTGAAAAAAAAATCAAATTAAGATTATGGCTAAAATCAGTTAAAAATTAATCAAACTGTCAATTGTCAAGGTGTCGAATTTACAATGGAATTAGGCCTAAAATTGTTTAAAAGTGACCCATTTCATAAAAAAAAATTACAAATTTGACATTTAAAAAAAACTCAGGTTAGGACTAACGCTAGAATACGTAAAAAATGACTCAGAGTGTGTAAAAATACAAATTTGAAAATTTCGAAAAAATTCAAATAAAATTACGGCCAAAATCAATTAAATACTATTAACAGCGCTAAAAGTGCAGAATTCCATGTTTCTTATTAAATAAAAAGTCTTTGGAATTTTTCCAAAATCTAAAGTCTTTGGAAAAATTCAGATTAGAACTAGAACTAAAATTCTTTAAAAAGAGCACACTGTACCTAAAAATAACAATTTTATTGTTTTTTGAAAAAGTCAAGCTAAGATTCAGGCCAAATTACGTGAAAAATTACTTAAAGTGTGTAAGAATACAAATTTGGAGTGTTTGGCAAAATTTGAATTAACACTAATTCAACAAAATTTCTGTTAAGTTAAAAATAAAAATTATAAGAAAATACAAATTTGGAGGATTTGAAAAAAAAATTAAATTAAGATTATGGCTAAAATCAGTTAAAAATTAATCAAACTGTCAATTGTCAAGTTGTCGAATTTACAATGGAATTAGGCCTAAAATTCTTTAAAAGTGACCCATTTCATAAAAAAAAAATACAAATTTGACATTTAAAAAAAAACTCAGGTTAGGACTAACGCTAGAATACGTAAAAAATGACTCAGAGTGTGTAAAAATACAAATTTGAAAATTTCGAAAAAATTCAAATAAAATTACGGCCAAAATCAATTAAATACTATTAACAGCGTTAAAAGTGCAGAATTCCATGTTTCTTATTAAATAAAAAGTCTTTGGAATTTTTCCAAAATCTAAAGTCTTTGGAAAAATTCAGATTAGAACTAGAAATAAAATTCTTTAAAAAGAGCACACTGTACCTAAAAATAACAATTTTATTGTTTTTTGAAAAAGTCAAGCTAAGATTCAGGCCAAATTACGTGAAAAATTACTTAAAGTGTGTAAGAATACAAATTTGAAGTGTTTGGCAAAATTTGAATTAACACTAATTCAACAAAATTTCTGTTAAGTTAAAAATAAAAATTAGAAGAAAAAAGTGGAAAAAACTAAAAAATTAGAGAAAGAAAGAAATAAATTTAAAATATTTCTAGTTTTGTACCAATTTTTTTTTATTACTATATCTATAATAAATTGGCATACATTCTAATTGGTCAGACCTTAAAAAAAAAATTAACTTTGTATCAAAATGCTCTCAAAAAAATGAAATCCGATATCTTCTCTTTGATCCAAAAATTCAAGTTAGATCGAAGAAAAAAAATGAAAAGAAAATACATTTGTACAAAACATAACAACGAATATTTGAAAAATGAAGAAAGCAGTAAGAAAGAAAAACTTGGACCAAGAAAAAATTACGACAAGAAAGAGAAGACATAAATGTTTAGGTATAGTAGAAGAGAACGCAAACAATTCCAAACAGCAGTAATATTTGTTTCCGTATTTTGTTGCTAACTTAGAGGAGAAACAAATAACTAAATTGCCGGAATCTTCGTCGGAAAAAATCGAATTTAGATCAATGAAACTAATATATGAGAAACAAACTAAATGCAGAAAACGTAGATAATAGAAAAACTATTATTACAAAAATGTGCACTAAAAACCTTTTTTAAAACAGTTCAATTAAAAGCAAGTTGCTTTGATCGAAGATAATTCTTTTTTGTGTCTATATAGATGTACTCGGTGAACCATCAAACTGACTTCTTTTTCTACAAACGCATGAAAAATTCAACTTTTTTACACGTTAATGAATTGTCAAAAATGTCGTTTTATAAATTTAAACGTTAAATAAAACTAAAATTCGAAAGTTATTTCATTGACAGATACAGAGATAACTAACCAATAGTTGCAATTTTCCATAGTTTCCAATAGTTTTCAAAACATTTAAAAAGTCGCTATTTTCAAAATTGTTTCTTTCCAGACTTTTGTCTACGTTTTAGATCCAAGTGTATGTTGATTCTTTAACAAACTTTGAAAACATTAATTTCCAATCGACTCGAAAACCGAATATATTTATTCAATGGGCAAATACCGCCAAGAAACCATCAGTCAGGGAATGGAAGATAAATTTGAAGCGAACAAATCAAATTTCCAAGCTAGATGAATGATAAATCGACGTCGGTAGCAAGACAAAGGGCCGCTATTATGGATCCTATTACGGCAATTCGATATCATTAATTAGTTTTGTTCGCCCACCACTCGTTATGAGAATAAATGTCCGCGAATTTTTACACGCATCTGGAGCGTTTCCATGGACCATGGAATTATCTTTCGTGCACAGACACTCACATCCAATATTTACCCTTCACTATTTTAATAACCTTTACTCAACGTCTCTGCGTGGAGGTGAGCACATGGCCTTTCGAAGGAAATTTATGGCCTCCTGGAGGAATGCATTTTCCTCGTGTCCGATACGTCTTCGTAAATTGCAAATTGCAAAACGCGCGACGCAGACGTGGTTTATCCATTCCATAAAGTTCAAATATAAATTTGGTGGAAACTGTTCTGAATGGGGCTATTTGGAAGGCGGGGGTGATAAATTGGGTCCACTAGGTTCTTTGGACGACGTATTTACAGAGCACTTCATATATTGAAACTTGGAAATAAGAGAGAGGGACATCGTCTTAGAATTTTCAGCGCGTAACAGACGCAAGGGGCTCATGCTATACCGTAATAATTCTTAGTCTTCTGAGAATGGATGAGAGACTGCGATACATAACAAGCAGTTTGTTCCTGAACTGAAATTTAATTAAGATAATTAAGAAAGATAATTCCCATCTATAAAAAAAAAGGGGATTCTCTGTCAGCTCAGAACTATCGGCCGGTGGCGCTGACTTCATGTTTATCGAAGATTTATGAATATGCTATGCTGGACAGGCTATTGCTTATAACATATTGTCGACTCAGCAGCATGGTTTTATTTCAGGAAGGTCTACCATGACACTTGCAGTAATGAGCTTCCTAAATCAAATTATAGAGAGCTTAGAGACTGACGAGCGTCTTGTGGGTATTTTCTGCGATCTGATTAGGGCTTTCGATTGCATCGACCATGATGCGCTTTTGAGCAGATTGGAGGCGTAAGGGATTAGGTGTGTTGTATTGGACTGGTCCTCCTCATTTCTTATAGAGCGTAGGCAGTAGGTGGGGGTGACGAGTCGGTCAGTGGGGTCGGTGCAATTGGTTCGTTCAAGTGAACGTGACGTTGATTTGGGAGTGCTACAGGGTTCGGTGCTCGGCCCCGTATTGTTCAGTGAGGATATAAAGCCGAGTGTCTGGAGCGATTTTGTTTGTATATATTCGGTATTTTTTTCTTTCTAACGCTCAAAACTTTAAAACCATTAATTTGACAGGATTTCACTGCGAAGGGCGTAAGTACATAAATGAACGGGCTTTCCTAAAATGTAGTCGTTTTGAAGGTATGTGGGGGGAGGGCGACTAGTGGTGTACCAAAGTCAGAAATGCGGTTTTTTTTCGGTACACAAATATGTCGCATCTTTCCCGTCACTGCGGCGCTATGGGTAGAATTCCTCATATGTGTAGATGATAAATTTTGAAGTCTAATTTCGGTAAGTTAAATAAAATGTACAAAAAATCGCAAAGTTGACACGTTTTTTTTTTTTTTTTGTAATTGTCAACTTCTTGGTCTTCTGGACCCCCTTAGTTAGAACGACTGGCCCAATAAAGAAGGTACCAAGGGAAAGGGCATATCCTTGGGCACTTTTAATCCTATCCCGCCAAGGGTGTCACTTTAATACATAGTGGTTAAAAAAATGTCCAAAGAGAGTTAAGAAAAAGTGTCCAAAATAGTAAGCTAGTTTTTTGCGATTTTTACGAAAACTATGGAGCGGTCCAGCTTCGGTTGTATATGGGCAACTAGAAAGAACTTGGAGAGAAAAAAATTCAGTTATTAGTTTTGGCCTAGCTCTTATACCGGGCGAGCCACGAAACATTTTATGTGCCAAATTGTTTGCTAAATTGGGTGTACTTTCCTCATATTTCACCCTGTATATTTGACATTTATACAGCAAAAAATGACTAGCATGAACTAACCTGAAATAATTTAGGGAAGTAGCACACTTACGGGCCCTCGATCTGGCCACAAATCAAGGTGCTAGCTTTGAGTTTGAAATTTTAACGAATTTTTAAACTTAAAATTTTAAACTGCCACTTTGAGGTCTATTTGAGCCGAGACCGAGCATCCAGTCTAAAGGCTTTCTATCCCAGGGGATACCTCGGAATGTTTTCTTTTCGGCACCTGAGAACCACTTTTTGGCTGGGACGTCGTGAAATGGTCTTGATTGAATTTCGAAACGAAAGATGCAGGTTTTTTAATTTTGGCAAAATTTCGTTAGTTCCGGCAATTGACGCATGAGTAAAGGGGTAAACTGTGCGTTGCGATCGCAGTTTTCGACTCCGGAAATTTCTCCTTTTACAGATCAAACTTTAAAACACTTAGACCAAGGAAAATAGGCGGAAAAACGTGAGATATCACTGATATCTTTGAAACGATTTAAGTTAGAAAGCTGAAATTTGGTATGTGTCTTACGACGGCTACATGGTGCGATACGACGTTTCGTTCGCTCAATATACGCCATCATCAGGCTTTCATATTATGTCCGCTTCTAAGAATTTTAAATTTGTTTTTTTGACACAGTGATTTTTAATCAATTATGGCCCCTATCGTAACCTTTATATTGTCAGAAACCTTTAATTTGCTTTTTCAAATGCTTTGAATCTAAAAGCGTAAATTTAAAAAATAATATATCAGAAACATTGAATAAGGTTTGCCTTCTTTTGCCCTAAAGTTGACTTTACCAGAAAACATCAAAGCATGCATTTTTAGGCAACGTGGAATTTTAGCCCTAACACGACATATTTAAATATTAATAGCCTAACATTTAAATACTATTAATTATTACAGTACTTTAATATATGCTAATTTAAATATGTTGCTTTATAAAGGAAAGACGCCAGATAATTGGAAGAAATTAACCAATTTTGAAAAATAGTTACGAAAAATTGACCTGTCGTAAAAAACTCTTTAAAATTTTCCAAAAAGAAATGTTTTTCTCTTTTTTATACCTTTTTGTGTCGATTTTTTTAAATTTAGAATCTGAAAAAAAATTAAATGAACCAAAATTGACTAAGTAAGTGTACAAAATTGAACAAAAAAATCTCTAAAATAATAATGTTAATGTATTTTGACAACAAAAAATATAAAAACGTATTAAATTTAAAGCAAAATAAATTACAGACTATCTAAAAGCCTCCCTAAAATAAGTTAAAAAATTTTTTTTTACTTTTTATATTAAGTCACACCTCATTTTCAGATACTGTAAACTCAGAAATGTGTTTCTGAAAACAAGAATTAGGTATCTTGCTTTAAAAACGAAAAGATGGCAGAAATATAGAATAAACTAACCAAATTTGAGGAAAAATTACGAAAAAATAATTTCTCATAGAAAATTTTCTTGAAATTTTCAAAAAGAAAAAATTTTGTCTTCTTTTCTTACTTTGTTGTTTGTATTTTTTTTTATTTGCAATACGGTAAAAAAAAAATTGACTGAATCAAAATTGACTACATAAATGTCAAAAAAACTTTAAATCATTATTAACAATAAATATAACATAAACATAAATAGCAATAAATAAATTATTAGATATTAATGCTAACTTTTCTTCATAATTAAAAAAAAAATCCATACAAATTTATTAAAATTAAAGAAAAATAACTGAAAAGTGAGTTTTAGAGGTTGCATAAATAAGCACCGCGTTATTCCTATCTAAAATTAGTCCATTTTTTTTTATTTTTTAAGTTCACACTTTATTTTTAGCTACTTTCAACTCAGAAATTTGTCAGAGTAAACGAAATTTAAGCATCTTGCTTTATAACGGCTAACACGCTGTATAATTAAAATAAATTAAGCAAATTTGAAGAAAACTTGACTTCTCTTTGTAGGAAAAATTTTCTAAAAATAAAATTATTTCGTCGTTTTTTTTTTTTACTTTTTTACGAGCTTTCTAGATATATAATGAAAACTGCTTAACATATGTATAACTCATTCACTTATTATTGTCGTCAAGTAGGCGATGGAAATTTGACTTTGACAGTTTTATCGCATATTCTCAACATGTGCTAAAAGAAGATGGGTATAACAAAAAATAAAGGTTTCAAAGGTAACTAGATGACAAAAATAAGTGAATGGATAATAAGAGCACGCGTTTTTACCCATCTAAAATTAATATAAAAAGTCTTTTATATTTTTTGTGTTATCACTTCATTTTTTAGCTACTTTAAACTCAGAAATTTTAAAACAATGAAAACAAAATTGAATTACTTACTTTATAACGGAAAACGCTAGCTAAAGAAAGCTAGATAATTAGAAGAATTAACAAAATTTTCAGAAAAAATATGAAAAAATGACTTTTCGTCGTAGCAAATCTTTGAAATTAAAAAAAAAATTGTTTTTACTTACAATCATTCAACACCTCAAAAAATTAAATAAACCAAAATTGAGTATGTAAACGTAAGCACTTTTTAAACAATAATAATATTAATTTTCCTTCATGACATCTGACCCAAGGGTTTTTAAATCGCTTTGAATATTCATCGAGGAACGAGAAAAAATGTACTGTTAAAAGTACTAATTATTAGGGGGTGAAACTTAATGTCTGGAAAAAATTTGTTCATGTCGGTAGTAGGGATTAAAAAGTTGTTAAAATATAATGAATCACTGAATTTAAAAATTTAAAAATACAAGGAATTTTACCTTAAACAGTCGAGATATATTAAAGCTATAATAAGCCTTAGTTATGCCAAAATTAAAAATTTAAAAATTTCTAAAGGGATTAAGGAGATCGATCCGCCGTTTATTTTAGCATTGACCCAAGGGCTTTTAACTCGCTTTGAATATTCATCGATGAACGAGAAAACAATGTACTGTTAAAAGTACTAATTATTAATGGGTGAAATTTAATGTCTGGAAGAAAATTTCTTCATATCGGCAGTAGGAATTAGAAAGTTCTTGAAACATAATGACTCACTAAATTTGAAAATTAAAAAATACAAGGAATTTTACATTAAATAGTCAAGATATGTCAAAACTAAATTAAACCTCAGTTAAGCCAAAATTAAAAATTTCTAAGATTAGGATTAAAAATCTCAATGAACTGATCCTTATGCCGCAGTACCAAAAATTCTTTCTGAAGTTGTGCCTACATCAATTTTATAAATTCTATATCTTAAGCAAGAAGTTGAATAATAATACTATATTTTTAACAAGAATTTTGGTTTTCCAAAGGGATGAACGAGGTCGATCCGTCGATTAATTTAGCATTGACCCAATGACCTTTAATTCGCTTTGAATATTCATCGAAGAACGAGAAAAAAATGTAATGTTAAAAGTACTAATTATTAGTGGGTGAAACTTCCTCTCTGGAAGAAAATTTCTTCATATCGATAGTAGGGATTAAAAAGTTCTTAAAACATAACGACTCACAAAATTTGAAAATTAAAAAATACAAGGAATTTTACATTAAATAGTCGAGATATGTCAAAACTAAGTTAAACCTTAGTTGCGCCAAAATTAAAAAATTTCCAACATTAGGATTAAAAATCTCAATACACTGATTCTTATGCCGCAGTACCTAAAATTCTTGCTTAAGTACCTTACTTTTGCTTTAAGCTACCTCAATTTTATAAACTCTATATCTTAAGCAAGAAGTTGAATAATAATACTATATTTTTAGCAAGATTTTTTGTTTTCCAAAGGGATCAAAGAGATCGATCCGTCGTTTATTTTAGCACTGACCCAAGGGCTTTTAAACGGCTTTGAATATTCATCGAGGAACGAGAAAAAAATGTACTGTTAAAAGTACTAATTATTAGTGAGTGAAACTTAATCTATAGAAGAAAATTTCTTTATATCCGTAGTAAGGATTAAAAAGTTGTTAAAATATAATGACTCACTGAACTTTAAAATTTAAAAATAAAAGGAATTTTACCTTAAACAGTCGACATATGTTAAAGCTAAATTAAGCTTTAGTTATGCCAAAAATAAAAATTAAAAAATTTCTAAAGGGATTAACGAGATCGATCCGCTGTTTATTTTAGCATTGACCCAAGGGCTTTTAGTTCGCTTTGAATATTCATCGAGAAACGAGAAAACAATGTACTATTGAAAATACTAATTATTAGTGGGTGAAACTTAATCTCTGGAAGAAAATTTTTTCATATCGGTAGTACAGATTAAAAAGTTATTAAAACGTGACTCACTGAATTTAAAAAAAATACAAGCAATTTTACATTAAATAGTCGAGATATGTTAAAACTAAATTAAGCGTTAGTTGTGCCAAAATTAAAAATTTAAAAATTTCTAAAGAGATTAAAAAGATCAATCCGTCGTTTTAGCATTGACCCAAGGGCTTTTTAGTCGCTTTGAATATTCATCGAGGAACGAGAAAAAATGTAAACTTAAAAGTACTAATTATTAGTTGGTGAAAGTTAAACTCTAGAAGAAAATTTCTTCGTATCAGTAGTAGAGATTAAAAAGTTATATAACAAGATATTGCCAAGTTGTTCCATGCAACACTGCCTAACCAGTACATATTTCCAATGGAAGGAGGATTTCTACGAAGAAACTGCTGGTGTAGCTATGGACAGCCCCTTTAGTTCAGTAATAGCCAAGGTAATAACCAACTATTTTATGGAAATTTTCGGGGCCAAGGCGTTGGGAACCGCAAATAAGAGGCCAAAGTTCTGGCTCCGATACGTGGACGACACCTTGGTTGTTTGGACCCATGGCGTAGGCGAACTTCAAAACTTCCTCTTACACCTCCACTCTATCAACACAAAAATTCAATTCACCATGGAGATAGAAAAGGAAGGACGCCTACCGTTTCTTGGATGTCTTAGTATCAAGGAGGCCGAAATTATGGATAACCAACATACCCTGACCGATATCTCAATAACCGATCAAATCATCACCCCAGACAGAAAAGGGGAGCCATAAGTGTATATGCAGTATGTGCAAGCCAGGAAAATTTGTGAGCCGACTGAACTAGAACGGGAAATGAAGCATCTGAAAACAACTTTTGGTTGAAATGGATACAGCAAGCATAAATTTGATAGGGCCATCCGTCTAAGGAATGTAGAGCGCCAGGAACGAACAAGGGGAAAAGAAGAAAAGCGCGGATGGACTAGTCTGCCATACATCCACAAAGTAACGGGCAGGATCGGCAGGCTACTTGAAAAGGACGATGTTAAAACTCTCTTTAAGCCCACTGGAACAATACAACAGAGCTTGAGATCGGCCAAAGACCGCAGAGATCCCCTATCGGCACCCGCAGTTTACAGAGTTTCATGCAGCTGTGGCTCGGGATACATTAGCACCACAAAACGCAGTGTCAACACAAGGATTACGGGGCGCAAGCGGAGTTGCAGGCTGGAACAAACACAAAAGTCAGCAATAGCAGAGCACGTTCTCTCCGAAGGTCACGACATCCTTTTCAACGAGGTGGATATCTTATATCAATCGTAGCGTTTCTATCTGAGACTAACGGATGAGGCCATTGAGATCTTGCAATACGACAACAATATCAACAGGAAGGAGGAAATTAGGTTTCTAAATGCAGACTGAAAGCGAGTTCTACGACAAACTTCAATCGCCAGCACTACTTCCACCCCAGTTTCTCCACTACAGCGCGACGGTGCCGGCGGGGGAATAAACAAATACCATTGGAGCTCCCCACACATTCGCGTCAGTCAACGTCGGGAAGCAAGGGAGACCACTTCGCCCATTGCTTCATCGCCTTTGATAATGTCTGCCGCGGCTATAGACGAAACATGAGGAAGAAATTCCATTGGACCACGGCTTCAGAGCCCGGAAAACACTTTAGATTGTATTTTAACCGGCCGTAAAAGCCTTCACAGTCTTATAAAACGCTATCGATGTTTTACTGGGAAAATTCTATGGCATGGGTTGTTGCCAAAAATAAGTGAATGGATAATGGGTGCTATGATACTATTGACGAGTTTCTTAGTGCTAGTGTCAATTTTTATTGTATACGTAATTTTTTACTACTTACTTTTGGGTGAAGCCTCATTCACTTTTGGGCCCGATTCGTTCGTTGTTGGAGAAGAAATTTCGCACTACTCACAGTAAATTTACTGCGAATAACAATTTACCCTAGAAAGGGCTCGGACGAATCGACCTGGTTAACGTTTCGGCAACTTGTCTGCTGCCTTCTTCAGAACTATCTAAAAAATAAAGCTTTAAAAAAGTGAATGAGGCTTCACCCAAAAGTAAGTAGTAAAAAATGAACTTTCCGCCTCAAAGATTTAGGAGTTATCTACAACAAAGGTATGGGCCTTACATTTGTTTTATTTTTAGACAATTAGAACATTCTGAAAATAGTTTAACTTTCTTATGTAAATGTAGAGATCACGACATTATTCCGAAAGGTTTTCGTTTAACACCACTACATACAGATTACAGAACAATTAGAATTTTAGAAAGGGCTAGTAAATCACTAATTAGGAACGAAATACAATTCCACATACGTAGAAAATTTATTTTAGAAAATGAAATTAATGTAATGAAAGATAATTTATTTTCAAATGTTAATTTTAATGATTTTAATCATATGTGGGATTGTATTCAAAGTAGCTATTTCACAAAATTTAACAAACATAAAAACATACAGTTAAAGAAATTCAACAAACTAATTAACTACAAAATAAACAAAGAGTTTAGATACTTAAGAAACAATAATATAAACACTAAGACAGTAATAAACCTATCAAACAGAAACCTCACTAATACTGAAAATCTTGTACTTTCTAAAGGTCGAAATTTTTCTGTAACACCTAAAAATGTTCCTAAGCTTGATTTCATTTCAGCAATTGAAGAAACAGTTCAAAACTTACCACAAGAACACCAACAAGAGTTTAGAATTAGGTCAAAATTAATTTTAGATAAACCCTTTAACATTAAACAAAACCTAAATCCCATCGAGCGAAAGGCACTCAATTAACTGTATTACTTATGAACAAAAAATTGAGAGCCTTTTAAACGATGGTAATTACACAAAACTTAACAAAGATCCAACTGAAAAAATAGAAAGACAAATTTACACCACTTTAAAAAAACACAAAAACAGTTTCACTGATAGAGAAAGATTCAAATTAACACCACACAACAGTAAAACACCTCACTTTTACGGTGTTCCAAAAATACATAAAAACAACATTCCTCTTAGACCTATTGTCAGTAGCATTAACTCACCAACACATCCACTATCTAGGTCGTAATATTAAATCCTTTAGTAGGAAACACAGAATCATACATTAAAAACTGTAGTCATTTTTTAGAAAAACTAAAAGATATAGATATAAACCCAAATCACACACTGGTAAGTTTTGATGTTTCTAGTTTGTTTACTAATGTACCTGTCGATAAAACTTTAATTATTGTAAAAAATAAACTTGAAAATGACATCAAGCTTAGAGAACGCACTAAACTAAACATAAATACAATTATGGAATTACTAACACTATGCGTTAACACAACCTATTTTCAATACAAAAATGATTATTACCAACAAAATACAGGTATGGCAATGGGTTCACCATTGTCTCCTGTACTTAGTAATTTATTTATGGAAAATTTTGAATCAAATGTTTTTAATTATAATTTTAAACCTTAAATTTGGTGGAGATATATTGATGATGTTTTTTCAATATATCCTTTTGGTAATAATCATTTAGAGACCTTTCTCAATCACATAAATTCACAAGAACCCACTATAAAATTTACAATTGAAAAAGAACACAATCAAACACTTCCATTTTTAGACATACTAATAAAAAAAGATTTAGACAGATTTGAAACTTTTGTTTATCGCAAACCAACACATACAGATCGATACTTAAACTACAACTCAAATCACCCAATTATGGTAAAAAAAGGAGTTGTAAAGAGTCTATTTGATCGCGCAAAAATCATTTGTAATGATAATAATTTGGAAATTGAAAAGAAACATTAAAAATGTTTTACTTAAAAACAATTATCCAGGTTATTTCATTAATAAATGCTTTAATCAATTCGAACAGCCAAATATAAGGCAAAATCAAAATAGACATATTACAAACCTTTTTATACCATATATCAAAAGGTTATCAGACAAAATAAAACGATTAGGTAACAAATACAATATTAGAACAGTTTTTAGAACAGAAAATACATTACGTGCACAACTGACAAAAACTAAACCACACAATGAAAACGAATACACAAAAAACGTTATATATAAAATTCCTTGCGAATGCGAGAAATTTTATATAGGCGAAACTTCTAGACCTCTAAAAAAGAGAATAAAAGAACATCAAAATTACATAAAAAACAGAGATTTTGAAAAGTCAAATATATGCGAACACGCCTTTGATAATGGTCATAGAGTAAAATGGAACGATACTAGTATCGTATCCAAAGAACCATTATCAAAGAAGCGTAAAATCAAAGAAAGTGCATATATTTTACTTAACAAAGATCATTGTGTGACTTCTTGTTCAGCATACATAGATAACACATGGTTACCTATGTTAGAACAAGAAGTTCAAAATGGTAACTTACATATAAATTAATATTAACATTCACATTATACCTATTTTACACATAGATAGAACAAATCATATTAGGTACTAACTAAACAATACATTAACCAAACATTTTAAACGTACCTTTCGTAATAATGACAATTCTTATCAAATGACATTTTCATGTCAAAAGCAAAAAGCAATTTTCAGAATATTACACACAAATACTCAAAGACAAAACACATTAATAGGTATAATTTTTTGTAATTCATAGTTTTTAAAGCTTTATTTTTTAGATAGTTCTGAAGAAGGCAGCAGACGTTTACCAGGTCGATTCGTCCGAGCCCTTTCTAGGGTAAATTGTTATTCGCAGTAATTTTACTGTGAGTAGTGCGAAATTCCTTCTCCAACAACGAACGAATCGGGCCCAAAAGTGAATGAGGCTTCACCCAAAAGTAAGTAGTAAAAAATGAACTTTCCGCCTCAAAGATTTAGGAGTTATGTATACGTAATAGTGAAATGTGTATTTATTTGACAATGTTTGTTTGTTTGTCTGCATATAGGTAAATGTTGAACTGTTTTTGTAAGATATTGACAAATTTCATACACTGTGTGGCATTGGATAATAAATAATTTGAATTTGATGTAACCCTACAAAGAGGCCAATACAATCATCAATTTGAGTATCTATCTAGATTAGAGAAATAAAGACTGTGGTTTTTGTACAATTTTCCTATGAGTTCCTTCGAATGGAAAAAAACGGCCACTTTTTTTGATCAGTATACTAACTGACACCGGACATAAAATAAATTTCAAGTTTAAGTTTATTATTATTACGGACATGAACCGAGACGTGAACTCACATTCTGTTGATGATACCTAATATTGGTCAATAAAAATATTTGCATTATTTGACCGTTTACAGTAAAAGCACTGGCACAGCATAGACCTGCACCATATTGCCGTTCCTCAGCGACCTCCTTTTCTCTCGTTTAACAAGTTGGTCAGCAAAACTCTTGAGTTGGTTTGTTTAGGGTGTGCTTTTGTCACACATGCGCGTCAATTTTTTTTTTGGACCACGCGCGCGGAGCGCCCATAGTTTAGGAAATCCGAACGCTGTGGGCAGAGAGATATTAACAAAGAACCTGAAGATACCTAAAAGTAGCTGAAATGTCGAAACGTTTATATATAATAATACTTTACTTCATATTCGCAAACATAACAGCTTTTGAAAAAGGGTAAAAAATGTGGGAAAAGTAGTTATTTCTTTGTTAAGCATATGGAGCTCTCAAATCGACCCGAAAACCTAATTTTGGGGATTAAAATCGTGCATTTCAGCCTTCAACAGCTTATATCGCGTTTTAATTAAGATTTATCCGAAAAGCTATATGAGGAGCCAAAAAAGTAAAAAAATTTTAGTGTTTTTTAACAATTTGTGGATAAAATGACGAAGGAAATGTTCTGCATTAAATATTACTAATATCTGACAACACCAGACTCCTTGAATAATTAAAATTGCTTTCATTACTAAGTTTTAATAACTCTTTCATCGCCTATATCTAACATTTTATTCTGGCTTGTCTACGTACTAAATAATCCACCCTTTCTATGTAAAATACACACTGCTTATGGACCTTTTCTGCATTATTAGCATATATTAGCTTCCTGCATCATTTTTTGAGCCCCCCTATACTATCTAAAACAGAAATCAACGTCATATTCATTATAAAACGACTCGAAGTAACAAATAAAATCGATTACTATAGATTTAAATGACACATATAGAAAATTCTATGTTAAACATATGGGGCTCTCAAACCGGCCCAAAAAACTAAATTTTGAGATAAAAATCGTGCATTGCTGCCTTTAACAGCTAATATCTCGTTTCGATGAAGATTTATCAAAAAATGTATAAGAACAGCTAAGGAAGTAGAAGAATAGAGCTACACGTAGAGCCCATTTTCGAAGCTCTGACTAGAACAGTAACCGAGCACGGGTAGCCCAAAAATAAGGTGAAATTTTTGCATTTTTTTTCAATTTTCTCAAAAACCGTGAAAGCTAGCTTCTTTCTGATACATGCATCTGATAGCCCTTGATGACCTCTTCAAACATCATATTAACCGGAATATCGAAAAACCTTACCGTTTCCAAGATAAACAGAAAAATGTAAAAACTTCAAAATTTCCAAAGATGTGTGTGGTGTGTAGTAGTCGTCAAAATTTTCAGCCAAAATCGATTGTTATAGATTTTATCAAAAATAGTCTCAAATGAAAGAGAAGACAAAAATATGTAAAACAATTGCAATTCTGGAATTTTCAGTAATTTCCTTCCCCTTCAAAATGGCGCCGAAAACGTAATTTTTCCACTTTTTATCGACATTTTATTACTTATATCTATATAATTCGAAAACTAAACATGGTATAACGATGCTATTGACACCCATGAATAGAGCATTTTCGACCACAAAATACCTGCTTAATTTGTCGTTCAAGGTTTCTAATTTAGTTGACGTAATGTTCGATCAAATAAAAATATTAGGTAATTTTTACAAAATTTTAATAGTTTTTCACTTCCCATGATACTGTTATTAAACTTAGCAAAATAGAAATTAACGTTTTGAGCAGTATTTGAGCCGACTCACACTTAGTTGAGTCACTGTTGTTCTATTTTCATAAATGGCTTTGCTATAAAATGCCAAATGTCACTCTACCCCTATCAATGAAAAATTTAATCAGTTAAATCTCGGAACCTAGAAACGGTAAAATCGAACAGTTAGTACCAGTCGCATGGGCTTCGTGAAAGCTATTTTGTCAGTCATATACGAAAAACTGATTGTTTGGGCGCGGCACATTTATAAAGCAATATTTGTAATAAAAGGGAATACCCTGATGATGGCGTATAGTAGGCGTAAAGTCGAAACGTCGGATATATTTGGTTTCAGCGCCCTTTAGCAACAGTGAGTAAGTTGGAGCAAAAAAGAGTCATTTTAATAAAAAAGTTTTCAAAATAGAACCTTGGGTACCCGCGGCAAGTTTCTGGACATTAGAGACCTCTAGCCCGTCCCATAAGGTAGCCACATACCAAATTTCAGCTTTCTAGCTCAAACCGTTCCAGAGATATCGGCATAAATCCAAACGTTTTCAGGCGGCCATCTTGGATTTTTAAAAATGCCATTTTTAGCGAATTTTATGATAGTGCGAATGATAGCTACGGCAACTATATTACAATTTATAATACTCCCGTAGGTACCTACCATCCAAATTTGAACCATGTACCATCAATGGTACCCTAAATATAACCCTTTCTATATTCCTCCCATTTAAAAAGCATTGCACAATGTATTTCTTATGGGAAGTGTTTTTAACTATGTATGGAACAAACGTAGCCAGCCGAGCGTCCACGTCACAGGGCTCCACGTGGTCGGAAATCATGAATCCCGACACGAAATTTTCAAATCGACCAGTCTTTGTGAAAACGACCTCGAGGACTGGTGGCTTTACCGGTAATCTTCCTAGAAATGTTCAAATTTTCACCTGCCATACAGTTTTCCTCGATTTTCCGCCTATTTTTCTTGGTCTAGGTGTTTAAAGTTCGATCTGTCAAATGAGAAATTTCCGGAGTGGAAAAATGCGATCGCAGCGCACGGTTTACCCGAAGACAGTTGCGTCAATTGCCGGAACTAACGGAAATTTTGCCGAAATTTCAAAAATCTGCACCTTTCGTTTCGAAATTGAATTAAGACCATTTCGCGACGTCCCAGCGAAAAAGTGATTCCTTGGTGCCGAAAAGAAAACATTCCAAGGTATCCCCCGGGATAGAAATCTAGTCGATCGGATTTACGGTGTCGGCACAAATAGGTCTCAAAGTGGCAATTTCAAAAGTAAAGTTTAAAAAATCGTCAAAATTTCAAATTGGAAGCTAGGACCTTGATTTATGGCCAGATCGAGGGCCCATATTTGTGCTACCTCCCTGAATTATTTGAGATTTTTCTCTGCAAAAATGTGGAATCTACAGGGTGAAATGTGAAAAAAGTACACCAAAATTAGTAAAAAATGAGGAACAGAAAAACGTTTGCAGCTCACCCGGTATAAGAGCTAGACCAAAACTATCAACTGATTTTTTTTTCTCTCCACGTCTTCTAGTTGCCCATATACAACCGAAGATGGACCGCTTTATACTTTTCGTAAAAATCGCAAAAAACTACCTTACTGTTTTGGGCACTTTTCCTTAAATGTCTTTGGAATTTTTTTTGACCACTCTGTATTAAAGTGACACCTTTGGCGGGATAGGATTAAAAGTGCCCAAAGATATGCCCTTTCCCCTGGTACCATCGTTATTGGGCCGGTCGTTTAACTAAGGGGGTACAGAAGAGCCAGAAGTTGACCATTACAAAAAAAAAATTCAAAAAACCGTGCCAACTTTGCGATTTTTTTAAATTTTTCTATTTAACTTATCGAAATTAGACTTCAAAATTTATCATCTACATATATAGGGAATTTTACCCACGGGGAGCCCTATACCCCACATAGTCCCGAAGTTTCGACAAAGACGCCCTAAATTTGGGTACCTAAAAAAACCCATTTTTGATTTTGGTACGCCACTGGTCAGCCCCCCCCCGCACGTACCAAAAAAACGGACCACATATTTGGAATGCCCGTTCATTTCTGTATCTACGCCCTTTGAACGAAAATCCCGTCAAATGAGCAGTTTCAAAGTAAAAACCGTTAGAACCAAAAAAATACCAAATATCTACAACCAAAAAGGCAGAGTGATGGCGGCTTTATATATCCTCACTTGCGTTCGGACAATAAATGGAGAAATTAACATTTCAAACTCCATTCAAAATTCAAAAAACATTTCAAAGTCAATACACTCGATACTTCCCGCTTGGATAGCAATTTGTAATGCAAAAACGTACATCCCGACCGATTCCGTCTCAGCTACAGAAGCTGACAAGGTACTCTAAAGGTCTTATTGCGGTCGTGATCGCTAATGTAATTGTCGGGAGATCTGTAAAGGAATTAGGAGACAAACCAGGCAACTTATCTAGCTACTGCTGCAATTCCCGGAAACGAGGTTAAAGGGATTATTGTTTTTTCCTATTGCGACCGATTTCCTCTCGATGGGAAATTGCATTAAATTAAGCTTGAAGACTAGTGGCTGAATTCTAAATGACTATTAGGGGTGTTTTGGAAGTTTTTTTCAAACACAAATTGCAGTCTATTTCCATAGCTGTCTAACTTCCATGATTTATAGTCTTGCTACACAATTATTCCTAGCTTTTTTAAGTAAACCAAAGCGCAGTTGTAGCCATTTATAATATAAGCTAACTTCTACGGTGACTAATTTAGCAAATGTACAAATGCTCACGGGCCAGGAAGGTAGAAAAAAAAGGATAATAAGATTTTCCTTTCACTTTGCAATCGTTTATTCCTTTGCAGCTTACGTTTTCCCGAATCTCTGATTAAAGAACCGGATGAGATGCTTCGTTACTGTTTTTCTAAGGCTACTTTGTTCGGGACATTTTATTAGAGTGTATGAGGCATGGTAAACTGAGTTTCTCTTTATGCTGCCATTAGGGACAGAAATTTCTCCACTTCACTAATCAAATATTTTCCAAACTGGGTGACGAACACTTGACATAATTTTTCTCTTCCATTTTTAGCCCAACTTAATTGAGCTGATGTAATATATACACTGAAAAAAATTGGCCGCCTTTTTACAAGAAAAGTAATGCTTTTAGAGTGACCATAACATTTGAGGTAACATTGCAAAAATTTCGTAAATTTACAAAGTATTTGTAAATCAGTTTACATGTGCATTGTAAAATTGACGATATATTGTAAAACTAGTTTTACATAATTTTTGTAAAATGCGCGGAAGGTTTACATCAAAGGAGTAATATTACTCGAGTAAAATTACAAAATAATTGTAATTTTGCATATTAATATTACAACGATTTATTTTATTATACGTTGTAAATTTACCAAATGTTTATGTAATAATATATTTCCTTGTAAAATCCCAATATAATTTTCCTAAATATGTTGTAGAATTTTATAATTAATATCAGTCCCATCTATGAACAATGGGTGCTGCGTCCGCAAATTGCTTATTTTCTGCGTATACAGGGTAAACGTTTTTGGAGTTTAACCGCGAGGAAATCGGTTATTTGAAGAGATACGAAGAAGGTTTAGCGCAAAATTTCACAACCGGAAGTCTACAAATATGACCTTTTCAAATTTCGAAATTTCTGAGAGGTTTCGGAAATATTCGCATAAAGATTGAAATTTTGTTTTTCAACAATTTTTAAAAATGTTTTTATTTTTTTAGTCTTAAAGAAATAATTACAAATAATTGGCACTTCTTCATCAACACGTTTTGCTCTTTTCAAAGTGGTATTTTCAAATTTAAAATCCGACGTTTCGTATCTCTAAATTAAGACTAGAAAAAATAAAAACATTTTTAAAAATTTCGATGTTTTGCGATAGTTTTGCGAAATCAGTCGCAATTTTCGTAATTTAAAAACGTCGTTTTCATACACTGGTAATTGCGCAACTTTGCCCTAATTTAACCTTTTTTCTAATTTTAACATATAAAGTGGCATTTTCAATACTGATGACGGTGACGTAACGTCCTACTTTTCGTAACTAGTTACGAAAAGTAAAAATCTTTCGTAACTGGTGATGAAAAGTTTGTTTCACCACCAGTTGCAGGTTTCGGTTGTGGCACACCGTTGCTACAGTTCTACGGTATTAAGTAGATACAAAGCGGTTTAAAAGTAAATATTGAAGTTTAATAATAAAAATAACTCTTTCTCTAAGTAGGTATTAGTAGTCAAAATTAGAAAAAATCTTGTATGAAACACTAAACGCACTAAAAGTCTTTTTTGTGTATCTCATTCAAATCGCTGCGCTCGTCCCGCAAACATTCATTCGTTACACAAAATTGGACTTTTCGTAACTGGTTACATAAATAGGTATTTTGTCTCTTCAAATAACCGAGATCCACTCGAAAAATGGTCACCCTGCATATAGGTATGTACTTATATTAAAGTCGTGGTCATACTTAAACAAATCATGTCTTATTATTGGGACAACTTGCTTAACTAAATGTGTGTACACATAAAAAGCATTTCAAAAATAATAAAATAATGCCTAAGCAATTGCCTGAGAAAAAAGGAACTTAATTAACAAAAAACTCAATAATTTTAACGAATCCAGACATTGTCGATGAAAACAGAGCAGAGGTTTTAAAAACCATAATAGAATATCTTTGAACTTTTCAAATTTAACAAAATATAACTTTTTATACTGAAGTTAATTTGTTTAACAATGAAATCCTTTTCTCTTTGAAGCATTTTTCTTTCTTGATTTTGTGCCCTCGTCGGGATAAATTTTCAAAACATATCTTTGAAAAAATTCAAAGACACAAGAGGCTTCTTTGGGATAGGCGAGGTTGAAGGTGAAGTATATAGCGAACAAGAGATGAAAAGCTTCTCCGAATGTGCTAGCACTCAAAATTTTCTCCCTCTCGAAGAAGATACATAATTCTTGATCTACAAATTACCAAAGATGCTATAAATATCTAATCAAAAATTATTAAAACTATTTACCAATTAGAATTATGCACGGTTCAGGGTCCAAAAATCTAGAGACGATGTGTCTTCTGGGATAATCTAAACAAAACATAAAAGTTTGACTTACAAATGAAAAATAAAGGGCATTTGACTGCGAAGCCATGGCGCAAGTGCCCATTTACATGAACATTTAACTCCCTTTTGTTTTTAGATTTAAAGTGACATTCATTTAATGTACAATTAATAAAATCTTGTATTTTGGCATGATGAAACTTAACATGTTGAATAAACAGACGATACGTTTTAAAAGATAAATTGCAGTTGGGATATTTGCAGTTAAAGCTACATCGCGGCATATTCCTGTCAAAACTCATATGGAGTTGATACTTAAACAGGTTTTTCAAATTTTCTCTACAAATATCACAGGCGATCATAATTTATAACTAAAAATGCTTACCTGAGTCTTTTATAATATAATGCAATGCAATGATAGACAAACGATTCTTTGTCGTTCCCGTTGTCGCGCACTTTGAAAGACCGATTAGTCACGTGACAAAAACGCGATGATTCGATAGGACCGAGTTTACATTTTTTTTGTAAAGTTTCGATTTATTTGTAGTTTTACGTTGAAGTAGGCATTTTTGGAAAGTACAGTTACAAAACTTTTGTATTTGTCGTATTCGTTTTTCGTTTAATGTAATTTTACCTTATCTCAGGAAATTTTCCGCGTAACTTTAATTATTTGTGAGTTATTACTGTCTCTTATATGTAAATTTGTTATATTTTAGTGAAATTTTAAATAATGTACTTTTATAGTTTTGTGTAATATTAGTTAAATTCTGTTGTAAAAGATATGTAAAATTACAGCATTTTTTTTTTCAGTGTAGAGCCCCCCATTAAGGATTTCAACTTTTTCTCTAAGTAGTTGCCCCAGTATCAGTTTCCGCAACTACCCAAAGTATAGGTTTCTGTCATCTGAAAAATTACGTTTTAATATTAGCCTGGTCTTAAACGATTTAAAATCCAAATTGATATGCGCGGCACGCAAAAATGAAAATCGTTAGTCTTCATTAGAACCATCTACTTAATATTACTTCCCTAGGTTGCTCTATAAATCACTTTCTTAGAGACTTGGTAAATTCCGATTTTTTTTTGTTAATTTTGCAGTTGCCAAGGAATAAAACCCATGAATGGAAATGATGAAAAAAGATATGAAAACCACGTTTTCATCTAAAAAGCTCTGTCCAAATGTATGTAATTACTTGACGATAACAGGTCTAAGTGCAGTGGGCTTGTTTCTCTTCGTATATTTTTCATTGAATTCTTTTGACTGGAGAGACTTCTGAGTCGAGTCGAGTATCCAGTGGCCACACATAATGTCGACCTACAGAGTGACTCTTTTCAGCATACCACGGTAGGGGTGATGTGGTTTGTTACATATCAGCGGTTTCTGCATCTTTTGACAATTGATGAAGGAGGAGGCAATGACTCGTCATTTTTGAAACATAATCAAACTAAATTGGCACATAAGAAATGTAGGTATACGCTCAAAAAAAAAAACACGAATTTGACCATATTTTATTCAAAAAACGTAGAGGAGATAAATTTCTAACCAGAATGTCTAACCGTAATTTTTGTGATAAGTTGTCAGACCACATAACATACAATCTAAAACTGACTCAAAGCGTGTAAAGATACAAATTCGTAAAAGTTTTTGGAGAAATACTCGTTAGGATAAGGGCGGAACATTGATGAAACATGCCTGTTAAGAGGATAAAACTTGATCAAAAATCGGTTAAAAATTACGCAAAAAGTTTAAAAATACAAATTTTGGTGTTTATGAAAAAATTACATTTTATGACAGAATCATATAAAACTGATTCAAATCGTCTCATTTCATGTTTTTGGTAAAATATTGTTTTTTACCAAAATCTGTAACTTTAGCCAGATTTCATCAAAAAATTTAAATTTGATATATAAATTAATCAAATTATTTATAATTTGATATATAAATAGAGCCACATAATCAGTCAAAAATGTCTCAAAGCGTCATTGCACTGAACTAACCTGATCAAAGACAAAGCATCACTGAAGTACAATCTAAAGTGTAATAAATAGATAATAGTGTAATAAATATAATAAATAAATAAATAGTAAAATCTCACTAGATTTCAGTGATTTCTTGTTTACTTTAATGATTCGGTGACAACTTTGAAGAAAAAAGCGAATTCAGATGATTTTTTTTTGATATTCATAATTTCTTCGGTTTTATTTTTTCAATTTCTTGTACCGTCACAATAGTTTCTGGTAATTTAGCCTCCTCCTCAGCAGTCACATTTTCAGTTTTTGCTTCCTTTTCTTGTTGACTGTTTTTTCTCTTTGTTATACCTTTTGCTAAAACTGTGGTCACCTATACTTCTTATGATGGTTGGCCACTATGAGAAGACTCAATTTTAGTTATCTCCTCTTTGTCACCCTTCTTCTTCTTAATAACTGCTCTGATCTTCAGAATCTGCTTCTTAGGTACTTTGTGTTCAAAAACTGTTACAACCGCAGGTTGTTCTTAAATTTAATATTTCGATTCTTTAGTAGATTTTTCCGCGCCCCTCAAGACTTGAGCTGGAAATTCTTTAACCTCCTTTTTCGTCTTTAGAATTCTTTTTTTATTTACTTTTATAGGAACACCTTCCTCAATAATAACGGTCTCGCGTATTTGCTCCAGAATGTTTGATCCTCATTGATCCAGAGAACTTTCAAGAACTGCAGAATAGAAACATCTAAGGGGCGGTCGCCAGCGCAGGAATCCTATAAGGCATCATAAGAAGAAGTATTTACTCCAAAACTTTCTCAGGAGCATATTCTAATGTCTTGAGACCTCTCTAAGTGTAACCGTTGTTTGAATCTTTTTTACTTTTTGCTCTATCGTAACAACTTCAGTTTTTACTTATGCCGAATTTTGGCGTTGCTTAACTTTCTGTTTTAGTGAAGTAACTATTTCCGACTTTTCATCTTCTAGGTCTTTTTCTTTTTCATTGTTCTTTTATTTTTTCATATTTTTTTTATTTTTCTTTGTCATGTTTAAATCAAGTTTCTTTTATCGATCTAAATTGAACTTTGTCTTAGGTGTGCATTCTTTTGACCCAAAATGTAACTTTTCCAACTAGTGAACAAAAGTAAACAAACAAAAACTGGATATTTTAACAATTAATTTTTCTTGATTTTTTGTATTTTTTATACAGTTTTGGACAGAAATATAACTTTTATAGCACGAGTCTAATGTTTTTTTGTATTGAAATAATTTTTATCTGAAAAGAAGCCTTTCTTACATTTTCTTGAAAATTTTACAAAGTTTTTTACATAATTTTGGCTTAAAATCAAAAACATTTTAAATTTTTGGTTCTAACTATCTACCTCTTATAGACATATGTTTTCTATAATTTATGCCTATTCGAGACATTTTTTTTTCGGTGCTTTTTACCGTTTGTCCTTTAATATTTTATTTTTTATTTTTCTTTTATTATTGATAATTTTCTATTCTTATTTTTTTGTCAAGATTTCTGTATTTTTTGACAATAAAGTAATAAATTGGACTTTTTATTGGGTAAGACTGTGAAGGCTTTCACGGCCGGTCAAATAACGATATAAAGTGTTTTTCCATTCACGTGCGCGATTGTTTACTTTTTCGCACGCATTTGAGTGCAAAAAGTTGTTGGAAAGTGGGAAAAAACACTAAATGGCTGATATTTTGTTATAATTAACCTTGGTAACTATGATGCAGATTACTGTAAAATACAGAAATCGATTTTTAGCCGTCGGTACTATGAAAACGCTGTTTTCGAACTTTTAAAACAACTGATACCATCATTTCGCAAGCTCTAATTGTGTCCATCCACAGACTAGTTCCGCCGTTTACGGCTCATCAGTGAGGCTTTGACACAATTAGAGCTCCCGAAATATTGAATGGTCAAGACACGCTTCACTGAATCTTCGCTCGGTACTGCCATGAAGCTAGTCTGTGGATGGACACAATTAGAGCTTGCGAAATGATGTTTATCAGTCGTTTAAAAGGTCGAAAACAGCGTTTTCATAGTACCGATGGCTAAAAATCGATTTCTGTATTTTACAGTAATCTGCATCATTTTTTCCTTAGACGGGGCATTGACGTTGAAACTGGACGGGTGTAATCTTGTTAGTTCAACAAACGGACACGGATGGCGCCACCGGGAACCTTCTCTCGGTACTGCCATGAAGCGTGTCTTGACCATTCAATATTTCGGGAGCTCTAATTGTGTCAAAGCCTCACTGATGAGCCGTAAACGGCGAAACTAGTCTGTGGATGGACATGCACAATTAGAGCTTGCGAAATGATGGTATCAGTCGTTTTAAAAGGTCGAAAACAGCGTTTTCTTGGTAACTATGGTTGGTATGGAAGAACGTAATAAGAACCAGTAAAACTACCATGATTTATAGTTGTCAGGAATGGTGGCATTAGGTGCATGGTATACCATCTAACTTATACCTGTACTGCATCTTTAATTTTAGTTTTGCACAAAAGGCAAGATATCGATCTCAACATTTTTTAATTGAAAAGGTTGATATATTTAATTATTGCTATGTGCGATAAAAGTAAGCAAACATCATTCATCGCGCAGCTGAGGCAATAAATACCAATATATTAACAGAGTTTTAGGACGACTTTTGCAACTATCGGTAAAACTCCAGTTTGAAGTTAAAATACCAGATATGACGTACATTGCATTGTTTACATGACAGATAAACAACGCCATGTCTGGTGTTTTAACTTCAAACTGAAGTTTTAGTGATAGTTGTAAAAGTCGTCCTTACTCGTAGAAAACTTCATTGCCGAAGAAACTTCATGGCCATGAAGAAAACAAAGAAAACTTTTCCGCACGCAACTACAGTCGCGTGCGGAAAAGTATCACCTTCCGCATTTGTTAGGAAAATAACAATTTCCGAGCTTGAGATCGGCCGAAGACCGCAGAGGTTCACTATCGGAACTCGAAGTTTACCGAGTTCCATGCAGCTGGTATACATTGGCACCACAAAACGCAGTGTCAACACAAGGATTACGGAAGACAAGAGGAGTTGCAGGCTGGGACAAACACAAAAGACAGCATTAGCAAAGCACGCTATCTACAAAGGTCACGACATCCTTTTCAACGAGGTGGATATCTTTATATCAATCGCAGCGTTTCTATCCGAGACTAAGGAGAAGGACCATTGAGATCTTTAAACACGACATTACCTAACTTCCTCCACAGGAAGGAGGAAATTACGTTTCTAAATGCAGAGTGGAAACGAGTTCTACGACATACATCAAGTGCGCCGAAACCCCACGCCACCACTACCCCCCACCCCTGTCCCTTCACTGCAGCGTGACGCTGGGGGAATAAATACCACGGAGCTCACCACAGTCGAAACAGTAAACGTCGGGAAGCACGGGAGATCGCTTCGCCCATTGCCTCATCGCCTTTGATAATGTCTGCCGCAGCTGTAGACGAAACGTCAGGAAGAAATTCCACCCTCATCATAACATATTCTGCTTACAAGTCAAATAGGTAATCTATTATATGTTCAAAAATGTCGTGGATCACCACACAAGTATTACTGTGAGAAGTCGAGGTCAATGATCTGGAAGTTTATAATATCTTTGCAGCCGCTTAATCCCGATCATAAATCTTGCTCTTTGGCTTTGAACTAATTAAGAGTTTTCTGGCAAATAATTCTACAGCCGTTTCAAAAATTTTATTTTCGGAACCGCCTACAGCTATTCAAATCTTATAAACTCTTTCAAGGAGAAGTCATGAACACCGTTTCTTGGTATCTGCCCCAAACTTAAAATTTCATTCAGATATAAGTTAAAATTAGAAAAGTGGAGAGAACTGAGAATTTTCGAAAAAAAGACAATTAGAACAACTTACCTTTAAAAATTGTTTAATGCACTCGTTACCATGCTCCCTGAGGAACGCCTGCAAAGTTTCCATCCCTTGGGCGGACAGTAACCGATACCCGTTGGAACCGGTCGTGCTCCCCGGAACCGTTCCAGGAGTGCTCGGCGAGGCCGAAGGGGACGGCGTGGGTAAAGCGTTGTGGAACGGATTATTTCCATTAACTCCATGATTGTTAATGTTGTTGTTGTTGTTGAAATTGCCGTATAACGATCCGGCGGCGCTTTGGTTGTTAAGGTTATTGTTCAACGAGAAGAACATTTTGAGGAGGTTTTTGGCACGTTCTTATTGTTATTGTTGCTGCAGAGCGGAGGCGTAAAGAGCAATCATTTCAAACTGCATAAAAGCGCGATCTCAAAGGAGCCAGAACGTTCCAGTGTCTAATAGGAATTCATGAAGAAATTTAATAACGGGATAAATTTATTAAGGGCTCGAAGGAAAAAGGATCTAGACTGGCCTCCACCGCGGCCCTATAAGTCAGTCGATGGTGAATTTCATATCCGCAGGATTTTCCATCGTGCAACACAAATTATTTAGTGTTGCAGCATCGGGCTGCGCCAACACTGATATGGGCTCGGAAAACGTAAACTTAAGGACTAAGGACCAAAATACAGCTTGATATAGTCATAATAATTGTTCAGACGATAACGTAAATAGGGGGTGTTCATTTAAAAACTTCATCTAGTTGGCTATGAAATGTCAAAAGAAAAAAATTAAGAAACAAAAGTACATTTATTTTGATTGTTTTTTTTTTGTCAAACATTCATAACCTTCTAGATGATGTTTTGTAATGAATACACCTTACATAAAAGATAAGTGTTGAGGTGTATTAAGAAATGTCAGTGTTCAGGTGTGTTAAGAAAACAATTGCATTCTCGATTAAGGAACGTTTCTAGTCCCATTTAAAGGTAAGTGTGCACTTTCAAAACCGATAATCGTTAAAGTCGCAATAATGTCCTGAAATTATAGGGCATTCAAAATTTTTAGCCGGCCAGCTAATTTGCATACCTGCAATTGCTGTCGCAAGGGGGTTATGATATATGAGGACAGGCCATTCCAGCAGGAGCTTACAAATTGTGTTCCAGCGGAAGCGTCTGAAATTCGATTCGAATGTACCTGGAAGAACTTGGTGAATTTGGCATTCAGAGTTGGGGAGTTTTAGCCTGGAAAGTATCACATCTACGAAAAACTGACCACATATGAATAATGAGTATTTTTAGTGGCAGCGTTTGGAGAAAAAAAAAAGATTGAAGAAAATTTATTTCCATTCATTTGTAATAAAAAAACGACATATATCTGTTTTAATTTTTTACACCTTCTAAAATATTATCAAAGTATAAAATGTTAAGGTCATTGTTCCGAATGACCAGTTCTAATACCTGACGCTCAACAGTCAAAACTAGCGATGAGAATAACCACGCTTTTAAGGTGTGTTGACCGCTCATATGTATTGGTTTCGACACGTGTGTTATGAACTAAAAGTAGGTCAAAAACAATTGTACCAAAAAATAAGAAAGGAACTTACAGGGGGCGTAGCTCAGATGGTAGAGCGCTCGCTTAGCATGCGAGAGGTACCGGGATCGATACCCGGCGCCTCCAATTTTTTTTTCAGAATATTTTACACCTAAAGTGCAAAATCTTTTGTTAAAAATACCCTCCTCCTGCTTTTTGCACCGACCGCCCTTTAATTTTTAAGAACAAGTCTATCAATAAAATTTGTAGTGTTTGCAAGTTGTGTGCTTTGTAAGTAAACAAGACACTTTTTTCAAAAGTGTCTAAAAAAAATTGTTTTTGAAATTATCTAAAGGGAGGAATATTTTGCCTTCTTTTCTCAAGTTCTAACTTTGACTCTCTGTAGCTTTAGAATCAATGCACAGAACGGAGTAAATCCAACTGTTTTTTTTTTATTTCCTTGTTCTTTCTCTGTTTTCTTATTCCATAACAGAAAGTCCTATTCGATCAATAGTCTTGAAGATTGAACACTTGGTGGGCGACTTCTATACATTTTAAATTATTATTGCCTTATTGTTTAAAATGTATTTTTTGACATGTTTAGTAAACTTACTTATAGAACTTCAAATCAGATTGTTATGTGCAAGGGATTGAAATCGTCTTATTCCGATCAAAAACAACAAAAAGTTTTTTTTTCTAAATTTCTAACTTTGACCCCCCATGTAATTTTAAACCCATCAGAGCAAATCCAATTATTTTTCTTAATTTTTTTGTTGTCCACTTTCTAATTTTATAGGAGAAAGTCCCATCGGTTCGATAGTTTTCTGTGCAAAAATGAGTTTTTTGACATAATTTAAAAATTTACTTATGGGACAAATTTTACTCCAAATCGGATTGTTACGTTCCCAAGGATTTACAAAAATCGTTTTATATTTTCATTCATACAAATTTCTTTTTTTCAAATTTATTTAAGCGCGGTAAAAAGTTGATAGACATAAATATGACGGATTCCTTTAGTTCAATAGTTTTGAAGATCGACTGTTTTTTTTTATTTCTTAATAATTAAAATAGTAAAAAGTAAATAACAGTGAATTTTTTTGTAATGGTCCGCATGTTAGACTGTGAAGGTTTTCACGGGCGGTCAAAATTACAATCTAAAGTGTTTTCCCGGCTTTGAAGCCGTGGTCCAATGGAATTTCTTTATGACGTTTCGTCTACAGCTGCGGCAGACATTACCAAAGGCGATGTGGCAATGGGCGAATTGATCTTCTGTGCTTCAGGCATTGACTGATTCGACTGTGATGAGCTCCGTGAAATTTATTCCCCCGCCGCCGCGCTGCAGGGGAGGGACTGGGGTGGGGGTAGTGGTAGCGCGGGGTTTCGGCGCACTTGAAGAATGTCGTACAACTCGCTGCCAGGCTGCATTTAGAAACGGAATTTCCTCTTTTCTCTCACCGGTTCCTCCTTCCTATTGAAATTGTTGTCGTGTTTAAAGATCGCAATGGCCTTTTGTGTTTATCCCAGCCTGCAACTTCTCTTGTGTTCCGTAATCCTCGTGTTGACACCTCGTTTTGTGGTGCCAATGGTGAACTCGGTAAACTGCGGGTGCGATAAAAGTAAGCAAACATCATTCATCGCGCAGCTGAGGCTCTTTCCTGGTGCTTCATTTCCCGTTCCAAATAAGCCGGCTCACAAATTCTTTTGGCTCTCACAGGCTCTTTATGACTCCACTTTTCTGTCTGGGATGATGATTTGATCTGTTATTGAGGTATGGGTTAGTGTGTGTGTTGGTTTTCTATAAATCATGTGCACAAGCTTCACATTTGGCTTTCTTGATACCAAAACATCCAAAAAACGGTAAGCGTCCTTCCTCTTCTATCCCCATATCGAAATGAATTTTTGGGTCGATAAAGTTGAGGTGTAAGAGGTAGTTTTGAGGTTCGCCCTCGCCATGGCTCCAAATAACAAAGGCGTCGCCCGCGTATCGAAACCAGCACTTTGGCCTCTTATTTGCAGTTGCCAACCCTTTGGCCTCGAAAATTTCCATAAAATAGTTGGCCATTACTGGATTAAAGGAGCTGCACCATCAGTTCAGTTAGTTCGCAGGAATCTTTCTTCCATTGAAATTATGTAGTGGTTAGGCCGTGTTTAGAACAACTTGGCAATACGTTGTGGAACTTCCTGGTAAATATGTTTGTTAATGGGTACCATCGTGAAGAGCGAAACAACATCGAACATAACGAGAATTTCTCCTGGAGACAGAGACAAGGAATACAGTTTGTCAACGAAATGAGTGAAGTCTTTTATAAAGCTGTCAGTATTTCCTATTTTAACCACGGAGCCACGGAGTAAATACCACCAAGCTCACCACAGTCGAATTAGTCAACGTGGCGAAGCACGAGGGATCACTTCGCCCATTGCCTCATCGCTTTTGATAATGTCTGTCGCAGCTGTAGACAAAACGTCAGGAAGAAATTCCATTGAACCACGGCTTCAAAGCCCGGAAAACACTTTAGATTGGTCCGCATATTCTTCTCAATTATATTTTTCTGAATTAAGTGCCAAATTGTCCTCATTATTGTCAGATTCATTCGGTAATTGATTAATTGCTAAACGTGACCAAATAATCGTTTTCCTTGGCAACAAACTATTAATTAAAAATAATATGGAAAACCCAACTTGTAGACAAAATATAGAATAAGAAAAAAAAGTTTACAAATCTCTCACACATTTAAATTTTGTCAATATTTTACAAAACCTCCTTTTTACTTTTAATTGAAAACAAAAAACCAGTAACATTTGGCTATCAGTTAAATACGTAACTGGATTGACGTATTTGCTTGAGAAAATAAGGTGAAAATGAGAAACAAACGCCATAGATGTATCTCGAAAACAGTTAAAGTTTAAATTTTGCTTTGGTCATTTTGAAAAAAAAAATATAAATTATAAACCAATGGTTTTATATTACTTATATCAAGAACGTATAAATATTTTGAAAAGACTTTCTAGAAAACATCAAAAGCGTAACATTTCCCTAATGGTTAAATATAACAAAATTGCTAAAGATCTCGAAAACAGCTAGAGTTCAACTTTTGCTTACTCAAAGGCCACGTTTTTCACTCGCTTCAATAAGTTTAAGAATCCGCTTTTATTTAACAGACACCACTCTACCCTCAAGTAGAAAGAAACGTAGGTAGTACAAAAAAGTGCTTTTTCATATTTTTGTTGCCTTCTTTCGCTTCCCATAAGCAGAAGCCGTTAGCTCAATAGTTTTGAAGACAGACCTCTTTGGGGTTTGACTTCTTAGAACTTTGTTTTCGACACTTTTCGACACTTTTAATAAAATCCTTTACCGAACTCCAACTCAGTTTCTTACGTACACAAGTGATTAAAATCGTTTCATTAAGATCAAGAAATAGCAAAATAAAAAAAAAATTTCAATTTTTTTCGTTTTTCTTCAATTTGATTTCTTAAATTGTGAATTTCTTAAATCTTTTCTTTTTATTAATATATAAATGTGATCAAACCAATTCACAAGTCGAAGTGAATCCAACGGTGTTTTTTCTTTCCTTGTTGTCCTCTTTTCCCTGTCATCTTCTGTAGCTTATTCTGTCCACTGCTGAACAAAAGCCTCTCTTAAATGCTTCTATTTCCCCCGTTCTTGTGCAGCCAGTATCCAGTTTCCGGCTGTTCTTCTTATATCATCGCTCCAGCGGGTAGGCGGTCGTCCTCTGTTACGATATGCGTCTTGTCTTGGACGCCATTCTGCTATCTTCTTTGTCCATCGATTGTCAGTCATTCTGGCAACATGCCCCGCCCAGTTCCACTTTAAATGTAAGATAGTCTCGACAGCATCTCGTGTCTTCGTTCTAAGTCTTATAGTTGTATTTGGGACTCTGTCTCGAAGGGTGATTCCCAGCATCGATCTTTCCATCCTGCGTTGCATCACTTGTATTTTCGTAATGTTTTTTCTTGTAAGTGTTAGTGTTTCTGCACCATATGTCAGCACGGGAAGGACGCATTGGTTGAACACCTTTCTCTTCAAGCATATTGGGAGATTGGACCGAAACACTGATTTTAGTTTTCCAAATGCTGCCCAAGTCAGACCTATTCTACGCTGGATTTCGCGTGTTTGATTGTCCCGTTCGATACTGATTTCATGTCCTAGGTATTTGTATGAATATGTCTGTTCTATATTTATGTTGTTAATTTTTAGAGAATTGTTTAGAACAAGGTTTGTCATATATTGTGTCTTTGACAGATTTATTTCAAGGCCTACCTTTTCTGCGGCTGTTTGTAAGTCTTGTAACATTGTTTGTGCCTTAGCCGTGTCGTCTGTTATTAGGACGATGTCGTCGGCGAAGCAAAGGTGGCTTAGATTTTCTCCATCGATGTTAATTCCCATGTTGTTCCATCTTATTTTGTTTAGCACACTTTGCAGCAGAGTAACGAATAATTTAGGAGAAAGCGCGTCACCCTGTCTCAGGCCCCTTTCAGTTTTGAACTTGTTGGTATGTTGATTGTTGTTTATCTTCACGTATGCTGTGGATGTAGTATATATGTATTTAATAGCTGAGGAGTAACGGTAGTCAATTCGGCATTCTGCAAGTGCTTCTAGCAGTTTCTGGTGGTCCACTGTATCAAAGGCCTTTTTGAAGTCTATAAAAATCAGCATAAGCGGTTTGTTGTACTCTATACACTTCTCAATTATTAGTTTCATTGTGAGCAAGTGATCGTTGGTACCGTATTTTGTTCTAAAACCCGCTTGCTCTCTTGAAAGAAAGAACTCTAGTTTGTTTGTTAGACGTGTTGTTATAATCTTTGTGTAGAGCTTATAGATGTGACTTAGAAGACTTATTGGCCGGTAGTTTTCAAGGTTCGTGTTATCTCCTTTCTTGTGTATGATGATGATTTGCGCACTTTCCCATTGCGATGGTATTGTTCCTCCGGAGAGGCATTTATTAAATAGGGTTTTAAGGGCATTGATGGTGTCTTGTCCGCCCATTTTAATGCTTTCTATTACCATCTCGTCTTCACCAGGTGCTTTGTTGCTTTTCATACTTTTTAAAGCTGATATAATTTCATCGTCATTTATCTCTTCGAGGTCTTCTGAGCCTTGGTTTAAAATTATTGGAATATTGGATTTTATTTCTCTATTTGGTGTTGAATATAGTCGTTTGTAGAAAGCTTCAATGGTCTGCGTTATTTCCCCCTTGTTTGTCACTATTCTGCCATCTGTGTTTTTGTTTTTATATATATTATTTTTTCTCGCTAGATTTTTCCTTGCTAGAACTTTCAGACTTTTATTCTCTTCTATTGTAGTTTTTATGGATTCCGTATTTTGTTCTCTTTTGTGTTTTCTTATCTCTTTAGCTATTTCTTTATTGATATTTCTATATTCTATTGTTGTTTTGTCTGTCAGTTCTCTTCTTTGTTTCATTAAAGATTTTGTTCTTAGGTTGAGTTTTTGGTTCTTGTTTTTGCTTCTGCAGCACTTTTCAATTGTTGCATTTACGCTGTTTGTAATGTTCTCATATATTGCGTTAACTGTCATACGATTATTTACGTTTAGAGATTTAGATAGTTGCTGTTCATATTCATACACGTTTTCAGGCAAGTTCCATTTTTTGTGACTCTTTTTTAGGATCATGTTGTTTCTTTCCTTTCTTATGTTTAGTTTTATTTTCGCTCTTACTAGGCGATGGTCGCTGCCTGTTGAGAATCTATTCAGAACATCTACATCACTGACAATATCTTTTCTGCTGCTGCATATGAAGTCGATGGCGTTCTTGGTCCTTCCGTCTGGGCTTATCCATGTCCATTTTTTGTTGTCATTTTTTTGGAAGAAGGTGCTCATTGCGAAGAGATTTTTGCTATGCAGAAAGTCTATCAAGGTATTTCCTCTTTCGTTTCTCTCGCCCAATCCGTGGTGCCCAACCGCGTTTTCAGCTTCATCTATTTTGCTTCCGATTTTAGCATTAAAGTCTCCGATTAGCAGAGTATAGTCGGATTTCTCGTCTTGTATGGCTGAGGATATATCTTCGTAAAAGCATTCGATATCTTCCTCTGTATGGTCGCTTGTGGGCGCGTAGGCTTGAATGATTTTCAGAGAGTATTTTATGTTAAGTTGGATGGTGATGAATAAGACTCTAGGGCTTATACTTTTGATGTTTATAATATTTTCAGTGTGTCTTTTGTGGACCAAAAAACCTATTCCTCTTATTGCAGTTTCTTCTCCTGCATAGTGAAAGATATGTCTTTTGTCCAGAGTGATTTGACCTTCCCCTATGCGTCTGACTTCGCTTAGGCCCAATATGTCCCATTTAATGTTTGTGAGTTCTTCCTCTAGTTCTAGCATTTTCTCGTTTGTTGATAATGTTCTGGCGTTGTAAGTTGCTACGTATATCGGGTATTTTCTGTGACGGTGTGTATTGTTGTCTTTAGGTGATGAAGGCGATTGTTTGCCTCCCCCAGAATCCATGAGGCAGACCTTTTTCAAGGTGTGGGATTTGCCAAATATTGATCTACCCACCTGGGGTGTGTGTCCTTTTCTCTTTGGAATCGCCATATTGAGAGGTTTATAGCCAAATTTTCTTCCACGTTGGCCAGACGGGTTGGAAGAGGGATAGGAATATTGGAAAGGAAATAGGTGGTTTTATAGGAAATTGGGAGTTTTGACAATGGTTTCCCCGTATGGTCTTTGGAGATAAACCAAGGCTCGCGTGGGCGGGGTCGCATTCCTGAAGTAGATCTGTCATCTATCGGGACTATAGATGAGTATCTGCCCGCCACTCAGTTCCCTACCTGTCATAAGTCCTATTAAATCAATACTTTTGCACATAGAACTTTCAGTGGCTGATTTCTAGACACTTTTCAAATGTGCCTTTTTTACTTGCTTAAAAACCTACTTAAGGAAGTATTTTCTTTCCAAATCCAAAAACATCTTTTCATATGTCCCGTTTCAATGCATTTTCTGTTTTAAAAATAAGGGATATTAAGAGGTCACAGCGATTCGATAAAAACTCTCACGGGGTAATTGTATTAAAGCCATCCAGTGGCCATTAATCGATTGGTTTTTATCTCGTTTGTACATTAATTCCAAACCAGTGGATATTGCGTGTACGAAAAATTTTAGTATTGAGCAGGAGGTAGGAGCAAGTGCTCTAATCTTTTTAAAATTATTTACTTTAGCATAGACAACAACTGAAGCACTAATCAACACGCCACAAGCTGGGAAAGGTAGGATTGAAATCTAAATTGTTAAAATATATAATATAGATCAACAAAAAAAAAAAAGAAAAAAATATAGTTATATTGACCCACATTTTCTTAACTTTAAAAACTGATTTTAAGCAAATTTCACGCTATACCTTGTATAGTTCCTTAGTTTCGTTCATATATAACACATAATGAACACCCCGTACGTCCACAATATAAATAAAATGCATTTTGAGACGAGAACAAAAACAGTAGAGGCGCTAGGGGGTATCGATCCCACTCTAAAAATAAAAAAAAAAGTTAAAAGGTGGTGGGTGTAAAAAGGAGGGGGAGGGTGCTTATTACAGAACGCCCTTGTACCTTAAGTGTAAAATATTAAAAAAAAAAATTGGAGGCGCCGGGTATCGATCCCGGTACCTCTCGCATGCTAAGCGAGCGCTCTACCATCTGAGCTACGCCCCCTGTATACCTTTCTGATTTTCTTGTTAAATTGTCGCACCTAAGCTCCACTAACTTGCAATAATTAACCTACATTTAATTCAAAACATACCAAGGTATTCAAAACAGTGCGTTGCCGGGCGTGGTCGACCTTGTCGCGGTCACTTGCTTTTGATTTTGACCGGTAAGTACCTACGGAACTTTAAAACTCATTACTAGAGAAAAAAATTAATTGTCAAATAGATGGAATAACAATTATTATTGATGAAATTTGGTTGTGTATTATTTTTCAAATTAACTTAAAAAAATAATATTATTATTTTAAAAATGACAAATAAGCTCAAGTAGCTATAACCTTTGTATAACAGCAGCTATACAAAGCTATAACCTCAAAATTAATTTTTGTTTAATATATCTAACAAACTTTGTAAAAAACCGTGATAATTCTGTAAAAAACTGTGACACACTTTTTTCGACTAAATTCAAAATGCTCTTTAGTGCCTTTTATTCATAAATTAAATAAATTAAAATAGAAATGTTTTTTTTTTAAATTAAAAATCTACACATCCAAAACTGCCCCTCCAAACTCTCCCAAAGCCCCTACTTCGAGAGTCTTAACTTTATGAAGTCGCTGATATACGACCCTATCAGCGTTCTAAGTTGTTCAGAAAAATGGCTCCCATACGTTCCCGTAAATAAATATTTATGCGTGGATTTTGGCTCTACATACTTCCAGGGCTCTGTTTGTCGTAACGAGGGTTTTTTTTTCGTGGGAGATTTCCGGATCCATAAAAATGTTCGAGTACTGCGCTTTTGCAGGGAAATCTGACAGCAGGAAAATGGAAAGCGCACGCCTTGTGACGTGACAATGAATGGAAAAACAAACAGTGAAACAGGGCGAAACAAAAGTGATTAATAGTGCGGGAGGTCAGAACATGATACGGCGTACAATGAGTAAAGCTCCGGACTGCTCTCCAGAGGGCCTTCGATAATAGCCTAACTGATGACTTTATATATACCTATATATGCGACCATGTATCGGGGGTCCATTCAACGTCACATCTTGCACCGTATTCATCCATCATTAACCAGAAGATTAATGGTTGGGAACATCCTAAGGTGATTAGGCACACCTTGAGCAATGGAAGTCCCTAAATGTGTAGTGCGTTCGGTAGAACGTGAATAAGAAGAAAACTGATTAGAGGAGACCACCAATAATAATTGCAGATTTTTGATAAACAAAGATTCTAAATATAAATAATAAAAATAGGATGTTAATTGGGCAAAATCTAGACCACTTTTGCAGGGAATGATCGCTCCTTACACAAAACCACCGTATTTCAATCTATAAGAAGACTTCAGCGATGATTCTTGGACGTAACTCCGGATCATCACATCCTGACGCACGTCGTAAAAAAACGGGACAAGACCGCGAAAACTCGGGATCGAAACGGGACGCGCGTCCGTTCGTCGTGGTGACTTAACGGCGACTTATCGGGAAAACGCGCGTCCGAACGCCCGAACGCATCCAGGCGCACGTGCCAGACGCTCTTCCAGCTTCGTATAATGTGCATAAATCTGGGCCAGACTAATTATTCATCTTTCTTTTTATCTCTCCGCCAAAACTTTGAAATATCACTCGAAAATTAATGCCGTCCCAATGTTATTATTGAGCACGAGGAGACCGGTTTTCCCCTGGATAAACGACTCCTCGGCCCTTTAGTGAACTAATGTACTTATGCGGAACTTCTCCGAAGCATCAAAAGAAGTTCATGAGTAGCTAAATGATATTTTCTGAGGACAGGCTGGTGCCTTACGGATCTTCTACAATCCGACACTTTCTCTATATAGGGTAATCGTTTTTCGGGTTTAATCATGAGGATTTCGGTTATTTGAAGGGATCCGAAGAAGGTTCTCTTAACCCTAACTAACTAACTCTAACTTCACATTACAACATGTACTTAGTGAAGTGCAAGTAAAATTTTAGGACCTCATTGGCTTTCATAGGGCTTCATTGCACTTCAAAAAGACTTCACTGGACTTCAAAAGAACTTCACTGGGCTTCAAAGGACTTCAGAGGACTTCAAAGGACTTCAAAGGACTTCAGAGGACTTCAAAGGACTTCAGAGGACTTCAAAGGACTTCAGGGAAAATAAATCTGTAGCAAGGTTTAATTTATGTTTTAATGTTTTTACACTTTAAGACACACTTTAACTGAGTTCATATCATTGGTCAGAATGCATGTGGCCCTTTTTCAGCCACTTTAAGACATTCTTCCGATATTTCTTTTATTTGTAAATGGACTTTTCTTGTATTGTACAATTCTCTGATTTTTTAAACCTAAATAAAATGAACGAAGAAACTATTATAAAGTCAACCAAACTTGTGTCAACTCGATTCCTATTGGGTAAAGACCGCCTCACAGAGTAGAGGCTAAAACTGAAGAAAATAGTAACAAATTATATACTTTTGAAATAAAAAAAAAGTTTTTTTATAACGTGGGGAACAAAATTATGAAATTTCAATTTTCATATTTGAAACGCCACAATTATTGCATTTGGTTTGTTATATTTGGTTGTTACGTTCTTCGTGGATTGCAAAAGAGCCATTCCAATCAAAAAGAGCAAAAAAAAATTTTCCGAATTTGTTTTTAAAGTGTCCAAAGGGGGGGTATTACGATCTTTTCCTTAATTCTCAACTTTGATAGCCTATAACTTGAGAACGCCTGAACCGATTGGAGCGAATCCAACCTTTTTGTCCTCTTCTTGATGTCCTCTCCCACCATCGGAAGTTCAATAAGTGCAATATTTTCGGAGATAGACCCCTACTTTTAAAATAGCGTTTTTGGACAATTTTGAAAAAAAAAACCTCTTTAGAGGTTAATTTCATTCGAATTGAGTTTGTTCAATTTAAGGGGAATGCAAACGAGTTATTCCGACCAAAAACAGCAAAAGAAATTTTTCGAGTTTTTTTTGAAAATGTCCAGGGGTGGGGGGGTATTCGACTTTTTTCTTAATTGTCAACTTCGACCGCCTGTAACTTGAGAACGCCTGAACCGATTGGAGTGAATCCAACTGTTTTGTCCTCTTCTTGATGACCTCTTTCACTCCCACCATCAGAAGTTCAGTAAGTGCAATATTTTCGGAGATAGATCTCTTCGGAGTTTGATTTTTAAGCACTTTTAAAATCGCGTTTTTGGACTATTTATAAAAAACCATTTTAGAGGTTGTTTTAATTCGAATTGCGTTTGTTATTTTTTAGGAGCTTGCAAGCGTGCCATTCAGATCAAAAACAACAAAAAAAAATTCAAGAAATTTTTTTGAAAATGTCCAAAGGGGGTATTACGACTTTTTTGTCAATTTTCAAATTTGACCGCCTGTATCTTGAGAATGCCTCGGCTGATTCGAGGAAATCTAACTGTTTTTTCCTCTTCTCAATGTCCTTTTTTTCCCCTGATCATTCTTCACCCATCGAAAGATCCGTAGTTGCAATATTTTCGGAGATAGAGCCCTTCGCAGGACGATTTTTAAGCACTTTTAGAATTGCGTTCTGGGATAATTTTTAAAAAAACCTCTTTTGAGGGTAATTTCATTCGAATTGAGTTTGTTACGTTCTCAGGGGACAAGCGAGTCATTCCAATCAAAAAGAGCAAAAAAACTTTTTCGATTTTTTTTTTGAAAATGTTCAAAATTACTACTTTTTTGACATTTCTCAACTTTGACCGTCTGTAACTTGAGAACGCCTGGATCGATTGGAGCGAATACAACTGTCTTATCCTCTTTTTAATGTCCTCTTTCACCTCCCATCATCGGAAGTTCCGTAGGTGCAATATTTACGGAGATTGACTCCTTCGGAGATCGATTTTTAGACACTTTTAGAATTGCATTTTAGGATCATTTTTAGAAAAATATTTCTTTAGAGGGTAATTTTATTCGAACTGAATTTGTTACGTTCTTAGGGGATTCACAAGCTTGCCATTCCAATAAAAAAACGCAAAAAAAAATTACATTTTTTGTTTTGAAAATGTTCAAAATGGAGGTATTACGACTTTTTTGACATTTCTCAACTTTGACCTCCTGTACATTGAGAACGCCTGGACCAATTGGAGTGAATACAACTGTCTTGTCCTCTTTTTAATGTCCTCTTTCACCTCCCATCATCGGAAGTTCCGTAGGTGCAATATTTACGGAGATCGACTCCTTCGGAGATCGATTTTTAGACACTTTTAGAATTGCATTTTAGGACCATTTTTAGAAAAATATTTCTTTAGAGGGTAATTTTATTCGAACTGAATTTGTTACGTTCTTAGGGGATTCACAAGCGTGCCATTCCAATAAAAAAACGCAAAAAAAAATTCCATTTTTTGTTTTGAAAATGTTCAAAATGGGGGTATTACGACTTTTTTGACATTTCTCAACTATGACCTCCTGTACATTGAGAACGCCTGGACCAATTGGAGTGAATACAACTGTTCTGTTCTCTTCTTGATGTCCTCTTTCACCTCCCATCATCGGAAGTTCCGTAGGTGCAATATTTACGGAGATCGACTCCTTCGGAGATCGATTTTTAAACACTTTTAGAATTGCATTTTAGGACCATTTTTAGAAAAATATTTCTTTAGAGGGTAATTTTATTCGAACTGAATTTGTTACGTTCTTAGGGGATTCACAAGCGTGCCATTCCAATAAAAAAACGCAAAAAAAAATTCCATTTTTTGTTTCGAAAATGTTCAAAATGGGGGTATTACAACTTTTTTGACATTTCTCAACTTTGACCTCCTGTACATTGAGAACGCCTGGACCAATTGGAGTGAATACAACTGTCTTGTCCTCTTTTTAATGTCCTCTTTCACCTCCCATCATCGGAAGTTCCGTAGGTGCAATATTTACGGAGATCGACTCCTTCGGAGTTCGATTTTTAGACACTTTTAGAATTGCATTTTAGGATCATTTTTAGAAAAATATTTCCTTAGAGGGTAATTTTATTCGAACTGAATTTGTTACGTTCTTAGGGGATTCACAAGCGCGCCATTCCAATAAAAAAACGCAAAAAAAAATTACATTTTTTGTTTTGAAAATGTTCAAAATGGAGGTATTACGACTTTTTTGACATTTCTCAACTTTGACCTCCTGTACATTGAGAACGCCTGGACCAATTGGAGTGAATACAACTGTTCTGTTCTCTTCTTGATGTCCTCTTTCACCTCCCATCATCGGAAGTTCCGTAGGTGCAATATTTACGGAGATCGACTCCTTCGGAGATCGATTTTTAAACACTTTTAGAATTGCATTTTAGGACCATTTTTAGAAAAATATTTCTTTAGAGGGTAATTTTATTCGAACTGAATTTGTTACGTTCTTAGGGGATTCACAAGCGTGCCATTCCAATAAAAAAACGCAAAAAAAAATTCCATTTTTTGTTTCGAAAATGTTCAAAATGGGGGTATTACAACTTTTTTGACATTTCTCAACTTTGACCTCCTGTACATTGAGAACGCCTGGACCAATTGGAGTGAATACAACTGTCTTGTCCTCTTTTTAATGTCCTCTTTCACCTCCCATCATCGGAAGTTCCGTAGGTGCAATATTTACGGAGATCGACTCCTTCGGAGTTCGATTTTTAGACACTTTTAGAATTGCATTTTAGGATCATTTTTAGAAAAATATTTCCTTAGAGGGTAATTTTATTCGAACTGAATTTGTTACGTTCTTAGGGGATTCACAAGCGCGCCATTCCAATAAAAAAACGCAAAAAAAAATTACATTTTTTGTTTTGAAAATGTTCAAAATGGAGGTATTACGACTTTTTTGACATTTCTCAACTTTGACCTCCTGTACATTGAGAACGCCTGGACCAATTGGAGTGAATACAACTGTCTTGTCCTCTTTTTAATGTCCTCTTTCACCTCCCATCATCGGAAGTTCCGTAGGTGCAATATTTACGGAGATCGACTCCTTCGGAGATCGATTTTTAGACACTTTTAGAATTGCATTTTAGGACCATTTTTAGAAAAATATTTCTTTAGAGGGTAATTTTATTCGAACTGAATTTGTTACGTTCTTAGGGGATTCACAAGCGTGCCATTCCAATAAAAAAACGCAAAAAAAAATTCCATTTTTTGTTTTGAAAATGTTCAAAATGGGGGTATTACGACTTTTTTGACATTTCTCAACTATGACCTCCTGTACATTGAGAACGCCTGGACCAATTGGAGTGAATACAACTGTTCTGTTCTCTTCTTGATGTCCTCTTTCACCTCCCATCATCGGAAGTTCCGTAGGTGCAATATTTACGGAGATCGACTCCTTCGGAGATCGATTTTTAAACACTTTTAGAATTGCATTTTAGGACCATTTTTAGAAAAATATTTCTTTAGAGGGTAATTTTATTCGAACTGAATTTGTTACGTTCTTAGGGGATTCACAAGCGTGCCATTCCAATAAAAAAACGCAAAAAAAAATTCCATTTTTTGTTTCGAAAATGTTCAAAATGGGGGTATTACAACTTTTTTGACATTTCTCAACTTTGACCTCCTGTACATTGAGAACGCCTGGACCAATTGGAGTGAATACAACTGTCTTGTCCTCTTTTTAATGTCCTCTTTCACCTCCCATCATCGGAAGTTCCGTAGGTGCAATATTTACGGAGATCGACTCCTTCGGAGTTCGATTTTTAGACACTTTTAGAATTGCATTTTAGGATCATTTTTAGAAAAATATTTCCTTAGAGGGTAATTTTATTCGAACTGAATTTGTTACGTTCTTAGGGGATTCACAAGCGCGCCATTCCAATAAAAAAACGCAAAAAAAAATTACATTTTTTGTTTTGAAAATGTTCAAAATGGAGGTATTACGACTTTTTTGACATTTCTCAACTTTGACCTCCTGTACATTGAGAACGCCTGGACCAATTGGAGTGAATACAACTGTCTTGTCCTCTTTTTAATGTCCTCTTTCACCTCCCATCATCGGAAGTTCCGTAGGTGCAATATTTACGGAGATCGACTCCTTCGGAGATCGATTTTTAGACACTTTTAGAATTGCATTTTAGGACCATTTTTAGAAAAATATTTCTTTAGAGGGTAATTTTATTCGAACTGAATTTGTTACGTTCTTAGGGGATTCACAAGCGTGCCATTCCAATAAAAAAACGCAAAAAAAAATTCCATTTTTTGTTTTGAAAATGTTCAAAATGGGGGTATTACGACTTTTTTGACATTTCTCAACTATGACCTCCTGTACATTGAGAACGCCTGGACCAATTGGAGTGAATACAACTGTTCTGTTCTCTTCTTGATGTCCTCTTTCACCTCCCATCATCGGAAGTTCCGTAGGTGCAATATTTACGGAGATCGACTCCTTCGGAGATCGATTTTTAAACACTTTTAGAATTGCATTTTAGGACCATTTTTAGAAAAATATTTCTTTAGAGGGTAATTTTATTCGAACTGAATTTGTTACGTTCTTAGGGGATTCACAAGCGTGCCATTCCAATAAAAAAACGCAAAAAAAAATTCCATTTTTTGTTTCGAAAATGTTCAAAATGGGGGTATTACAACTTTTTTGACATTTCTCAACTTTGACCTCCTGTACATTGAGAACGCCTGGACCAATTGGAGTGAATACAACTGTCTTGTCCTCTTTTTAATGTCCTCTTTCACCTCCCATCATCGGAAGTTCCGTAGGTGCAATATTTACGGAGATCGACTCCTTCGGAGTTCGATTTTTAGACACTTTTAGAATTGCATTTTAGGATCATTTTTAGAAAAATATTTCCTTAGAGGGTAATTTTATTCGAACTGAATTTGTTACGTTCTTAGGGGATTCACAAGCGCGCCATTCCAATAAAAAAACGCAAAAATTACATTTTTTGTTTTGAAAATGTTCAAAATGGAGGTATTACGACTTTTTTGACATTTCTCAACTTTGACCTCCTGTACATTGAGAACGCCTGGACCAATTGGAGTGAATACAACTGTCTTGTCCTCTTTTTAATGTCCTCTTTCACCTCCCATCATCGGAAGTTCCGTAGGTGCAATATTTACGGAGATCGACTCCTTCGGAGATCGATTTTTAGACACTTTTAGAATTGCATTTTAGGACCATTTTTAGAAAAATATTTCTTTAGAGGGTAATTTTATTCGAACTGAATTTGTTACGTTCTTAGGGGATTCACAAGCGTGCCATTCCAATAAAAAAACGCAAAAAAAAATTCCATTTTTTGTTTTGAAAATGTTCAAAATGGGGGTATTACGACTTTTTTGACATTTCTCAACTATGACCTCCTGTACATTGAGAACGCCTGGACCAATTGGAGTGAATACAACTGTTCTGTTCTCTTCTTGATGTCCTCTTTCACCTCCCATCATCGGAAGTTCCGTAGGTGCAATATTTACGGAGATCGACTCCTTCGGAGATCGATTTTTAAACACTTTTAGAATTGCATTTTAGGACCATTTTTAGAAAAATATTTCTTTAGAGGGTAATTTTATTCGAACTGAATTTGTTACGTTCTTAGGGGATTCACAAGCGTGCCATTCCAATAAAAAAACGCAAAAAAAAATTCCATTTTTTGTTTCGAAAATGTTCAAAATGGGGGTATTACAACTTTTTTGACATTTCTCAACTTTGACCTCCTGTACATTGAGAACGCCTGGACCAATTGGAGTGAATACAACTGTCTTGTCCTCTTTTTAATGTCCTCTTTCACCTCCCATCATCGGAAGTTCCGTAGGTGCAATATTTACGGAGATCGACTCCTTCGGAGTTCGATTTTTAGACACTTTTAGAATTGCATTTTAGGATCATTTTTAGAAAAATATTTCCTTAGAGGGTAATTTTATTCGAACTGAATTTGTTACGTTCTTAGGGGATTCACAAGCGCGCCATTCCAATAAAAAAACGCAAAAAAAAATTACATTTTTTGTTTTGAAAATGTTCAAAATGGAGGTATTACGACTTTTTTGACATTTCTCAACTTTGACCTCCTGTACATTGAGAACGCCTGGACCAATTGGAGTGAATACAACTGTCTTGTCCTCTTTTTAATGTCCTCTTTCACCTCCCATCATCGGAAGTTCCGTAGGTGCAATATTTACGGAGATCGACTCCTTCGGAGATCGATTTTTAGACACTTTTAGAATTGCATTTTAGGACCATTTTTAGAAAAATATTTCTTTAGAGGGTAATTTTATTCGAACTGAATTTGTTACGTTCTTAGGGGATTCACAAGCGTGCCATTCCAATAAAAAAACGCAAAAAAAAATTCCATTTTTTGTTTCGAAAATGTTCAAAATGGGGGTATTACAACTTTTTTGACATTTCTCAACTTTGACCTCCTGTACATTGAGAACGCCTGGACCAATTGGAGTGAATACAACTGTCTTGTCCTCTTTTTAATGTCCTCTTTCACCTCCCATCATCGGAAGTTCCGTAGGTGCAATATTTACGGAGATCGACTCCTTCGGAGTTCGATTTTTAGACACTTTTAGAATTGCATTTTAGGATCATTTTTAGAAAAATATTTCCTTAGAGGGTAATTTTATTCGAACTGAATTTGTTACGTTCTTAGGGGATTCACAAGCGCGCCATTCCAATAAAAAAACGCAAAAATTACATTTTTTGTTTTGAAAATGTTCAAAATGGAGGTATTACGACTTTTTTGACATTTCTCAACTTTGACCTCCTGTACATTGAGAACGCCTGGACCAATTGGAGTGAATACAACTGTCTTGTCCTCTTTTTAATGTCCTCTTTCACCTCCCATCATCGGAAGTTCCGTAGGTGCAATATTTACGGAGATCGACTCCTTCGGAGATCGATTTTTAGACACTTTTAGAATTGCATTTTAGGACCATTTTTAGAAAAATATTTCTTTAGAGGGTAATTTTATTCGAACTGAATTTGTTACGTTCTTAGGGGATTCACAAGCGTGCCATTCCAATAAAAAAACGCAAAAAAAAATTCCATTTTTTGTTTTGAAAATGTTCAAAATGGGGGTATTACGACTTTTTTGACATTTCTCAACTATGACCTCCTGTACATTGAGAACGCCTGGACCAATTGGAGTGAATACAACTGTTCTGTTCTCTTCTTGATGTCCTCTTTCACCTCCCATCATCGGAAGTTCCGTAGGTGCAATATTTACGGAGATCGACTCCTTCGGAGATCGATTTTTAAACACTTTTAGAATTGCATTTTAGGACCATTTTTAGAAAAATATTTCTTTAGAGGGTAATTTTATTCGAACTGAATTTGTTACGTTCTTAGGGGATTCACAAGCGTGCCATTCCAATAAAAAAACGCAAAAAAAAATTCCATTTTTTGTTTCGAAAATGTTCAAAATGGGGGTATTACAACTTTTTTGACATTTCTCAACTTTGACCTCCTGTACATTGAGAACGCCTGGACCAATTGGAGTGAATACAACTGTCTTGTCCTCTTTTTAATGTCCTCTTTCACCTCCCATCATCGGAAGTTCCGTAGGTGCAATATTTACGGAGATCGACTCCTTCGGAGTTCGATTTTTAGACACTTTTAGAATTGCATTTTAGGATCATTTTTAGAAAAATATTTCCTTAGAGGGTAATTTTATTCGAACTGAATTTGTTACGTTCTTAGGGGATTCACAAGCGCGCCATTCCAATAAAAAAACGCAAAAAAAAATTACATTTTTTGTTTTGAAAATGTTCAAAATGGAGGTATTACGACTTTTTTGACATTTCTCAACTTTGACCTCCTGTACATTGAGAACGCCTGGACCAATTGGAGTGAATACAACTGTTCTGTTCTCTTCTTGATGTCCTCTTTCACCTCCCATCATCGGAAGTTCCGTAGGTGCAATATTTACGGAGATCGACTCCTTCGGAGATCGATTTTTAAACACTTTTAGAATTGCATTTTAGGACCATTTTTAGAAAAATATTTCTTTAGAGGGTAATTTTATTCGAACTGAATTTGTTACGTTCTTAGGGGATTCACAAGCGTGCCATTCCAATAAAAAAACGCAAAAAAAAATTCCATTTTTTGTTTCGAAAATGTTCAAAATGGGGGTATTACAACTTTTTTGACATTTCTCAACTTTGACCTCCTGTACATTGAGAACGCCTGGACCAATTGGAGTGAATACAACTGTCTTGTCCTCTTTTTAATGTCCTCTTTCACCTCCCATCATCGGAAGTTCCGTAGGTGCAATATTTACGGAGATCGACTCCTTCGGAGTTCGATTTTTAGACACTTTTAGAATTGCATTTTAGGATCATTTTTAGAAAAATATTTCCTTAGAGGGTAATTTTATTCGAACTGAATTTGTTACGTTCTTAGGGGATTCACAAGCGCGCCATTCCAATAAAAAAACGCAAAAAAAAATTACATTTTTTGTTTTGAAAATGTTCAAAATGGAGGTATTACGACTTTTTTGACATTTCTCAACTTTGACCTCCTGTACATTGAGAACGCCTGGACCAATTGGAGTGAATACAACTGTCTTGTCCTCTTTTTAATGTCCTCTTTCACCTCCCATCATCGGAAGTTCCGTAGGTGCAATATTTACGGAGATCGACTCCTTCGGAGATCGATTTTTAGACACTTTTAGAATTGCATTTTAGGACCATTTTTAGAAAAATATTTCTTTAGAGGGTAATTTTATTCGAACTGAATTTGTTACGTTCTTAGGGGATTCACAAGCGTGCCATTCCAATAAAAAAACGCAAAAAAAAATTCCATTTTTTGTTTTGAAAATGTTCAAAATGGGGGTATTACGACTTTTTTGACATTTCTCAACTATGACCTCCTGTACATTGAGAACGCCTGGACCAATTGGAGTGAATACAACTGTTCTGTTCTCTTCTTGATGTCCTCTTTCACCTCCCATCATCGGAAGTTCCGTAGGTGCAATATTTACGGAGATCGACTCCTTCGGAGATCGATTTTTAAACACTTTTAGAATTGCATTTTAGGACCATTTTTAGAAAAATATTTCTTTAGAGGGTAATTTTATTCGAACTGAATTTGTTACGTTCTTAGGGGATTCACAAGCGTGCCATTCCAATAAAAAAACGCAAAAAAAAATTCCATTTTTTGTTTCGAAAATGTTCAAAATGGGGGTATTACAACTTTTTTGACATTTCTCAACTTTGACCTCCTGTACATTGAGAACGCCTGGACCAATTGGAGTGAATACAACTGTCTTGTCCTCTTTTTAATGTCCTCTTTCACCTCCCATCATCGGAAGTTCCGTAGGTGCAATATTTACGGAGATCGACTCCTTCGGAGTTCGATTTTTAGACACTTTTAGAATTGCATTTTAGGATCATTTTTAGAAAAATATTTCCTTAGAGGGTAATTTTATTCGAACTGAATTTGTTACGTTCTTAGGGGATTCACAAGCGCGCCATTCCAATAAAAAAACGCAAAAAAAAATTACATTTTTTGTTTTGAAAATGTTCAAAATGGAGGTATTACGACTTTTTTGACATTTCTCAACTTTGACCTCCTGTACATTGAGAACGCCTGGACCAATTGGAGTGAATACAACTGTCTTGTCCTCTTTTTAATGTCCTCTTTCACCTCCCATCATCGGAAGTTCCGTAGGTGCAATATTTACGGAGATCGACTCCTTCGGAGATCGATTTTTAGACACTTTTAGAATTGCATTTTAGGACCATTTTTAGAAAAATATTTCTTTAGAGGGTAATTTTATTCGAACTGAATTTGTTACGTTCTTAGGGGATTCACAAGCGTGCCATTCCAATAAAAAAACGCAAAAAAAAATTCCATTTTTTGTTTTGAAAATGTTCAAAATGGGGGTATTACGACTTTTTTGACATTTCTCAACTATGACCTCCTGTACATTGAGAACGCCTGGACCAATTGGAGTGAATACAACTGTTCTGTTCTCTTCTTGATGTCCTCTTTCACCTCCCATCATCGGAAGTTCCGTAGGTGCAATATTTACGGAGATCGACTCCTTCGGAGATCGATTTTTAAACACTTTTAGAATTGCATTTTAGGACCATTTTTAGAAAAATATTTCTTTAGAGGGTAATTTTATTCGAACTGAATTTGTTACGTTCTTAGGGGATTCACAAGCGTGCCATTCCAATAAAAAAACGCAAAAAAAAATTCCATTTTTTGTTTCGAAAATGTTCAAAATGGGGGTATTACAACTTTTTTGACATTTCTCAACTTTGACCTCCTGTACATTGAGAACGCCTGGACCAATTGGAGTGAATACAACTGTCTTGTCCTCTTTTTAATGTCCTCTTTCACCTCCCATCATCGGAAGTTCCGTAGGTGCAATATTTACGGAGATCGACTCCTTCGGAGTTCGATTTTTAGACACTTTTAGAATTGCATTTTAGGATCATTTTTAGAAAAATATTTCCTTAGAGGGTAATTTTATTCGAACTGAATTTGTTACGTTCTTAGGGGATTCACAAGCGCGCCATTCCAATAAAAAAACGCAAAAATTACATTTTTTGTTTTGAAAATGTTCAAAATGGAGGTATTACGACTTTTTTGACATTTCTCAACTTTGACCTCCTGTACATTGAGAACGCCTGGACCAATTGGAGTGAATACAACTGTCTTGTCCTCTTTTTAATGTCCTCTTTCACCTCCCATCATCGGAAGTTCCGTAGGTGCAATATTTACGGAGATCGACTCCTTCGGAGATCGATTTTTAGACACTTTTAGAATTGCATTTTAGGACCATTTTTAGAAAAATATTTCTTTAGAGGGTAATTTTATTCGAACTGAATTTGTTACGTTCTTAGGGGATTCACAAGCGTGCCATTCCAATAAAAAAACGCAAAAAAAAATTCCATTTTTTGTTTTGAAAATGTTCAAAATGGGGGTATTACGACTTTTTTGACATTTCTCAACTATGACCTCCTGTACATTGAGAACGCCTGGACCAATTGGAGTGAATACAACTGTTCTGTTCTCTTCTTGATGTCCTCTTTCACCTCCCATCATCGGAAGTTCCGTAGGTGCAATATTTACGGAGATCGACTCCTTCGGAGATCGATTTTTAAACACTTTTAGAATTGCATTTTAGGACCATTTTTAGAAAAATATTTCTTTAGAGGGTAATTTTATTCGAACTGAATTTGTTACGTTCTTAGGGGATTCACAAGCGTGCCATTCCAATAAAAAAACGCAAAAAAAAATTCCATTTTTTGTTTCGAAAATGTTCAAAATGGGGGTATTACAACTTTTTTGACATTTCTCAACTTTGACCTCCTGTACATTGAGAACGCCTGGACCAATTGGAGTGAATACAACTGTCTTGTCCTCTTTTTAATGTCCTCTTTCACCTCCCATCATCGGAAGTTCCGTAGGTGCAATATTTACGGAGATCGACTCCTTCGGAGTTCGATTTTTAGACACTTTTAGAATTGCATTTTAGGATCATTTTTAGAAAAATATTTCCTTAGAGGGTAATTTTATTCGAACTGAATTTGTTACGTTCTTAGGGGATTCACAAGCGCGCCATTCCAATAAAAAAACGCAAAAAAAAATTACATTTTTTGTTTTGAAAATGTTCAAAATGGAGGTATTACGACTTTTTTGACATTTCTCAACTTTGACCTCCTGTACATTGAGAACGCCTGGACCAATTGGAGTGAATACAACTGTCTTGTCCTCTTTTTAATGTCCTCTTTCACCTCCCATCATCGGAAGTTCCGTAGGTGCAATATTTACGGAGATCGACTCCTTCGGAGATCGATTTTTAGACACTTTTAGAATTGCATTTTAGGACCATTTTTAGAAAAATATTTCTTTAGAGGGTAATTTTATTCGAACTGAATTTGTTACGTTCTTAGGGGATTCACAAGCGTGCCATTCCAATAAAAAAACGCAAAAAAAAATTCCATTTTTTGTTTCGAAAATGTTCAAAATGGGGGTATTACAACTTTTTTGACATTTCTCAACTTTGACCTCCTGTACATTGAGAACGCCTGGACCAATTGGAGTGAATACAACTGTCTTGTCCTCTTTTTAATGTCCTCTTTCACCTCCCATCATCGGAAGTTCCGTAGGTGCAATATTTACGGAGATCGACTCCTTCGGAGTTCGATTTTTAGACACTTTTAGAATTGCATTTTAGGATCATTTTTAGAAAAATATTTCCTTAGAGGGTAATTTTATTCGAACTGAATTTGTTACGTTCTTAGGGGATTCACAAGCGCGCCATTCCAATAAAAAAACGCAAAAAAAAATTACATTTTTTGTTTTGAAAATGTTCAAAATGGAGGTATTACGACTTTTTTGACATTTCTCAACTTTGACCTCCTGTACATTGAGAACGCCTGGACCAATTGGAGTGAATACAACTGTCTTGTCCTTTTTTTAATGTCCTCTTTCACCTCCCATCATCGGAAGTTCCGTAGGTGCAATATTTACGGAGATCGACTCCTTCGGAGATCGATTTTTAGACACTTTTAGAATTGCATTTTAGGACCATTTTTAGAAAAATATTTCTTTAGAGGGTAATTTTATTCGAACTGAATTTGTTACGTTCTTAGGGGATTCACAAGCGTGCCATTCCAATAAAAAAACGCAAAAAAAATTCCATTTTTTGTTTTGAAAATGTTCAAAATGGGGGTATTACGACTTTTTTGACATTTCTCAACTATGACCTCCTGTACATTGAGAACGCCTGGACCAATTGGAGTGAATACAACTGTCTTGTCCTCTTTTTAATGTCCTTTTTCACCTCCCATCATCGGAAGTTCCGTAGGTGCAATATTTACGGAGATCGACTCCTTCGGAGATCGATTTTTAGACACTTTTAGAATTGCATTTTAGGACCATTTTTAGAAAAATATTTCTTCAGAGGGTAATTTTATTCGAACTGAATTTGTTACGTTCTTAGGGGATTCACAAGCGTGCCATTCCAATAAAAAAACGCAAAAAAAAATTCCATTTTTTGTTTTGAAAATGTTCAAAATGGGGGTATTACGACTTTTTTGACATTTCTCAACTTTGACCTCCTGTACATTGAGAACGCCTGGATCAATTGGAGTGAATACAACTGTCTTGTCCTCTTTTTAATGTCCTCTTTCACCTCTCAACATCCGAAGTTCCGTAGGTGCAATAATAAGAGGACTATAAAAATTAACCTCACACTGTGATACCGGTTAGCAGGTGGACAGAATAATTCTTATTGGTTGTCAACTTGCGCCTGTGCTGCCGTTGGGTGGATCTCGACAAGGACGCCGATAGCCTTGCAATCTGGTCTATTCGAAGCAGTGTTGCCGATTGAAGCAACTTGGAGCAAAAATAGCGACTTTTTTAACATTAAAATACGTAACCACTTCTTAATTAAAAATATCCGAGGTTAGCGACATTCTGAATAATTTGAAATTTTAGGAATAATAGACAAAAATAGAAAGAACAAAAAATAAAAAAAAAAAAACAGAAGTCTGAAGAATCTCAAGAAATGTATGAATTTTTATTATATAGAGGACCAAACAATTTTAGGGGTTAAATTAATCTTTAAAAATATAACTACTTAATTGACAATATTGATATTGAGCATTGCATTTCCAGCAGTAGCACCGGCAACACTGTTTGAAAGTTACGTGGAACTTGGAACAGCATAAAATAAAACCATAAAACCTATGGCTCGTATATATAAAAACCGGTCAGTGGCGGCGATATTTTTTATCAACTCACTCACGAAAACTCATATATAATAATCGACAAAGACAAAACATCGCCACTGGAATCTAGATGTTTCAAAAGCCATGGGTGTCATTTTAACAGGGAAATCTAAAAATAGGATCAAAGATTTCAAGCGGTGGTTCAACCAATTAGAATAGAAAGAAAGGATCACCCGGCCAATCAAAGTGTTTAGTCTCGGTTTTAGCTTTAATTCCACGGTGATTCTCAACGTCTTCGTGCCTATTCAGGATGTCCCACCGGGAACTACCGCGGTCGATATTTCGAAAACCACAAAAGGTCATTTTTTGAATATTTCAGTGTTTAGCATTTGCGTTGGGGCCTTCACATCTAAATATTTTGTCCTTCGGGGTACCACTGTAAGTACCCGAGTTGGTACCAACTTAACTATTTTAAATGTTACCCACAATTGTTTTTGTATTTTTCAATTCTACGTTCATTTTTAAGGAAAAAATGCAAAGTTACCCGAAGGCTATCTGAAGCAGATTTTGAGCTCTCTTTGATTTAAAATAAATTGTCAAAAGCATGCCAGATTTAAATCATGACTGTCAGTGTGTCGACGTGAAGCGATTAATTTTTTTTTAAATTTCTCAGGTGGCAATTAACAAGAAGAGATAGGTACCAGATAACTAGGCACGATTAAAAAAATAATCCATCAGATCCTCAGAAAAACGTAGCAAAAATTCACTTAAAAAAAGGACGGAAAGTCGTGATTTTTAAATGGAATACCCCATTCTTTCTGGCTGCAGTGTCAAAAGGGTTAAAAATAAGTGACACTTTATGTAATTGCCCCTATACCTTTCGTTAGTAGTTCCTGCTGGGACACCCTGCATGGGGCGTACATATCTACCAGCAGTGGCAAAATGAATTATTCTTGGTACTGTATACCCGTTTTAACCTCGGTTTTAACTAACCTTTCCAATAACAACACACAGATTTCATGTATATTTAAAAACACTTTTTCGCACATTAAAGTAATTCAAGGTACTTCATTAGAACTTCAAGGTACTTAATTAGGACTTCAAGTTACTTCATTAGGACTTCAAGGTACTTCACTAGGACTTCAAGGTACTTCACTAGAACTTCAAAGTTTTTGAATGTACTTCAAAGGACTTCCGAGTACTCAATGGACTTCCAATGTACTTCAAAGGACTTCAGTGTACTTCAATGGGATTCAAATACCTTGTACACTAACTTCGTTCAGCGGTTTACCCCTCGGGCAAATCTAAATCGAATTTGGCAACGCCACTTTCAGGTTTTTTTTTTCACTAAATTTCGTAACTTTTTAGCTCGATTTGAATAATATCCTTCACTAGAAGCAAAAAAATGTATTTGAAAGATTCGAAGAACGAACTCATGGACATGAGATTTAAGTTTTTACCTACTTTTTTTCAACTATAATGATGCAGTTAATAAATTTGACGTACTCCCCCTTGGAGACATCTATGTGTTGAGCACAAATAGAGAAATCTAATTTTTGAGAGTATATTTTTAATTTCCAAATATAAAATTACTAATTCTCTAATTTGTAAATATAGCTCCTTCCAATAAGTATCCATTTGTAAGTGGTTTGAACCCAAGGGTGGGTATTACGTTTTTTTCTTTAGAATCAACAGCCAAAGAAGTTTTCAAGGTTTTTTGAAATTGACCAAAGAATGCCAACGAGGACGAGAAATTAACAAACTTACAAAAACAGTTAACCATTACAAAAAAAAACATAGAAGAAGTATGGGAAAAGAAAAACTGTTTTTTTTTCTCATTAAAACACAGGACAACAACCTAAGAACCCCGATTCATATAACTAACAATTTCTGTACAGTTCTCAAATACTTGAGAAGTGAATTCATCACGTGGCAAGTTAAGAAATCCTGTTTCTCATCAGCATTAAAATTTTGTTATTGAACATGTCAATACAATCTCCTTCTAGGTTTTATTCATTATCGAATGCTTTGAAGAGCTCTGGATGTTGCAAAACAAGTTTTTAAGTTCTTTAACTAGGATATTCGTCTATTTGCAATCCCCCTTTTACCCTGAAGCCCACCCTTTAGTATAGAGTTTAGCAACTAATATTTCATTTCCTTTCTTATGATGTGCCTTACATATTCTAATTTTTTCTTTTTACAGTCTTTGCTGTATTCTGACGTTTAACATTCCGTTCATTCATGATATTCTAAGAATTCTTCTGTCCACATCTCGAACGTTTCAATTCTCTTTTCAATTGCTTAGGTTAGCGTCGACGACTTGACTCTATACAACAAAATAGAAAATATGCAACATCGGAGGAATCCTTTTTCAAGTTCAAGTCCATATCCACATTATGCAACACAATATTACTATTATTATTATGATTGATGGTCTCAAAGACCACACCCATCAACTTAAGCTGACCGTTTAATAAATAACTGGTTTCGCTGATCGAGTATATTTTGGACTGAAAGTCGGTCAATGAATGAATGAATTGATGCAATTGGGTACTTTAAAACAATAAAAAATTACGTACCACCATGGGGGGCGTAGCTCAGATGGTAGAGCGCTCGCTTAGCATGCGAGAGGTACCGGGATCGATACCCGGCGCCTCCAACCAAGTTTTTTTTTAACCCTTTTAATTTAATTCACGATTTTTTGTTTTTATAAATCAGTCTAAATTTGCTAAGCCTATAGACGTTATAGAAGCCAATCTAGGTGTGAATCTTGTGGACACAATGGCGAAGGTATACTCGCTATGCTCTTTAGAAGATAATATAAATATACAAGTCCCAAGGCTTTACAAAGGGCATTATTTCCCTCTCGTTGTCATAATCCCTAATAAATTTTCCAATTAACAAATACGACTAGAAGCCCTAACAGGAATAAGGATTTCAATAAGCCGGTTGTAAGTCCCGAACTACAGCGGTCCCGCGAGATATAAAAGCCCTTAATTGGGCTTAATCTTGATGATTAACTATGACCTCACAAGGGTCTAGACTATGGCGCCTTATCTCGGCCCTCGGGGCGAACATTGTCCGGAAAAGGAAAGGCAAGGGCCCGAATTTGCACCGTTCTCGGTCTCCTTTTCCGTAAGTTAATTTGCTAAGCCGTATTTTCTGGGAGAAGCACACCTGGAATTAAGAGGGTATTAGGCACTTAGTTACGTGGGCATGGTGATGTTTGCTTTGACCTGCCCGTTCATATTCGGGCGACTTCTTCCCGAACTATCTCTCCCGAGGGAATTTACGTCGGCATTATCATAACGATGTCCTGTGTTTTCTGCATTAACACGTACACCGCATACCCTCTATCTGGGATGAAGTTGAGCAGCAAACTTTGTGCACTATTTCACGTTCGATAAAACTCATCAAAGTTCTTCCAGAATCCGGTCGCGTTCTGTTAACTTCCGGAAGATTTAGGTTTTCAACTTATGGCTTATGCATTGAATCGCAACTTTGATCATTTTCTAAGTAAAGTTTTAACTTTTCATATATACTAGCGGAATATCAATGTAAAATGCAAATTTAGAAATCTAAAATACATCCGACGTGCATTATGGACGACTCATCAAAATATTACCTTTTTGCAAAACTGTGAAGGCTTTCAGGGCCGGTCAAAATACAATCTAAAGTGTTTCCGAGCTTTGAAGCCGTAGTACAATGGAATTTCTTCGTGACGTTTCCTCTACAGCTGCAGCAGATATTATCAAAGGCGATGGGGCAATGGGCGAAGTGATCCCCTGTGCTAACCCGGCGTCGACTGATTGGATTGTGGTGAGCTCCGTGGTATTTATCGCCCCGCTGTACGGTTACCAAGGCTGTACGGTTTTCCGAAGTTCCACAAACCGGATGTGCCACTGAGACCCATCATGAGCAACCCAACCTACGAAATCGCAAAACACGTCACAAAACTGCTGCAACCTAAAATAGGAAATACTGACAGTTTTATAAAAGAGTCCACTCATTTCAAACTGCAATCTTTGACTCTTTCTTCAGGTGAAATTCTTGTTAGCTTCGATGTTAATTCGCTCTTCACCATGATACCCACTAAGGAAGCCATGGAACATATTAAAGAGATAGAAAATTAAGAACGCCTACCGTTTTTTGTATGTTTTAGTATCAAGGAGGCCGAATGGGAAGCTTGCGCACATCGTTTATAGAAAACCAACACACATGCACTGCCCGATATCTCAATAACAGATCAAATCATCATCCCAGACAAAAAGCGGGAGTCGTAATTCTGTCTGTGAGAGCCAAGGGAATTTGTGAGCCGGCTTATTTGGAACGGGAAATGAAGCATCTGGAAAGAGCTTTTGATTGGAATGGATACAGCAAGTACGAGTTCGATAAAGCCGTCTGTCCAAGGAATGTAGAGGAAGGAACAACGGGAGAATATGAAGGAAAAGGCAGTCCTAGTAGTCTACCATACATCCACAAAGTGATGACCGCAGAGATCCCCTATCGGTACCCGGAATTTACAGAGTTCCATTCCAGTGTGGCTCAGTATACATTGGCACAACAAAACGCAGTGTCAACACGAGGATTACGGAACACACGAGGAGTAGCAGGCTGGGACAAACACAAAAGTCCGCAGTAGCAGAACACGCTCTCTCTGAAGGTCACGACATCCTTTTCAACGAAGTTTCTTTCTATTCGAGACTAACGAGAGAGACCATTGAGATCTTTAAACACGGCAACAATTTCAACAAAAAGGAGGAAATTACGTTTCTAAATGCAGATTAGAAGCGAGTTGTACGACTTACTTCCAATGCGCCGAAACCCCGCACCACCAGTACCTCCCCCCCAGTCCCTCCTCTGCAGCGCGACGGCGCCGGGGGGCAATAAATACCACGGAGCTCACCACAGTCGAATCAGTTGACGTCGGGAAGCACGAAAGATCATTTCATCCATTGCTTCGTCTTTGATAATGTCTGCCGCAGCGGTAGACGAAACGTCAGGAAGAAATTCCATTAGACCGCGGCTTCAAAGCCCGGAAAACAGTATAGACTGTACTGCCTTTTTTTCCAAATGTTTAGAGTCCCAGTATCGATCAGGTGGATTGGGGAGATGGGGACGAAATAACAACCTCAGTTTGTTTTTTTTTCAAATTGCCAACGTTTCGACTATATATTTTTTTGATCTTAAAGACCAAAAACTTTTTTCTTTATACTTTTATTATTTTTTGTTGTTCTATTCTTATTTTTAATACTTCATTTATTTTTGTTTTTGCTACATTCAATAGCACAAATAACGAATAGCCACACGAATAGCAAACAAAAAAATATGTTATAATCAGAAACTAAGAAAAAAAAAGAAAAAAGTTTTCCATAAAAAGCAAAAAAAAATAAATGCTACTTATTGAAAAGGTAGTTTTGCCCTCAGTTAATGGTGTAATACACCAACATGGCGAACATACTCCAACAATCCGAATCCATTCCGTTACTTTCTGACTTTTCTATTTCATTCTTTTTTTTTTGTTTGAAGACTAGAATAACAAAACAAAAACGAATCGAAATCAAACCAAAACTCTCCTCTCTCTATTGAACCCAATTATGAAAAAAACCGACAGGCCAAAACTTTCACTCTGGCTAAAATTTATGTCCTGCCCTCAGGATTTTCTCTGGAACAAGCCATCCGCCACCTTAAGCTTTGACAAAAAACTGGATCCCAAACGGATAATGAATATAAGGACCCTTGCGATGGGCGTGACACCCTCAGAGACCAAAAAAATATTATCCCCATCCCGACGAGAAAATATGATTTAAATGGCTAGACGGTTTGGGTCTTTTGGGAGGGTAAAAAAAAACACATATTCCCTGATTAATCATATTAGCGAATACTCTTTTTAATCCAAAAAATGTAGCAAAAACACCAAACAACAAACATTTTAAGCCCAATATTTGTGCGGCTTCAAACTGCCATTAGATTATTTTCACGCTTTTGCCAATTTGCCCGCGGGCAAAGCGAAATGAAAACGGCGAGGAAATTTTTGATGGAAAACAAGAGCCCTTTGAACCTCAAGGGGCCGGCCGAACGGACCAAGGGGGCCAAAGGGTAATATCGGAGCTAATATACTTTCTAACAAGATTTATGGCACGCTAAAGGTCGAAAAAGACGCACCGAGACTGTTATCGATAACCGGCCTGGTGGGATCGTATCTGATTGGATTTCTGTTTTTTTTTTTTTATCGTCAATCAGTATTGAAAAATATAGAAATCAAATAGTTCCAATTTTTGTGAAAACACCTAGTCGCTACCTGTAATAATCTTCCCCGAGCTATGAAGTTCTCTCCAGAGGTAAACATTTCTGCAAACGACATCTATTATTGAACATAAACCACGCTTTTGAAAAGGGTTTCTTTTCCCCCATACTCTTTTACGCGGTTTCTATAGGGGCACATTTCAAATTTGTATATAAATCTAGTATCTGGAACTTGGCACTATTAATTGTACAACATTTCACTCTTCCACAAGAAGATATAGGACAAACCGTAAGAGAAAGTATCAAGAATCAGACTTCCAGTAATGGATACAGCTTTTGTCGTGAAAATTTTCGTACTCACACCACTGTGCTTGGGTTGGCGGGTAGAGCGGGCGGCCGGCAGATGGCGGTATATGGCACCCACGGCGCACAGTGGTGTCAAACGCCGAAAGTTGCGGTCAAAAAAGGGTTTTACATATAAAAAAAAACACAAATTGAAAAAAAGTCACAACTTTTAGTACTGTTTCTAAAGGAAAATCAGAATTTGTTTCCAAAATGAGGCTTTAGATAATAAACACGATGTCTCTGTTCCTGTGAAGAAAAAATCCTATTTTCATACACTTATGTCGGTATAAAAGCAAAATTTAAAATTGTTTAGAATTCCGGTGTGAAACTACCGGGTGACAAAAAAAATAACAAAATTAGTACTAAATTTGTGTTTAATTTTAATAGTTTCTCGTCATTGAGTCGCGACCTCTATGATGACCACTCTAAAACAATTGTGAACTTTCTAGAACGTTTCTCAAAATATTTTTATATCTGCTTTTTTCTTTTTCTCCTTACACATTTTATTTCGTTTTAAAATGTTTTATCTTTTTCACTTCTTTTGCTTCACTTATCGCATTTTGCTGTTTCTCCCCTTCAATGCTCTTTCAAGATCCTACTGTTTTATTTTTTCAATATTCTTTCATTATTTTTTTTTCTAATTTTTGGTTCTTCGATATTTTCCTTCGCAGAATTTTGCCTTGCAGCTTAAATTGTTACATATTATTTTATTTCGTATTTTGTCGCTTTCAAGTACTCTGTCATTATTTTTTATTGATTCTTCTAAACTGTTCAGTTTTGTCAATTTGACTTTTCGAGTTTTCATTCCTAATTCATAGATATCTTCGTATGTTCTGACGTATCTTTTGCATTTCTTGTAACATGAATTTTTCTGTGACTTTTGAATCTTTTGTATCCTTTTCCTCACGATTTTCTTATTATTTATTTGCTTTAGTATTCATTTTCAACATTTTTTGCTTTGATATTTAATTACTTTAATATTCCTCTTCAAATTGATGAGGTAAAGAAATTGATAATTAAATAAAAATTGAGATTAAGCGAAAATATCAAACAAGATACATAAAAAACAGAAAAAACACATTGAATTTGAAAAATTCAAAAACAGACAGAAAACGAACCCAAAATAAAAGAAAAAAATTGAGAAAAAAAAACGTTTTATATCATCAAAAACGTGGAAAAAACTAATGGAAAATATAAACATTCAAAAGCATATTATGCAGAAGAAAAATATCGAAAAAAAGCACGAAGAACAAAATATCTAAAAGGCGAGAAAGAGTTCATACAAATATGAAAACATAAAAATAAAAAGCGCGGACTGATGGTGGCTTTAAAGACCAAAAATAATATAACAGAAAGAAATTTAAAAAAACTTTCTTAGGGACTTTTATTGCTACATTCTTTTCTGTCGAAATGTCGAAAAAATGGTTAGCAGGGGGCTTTTGCATTGTTTTTCTTTTTATAGAGAATCACATGCTTATAATTTAAGAACGATCTAAACTATGTGGGCAAACATGCGTAGTATTCTTAGACAGAAAATGGTACCTATATGGGGGTTCAAAGTCGTATTAAGCAGAAGAAAGAAAATCGACTAAGCCAAATTAAAAAGCTCGAAAAAGTACCAAGAAAAAAATATCTAAAGAGAAAAAACTTAAATCATTAAAATAGAAAAATGGAACTGATGAATATCAGGAAAAATTTGCTCCGAGAACCACCCGAGAACCACGAAAAAATACAAAAAATGAGAAGTTGAAAAAAAAATGAAAAAAGTTGTTAAAAGCGGGAAAAAATATCAGTCTGCACCAATATTGTAGAAATAACTAATAAACAGCCAGCAAAAACATCAAAAAAGAACACGCTGAACGTAACAAAAACATCTTGCAAATAGGCTTGAAAATGTAATTAGCATTGCAAGAAATATTCAGATAATGTTAAAAAAGTTGAGAACGGTTCAACCGAACGATCAACTAAGAAAAAAATAAAACTTGAAATAAAAAGATAACTAGACAGTTAAGAAAAACGAAAACAGGTTTAAAAATTACAATATATGAAAAAAATACTAAATCAGAGTTCCAAAATAATTGTAACAAAAAATGGTTGAATGGATAACAAAAAGTGGATAAACTTATTTATAAGAGAAAAATCAAAAACTGCATTATGTAGATATCAGAAATCTTGAGATGTTAAGAATTCAAAAACAAAATTATAAAAAAAAATATTTGAAATCCTGTTAAGAAGCAGTAAAAGAAAAATCTATAAGAAAATTAAAATAATAAAAAAATTATAAAAAACGCTAAAAAAAGCATAAAGTGCTATAAAAGTAATAAAAAATCCTGACTCAAAACTAGAAAAAAAAAATTAAATTACAAAAAACTATAAAACAAAAATCTATTGAAAAGTAAAAGAGCTCACTTAATATATCTAAAAAATATGTGTGTATTATAAACATCTGTTTTATGCAATAGAAGAGCAAAAAACCCAAAGGCATTGGTAATTAAAGACAAATTGAAATTAAGCGAAAATATCAAAGAAAATACATGAAAGACAGTGAAAACGCAATAAATATGAAGAATTCAAAGCCGACAGAAAACGGAACAAAAATAAATGAAACGGAAAAAAAAGAACAACGTTTTATATACACAAAAACATATAACATATAAGAAAAATCAAACATATGAGAAGAGCTGGCTTAACGGACCAAACTAATAGAAAAAAACATTCCAAAGCATATTATGCAGAAGAAAAATATCGATGGGAGTTCAGGACGCTAGGTAAAATAAAAAAAATCAAAAAAGCACCAAGAATAGAATATCTAAAAAGCGAGAAAGAATTCACACAGATATGAAACCATTAAAAAAGGACAGTCAGAACTGATGAACACTAGAAAAAAAGAGAGTTTAAAGACCAAAAATAATATAACAGAAAAAATGCCAAAGAGCAGAAGCTGAAGAAGCCGAAATTGTCTCATTCCGATCGAAAATGGCAGAAAAATTCAATCTGAAGTATTTTCCGGGCTTTGAAGCCCTGGACGACTGATATCAGTCAACGTGTGGAAGCATACACGGGAAATCACTTTGCTGATTGCCTTATCGCCTTTGATAATGTCTGCCGCAGCTGTAGACTAAACGACAGGAAAAAAATTCATTGGACCGTTGGACCATTCAAAGCCCGGAAAACACTTTAGATTATATTTTGACCGGCTGTGAAAGCCTTCACAGTCTTAGCAAAAAAAAAATTTTTTAAATTTTTGTCAAATTGTTCAAAGGGGAGGGGGGGGGTATTTTCTCTTTTTTCTCAACTTGCCACTTTGACTGTTTATAACTTTAGTACGCGTGGAGCGATTGAAGTGAATCCAACGGTTTTTTTCCTCTTCTTAATGTCCTCTTTTGCCGAGGGGTGCGACACAAGCAAGGCAACAGGGAGACTTTTTAATATTACGAAAATTATTTAAAATAATTTTCAGTAATTATAATAATTTTTGAGTAAAAATTGTAATTTCTAAATAATTATAATAACTTTTCAATTTAACGGTTTTTTTTTTTTTATTTTGGAGGTAGTTATTGGCAATTAATTGTAAATCGGAGTTGGTAATTTTTAAATAATTTGAGACCTTTTTCGACCCTGGAATTTTCAAAAATTTTTAGTTTGCTTTAACTCACTTTTCTGCTATTTGGCTCTATTAGCACGTAACTCAAACTTTTCAAATAACTTAAAATTTTTATTTTTAAACACTTCAAGTCAATTTTAACGATTTTTTCGACTGACCAAAAAAACCATACATTTTTATTTTCGGGCGCCTTTAGTAAAGTTTTACTTATATTGGTTCCAAAATTAATTTTATCAAAAACAACAAACTAGAAGATTTAAATAAATTTTGCCTGATTTAGTCCTAAAATAGAATTTCTCTAAAAACATAAAAAGTTTCGATTCTTAGACGAAGTTAGCAATTTTAATTAATTTTAGATCTAATTGTATACGGCGTGTTTCAAAAAATTTCAAATTTGTCTTTTTGGACGCTTTAACTAATTTTTTTAGCAATTTAATTCTATTAATGTATCCTGAGTTTTTCAAAAAACTTCAAATTTTATTTTTAGACGCTTTAACTCAATTTTAACGATTTTTTAGGCTGACTTCCTCGAAAAACATATTTTTTTTTACTTTTGTTTGACGTCGTTAGTAAAACGTCACTTATTTTCGTCCAAAAATTAATTTTACCACAAACAACAAATTTGAAGATTACAAACGATTTAGGGCACTGCAAACGTGCCATTCCGATTAGAAACAGCAAAAAAAATTTTCCGAACTTTCTTTTAAAATGTCCAAAATATTACGTGTATTTCGACTTTTTCCTCAAGTCTCAACTTTGATAGCTCGTAACTTGAGAACACCTGAACCGATTGGAGTAAATCCAACTGTTTTGTCCTCTTCGTGATGTCTTATTGCACCTCCCACCATCTGTTCCGTAGGTGCAATATTTTTGGATCCCTTCGGTGGTCGATTTTCAGGCACTTTTAGAATCGCGTTTTTTTGACCATTTTTTAAAAAATCTCTTTAGAGCTTAATTCAAGGTTGGCTAATTTTGGACAGTGTGGTTTTAACCACTGGTTTTTATTGTTTTTTTTTTGTCCTGGTCAAAATAGTATTTTGGCAACTAATGTCCAAAATGCCCAAAATGAATACCTATATCAGCGTTATGATAGTGAAATAAAGTCTTAATGAAATAAGTAGATTTCAGTAGTGAATAATTATTATAATAAATTCAAACACCACACAAGTCAACATTACAAAGTAGACAGTTAGGAACCCAGCATTCATGTTTAATTATCTGAACTTTGACCTTAATGGTACTTGGATCGGTAAAAAGTTAGCTTAATTTTGGACACTGGCCAAAAATGGTTTTAATCATTTTTGACCACTGTCCTGTCCAAAAAGAGAAAAAGGCCTTTTTTTGCCAACTCTGTCTTAATTTCATTCGAATTGAGTTTGTTACGTTCTTAGGGGATTGCAAGCCTGCCATTCCGATCAAAAACAGCAAAAAAAAATTTCCGAAATTTTTTTGAAAATGTCCAAAGGGGGCGGGGAGGGGGGGGGTATTACAACTTTTTCTTAATTCTCAACTTTGACCGCCTGTAACTTGAGAACGCCTGGACCGATTAAAGTGAATCCAATTGTTTTATCCTTTTCTTGATGTCCTCTATGACCTCCCATCGGAAGTTCAGTAGGTGCAATATTTTTGGAGACCCCTATGGAGTTCGATTTTCAGACACTTTTAGAATCACGTTTTTGGACCATTTAAACAAAGTCTCTTTAGATCTTAATTTGATTCGAATTGAGTTTGTTACCACGTTCTTAGAGGATTGCAAACGTGCCATTCCGATCGAAAACATTAAAATAAATTTTCCGAAATTTGTTTGAAAATATCCAAAGGAGGGGTATTACGACTTTTTTCTCAATTCTCAAGTTTAACCGCCTGTAACTTGAGAACGCCTGGACCGATTGGAGTGAATCCAATTGTTCTATCCCCTTCTTGATGTCTCCCATCATCGGAAGTCCCGCAGGTGCAATATTTTCGGAGATATAGAAAATTTAAAGTATGAAAGAATTTCATGAAAAAGAATGTCATGACTAATTTTAAATAAGAAAATTATTAGGTAATGAATGAGCAAAAACAGCTATTTACGAGGTTATTTACTAAATTATGGAATTTTAGTACTTGAACTTTTTTCGTGGCACTTACAGTTTTCGAGGTAAAGTAGGGGGTCATCTCTCGATGGCCACCATGTAATTATACCCTCAACCCATGCCATTTATCGCACTACAATGGAATAAAAAAAAGTGTGCCATAGTATGCCTGTCGGCATATGTAATTCACAGAATTGCGAGGTTGCCTAAGTATGTTTGCAATGTTGCCAAATTTTATTTATTCAGTAATTTTAAGCGTTCTTGGATGTGACAATAGATAATTTTTCTAATTTTGAAAATAATTTTTGAAATTTTAGTGGTAATTTTGGTAATTAATATGGAATTTTGGTAATTTCTGCACTGCTCGGATAATTATAGAAAATAACGGTAATTGGATCAGTAATTATATAATTACTTATTAATGATACTTTTATAATTGTGAATTACTTACGGTACACCGAAAAATACCCGTGTCATACCCCATGTCGTCTTTCCAAACAAAAGTCCTGTACGTTCAATAGTATTGTGAGACCCCATCGATGATCGATTTTTAGGCACTTTTGGAATCGACGTTTTTATCAGTTTTTAAAAAACTCCCTTAGAGGACCTACTGCGCTCGTATTAAGTTTATTACCTTCATAGGAGATTGAAGTCGTCTCATTCCGATCAAAAGCAGCAAAAAAAAATGTTTCCAAAATTTTTTTAAATTGATCTATACGTGGTGCGTTAAATTTGTATATCACTGTAATATACGTTTCAAACGTTTCTATCAGACTCCAAACGGAATAAGCTAAAGCCCATTAGGGAGACTTTAGCTCAAAACATCTAAAGAACCCGGATCGATGCCCATATCTCACCCCCTATAACAGAGACCCCATCGATGATCGATTTTTAGGCACTTTTAGAATCGACGTTTTTATCAGTTTTTAAAAAACTCCCTTAGAGGACCTACTGCGCTCGTATTAAGTTTATTACCTTCATAGGAGATTGAAGTCGTCTCATTCCGATCAAAAGCAGCAAAAAAAAATGTTTTCAAATTTTTTTTAAATTGATCTATACGTGGTGCGTTAAATTTGTATATCACTGTAATATACGTTTCAAACGTTTCTATCAGACTCCAAACGGAATAAGCTAAAGCCCATTAGGGAGACTTTAGTTCGAAACATCTAAAGAACCCGGATCGATGCCCATATCTCACCCCCTATAACACACGTATCTGCCACAGTCAATTTGCCCTGATGGAATAAAATTTTCATCGCGGGCCAGACAAAACTACTTGAAAGTGCACCGCTTACCGGACGTTTGACTCCATTTGTTTCGTTTTATTCGAGTCTGACCGCCGAGAGCTTTTTTTCTCGCTTTCCTCCAATTTACCCTTGGGGTAAGTGGAAATCGAAACTTTTACAGGCAAGGAGTATTCGATTTCGAAATAGAGAAAGCGGGGAAAGGCGAGAAGTGCCACCTAACGGTGGTCATCAAAATACGACCTCACACTTTATTATTTTTGAAAAACATGAAGCATGCAACTGTGGCTTTAATTCACAACCTGGAAAAACTAAGCCCCCAAAGTCGAGCTTATTACTTCCGCGCGGCATACAAACGACTTGATTTCGTATGGATAAATTTCCAACCTCAAGCACGATTTAGGACCATCTATTAAAATAAACTTTTACGAGCATCTCGCTAAATTACGTTCTAAAAATTATTAAACTTGTGCTAATAAAACTCCTTCCTTCAATGGCCGGCTGAGACGTGTACTATAATAAGAATTTATTTTTTGGTACGTTTTTCAGGATCCCTCTCAACTTGGAAATTGCTCCACAGCGTATAAAAATATAGGATTCTTCAATAAATGATTGAGCACTTCAGACTCGAAATCCTGTTGGCCAGAAATAACTGGGCCTTAGCCCTCTGACGCAAATCCAAATTGGCATTAATAAATAATGCCCCTTTGGCCGACCGTTTGACTTTAAGCTTCCATTATTGTTCTCAACAGAGAAATAATTGTTGAGACCGACTGAGATTTTTTATTGAGTCTTTTGACAAGTAAACCTCGGATTAAAACCGCTTTATTCGAAAAACACGCAACAACTATAAACTTCTGAGGATGCAAAAACATATCCAATTTAAGCGGCTTAGGAGGGCTTGTGCCCTAGTCCAGTTTACCAACATGCCTTTTAGTCGTTTTTGTCGCTTTCCGCCATCTAAATGTAAAGTAGGTGCTGGCGGCTTTTTACGACTCGATGTATGCTTAGCGCTACATACACATTTTTCATTTTTCTTCTTTTTCGTGGGACCAAACAACGAGATATTTATATATGCGGAACGGGGTGCGTATAATATATTTTTGAGTGCACCCGAATACGTCACAAGTACCCGCAAGGCGCAAGAGAACGGAAAGAGCCCAATCATAATCCAATTTTAAAGCAATTGAATTCCCGGTTGAAAGTCCCAGTTTCGTATATATCTCGGTTTGTTATCCCAAACAATTTTGCAAAAGGCCGGGCGTGCATGACGTGCGCCATGTCCGTTGGGAAATTTTCTGACCGCAAACTTTAGTTGGATAGTTGTGTGTACTCTAGGCTAACCCGAAAAACGAAGAAAACATTAGACCGCTGGCACCCTTATTATAGCCGTTTGGAATCAATTTGGATGGAACAGGTGCGCACCATAAATTATCCCGCACGATTGTATTTTAATTGATCACTTCTTAATAGGTCTATTGGCAGCTGCGAGTAGTTTCTCGAATAATGCTCTAACTTCGAAGAGGCGGACACATGCATTCAGTTTGAAAGTGAGGCGAGGGGGAGAAGAGTGAACATACACATTAATTATTGTTGAAGCTTTGTTAGGTTTCTATCCGCATCTGCACCAGAGAAACAAAATTCGCCATTTTATCCAGAGAATGTATTGTTTCATCTGTTTTACCTAAATGGTGAGTGCACCAGGGTCATATTGACCAGAGCATGTCATCTCGAAGGCGATAAACATGAGTGACGTACAACAGACATAAAAATTGCAGCATTCTTAGAAATGGTCGCCCGATGACCGGTTTAGTAACCAAGGAATAGTTGACCCAAATTTAAAAATTAAACCTTGTTGCAATTTTGTTCAACATCGAACCGCTCATGGACGTCATGGAAAAGAAGGTTGCAATCGTTTGGGAAAAATGTGCTGTCAATAAAGAAAGTTATCACTAGCATTTTTGAGGGAGAAACGGCAGTGTTAGTCTGGGTGCTCACGAAGAGCGAGGAAGCCGCATTGGGTCTGGACGTAGGTCGACATTACGCCGGAAGAACGAACGACCACCATCAGGTACTAGCCCATTATTTAAAAATAGAAAAAGGAGTCGCTTTTGGGGACTCACGAAAGGAGTCTAGTTTGGTGACTTGCTCGGGGACTTGCACGTAGGCAAGACTCCAAGATTTGGAGTTCGGGGTTTTTGGGGAACGTTACGTCAGATAAACAAACGGTCATCCTCGAGAAATACTAAGTTGTTTTTTTTTTATCCGAACGCCAGTGAGGATATAAAGCGGTCTCCCAGAAGCCAATTTGGTTGTAGATTTTTGGTATTTTTTCCATTTCGACGCTTATAACTCTGAAACTGCTCACTTGACGGGATTTTCGTTCGAGGGGCGTAGGTACAGAAATGAATGGGCTTTCCAAAAATGTGGTCGGTTTTTCGGTACGTGCGGGGGGGACTGACTAGTGGCGTATCAAATTCAAAAATGCGTTTTTTTAGGTACCCAAATTTACGACGTCTTTACCGTAACTCCGGGGCTATATGGGGTATAGGGCTCTCCATGAGTAGATTTCCTCATATATGTAGATGCTAAACGTTTACAAACAAAACAAAAAATCGTCAAAAAAACAATTACAAAAAAACGCAAAGTTGGGACGGTTTTTTAAAAATAATTTTGTAATGGTCCACTTCTGGGCCTTCTGGACCCCGTTAGTTAGACGACTGGCCCAATAACGATGGTACCAGGGGAAAAGGGCATATCCTTGGCTACTTTTAATCCTATCTCGCCAAAGGCGTCACTTTAATACAGAGTGGTCAAAAAAACGTCCAAAGACAATTAAGGAAAAGTGTCCAAAATTTGAAGGTAGTTTTTTGTGATTTTTACGAAAATTATGGAGCGGTCCAGCTTCGGTGGTATATGGGCAACTAGAAGACGTGGAAAGAAAAAAAAATCAGTTATTAGTTTTGGTCTAGCTCTTATACCGGGTGAGCTACAAACGTTTTTTGTGCCGCATTTTTTGCCAATTTTGGTGTACTTTTCTCACATTTCACTCTGTACATTCGACATTTTTTCAGCAAAAAATCTGAAATAATTCAGGGAGGTAGTGCACACATGGGCCCTTAACCATGCCAAAAATCAAGGGTCTAGCTTTGAATTTTGAATTTTGACGAATTTTTAAACTTTAAATTTCAAATTGCCACTTTGAGGCCTATTTGTGCCGAGACCGTGCATCCTATCGACTGGATTTCTATCCCAGGGGATACCTTGGAATATTTTCTTTTTGGGACTTAGGAACCACTTTTAGCTGGGACGTCGCGAAATGGGCTTAATTGAATTTCGAAGCGAAAGATGCAGATTTTTTGAAATTTTGGCCGAAAATCCCGAATGGTTCCGAAACGACGTCCACCACGGGGGTGTCGGAAGCATTCTGCGGCCGCGCCCATCCGCAACTGACAGCTGAAATTTCCGAAATGTAAACATTAACTTTAAAGTCTCAGACTAAGGAAAATCGGCCGAAAAGCGTGGAAAACTGTCTGGCCGGGGAAAATTTGAACATTTCTAGGAAGATTATTGGCAAAATGCCCGGTCCTCGAGGTCGTTTTCACAAAGACTGGTCGATTTGAAAATTTCGTGTCCGGATTTATGTCAAAAAAATTCTCCTAAATCAAAGACCCACTTTATCGGATTTAGAGTTTCAACTCGAATGTAAAATGTAGACTAAATATAACTACCGGCCGTGACGTAAGCGATTAAAGATATCGGTGATATCTTTGAAACGATTAAAGTTAGAAAGCTGAAATTTGGTATGTGCCTTACTACGGCTACATGGTGCCTTACAACGTTTTCTTCGTTCAATATCCGCCATCACCAGGCTTTTAAATTACGTCCGTTTACCCGTTGGTTCAAATTTGAATGGTGGGTAATCTACTGAGGTGCCGTAAAATATGAATAGCTGATGTAGATATCGTAGCGACCATAGCTGAGATATAGCTGTTTCATAAAGTATTATAAACCGATGGTCGTATCGAGTGGAAAATCGAATGGTAGGTTTCCCTTATGTAATATTAGCGCAAAATAGCATCCCAAAAAGGCGGCGACGGCATCAACATAGCACATAACCATGTATTTTAAATGGGAGGAATATAGAAAATGTTGTATTTATGATACCATTGATGGTACATGGTTCAAATTTGGATGGTAGGTACCTATGTGGGTTTCATAAATTGTGATGTAGCTGACTCAGCTATCATAGCTACAGTAGCTGAGTAACGTTAATATTTAGAGAACTGTTAATGATACATGGTTCAACTTTGGATGCTGGGTGCCCATTGTGGTACCATGAATGGTAGTATAGCTGACATAGCTATGTAGCTGACGGTAACTAGGTTATAGCTGTTTTATGAACCGATGGTGATATCGACTTCAAAATCGAATGGTACATTTCCTTATGTAATACTAGCGCAAAATAGCATCTCAAAAAGGCGGCGACGGTAGCAACATAGCACATAAGCATGTATTTTAAATTGGAGGAATGTAGAAAAGGTTGTATTTAGGATACCATTGATGGTACATGGTTCAAATTTGGATGGTATGTACCTATGGGTGTATCATAAATTGTAATATAGCTGACTCAGCTATCATAGCTACAGTAGCTGAATAACGTTAATATTTAGAGAACTGTGAATGATACATGGTTCAACTTTGGACGCTGGGTGCCCATTGAGGTACCATGAATGGTAATATAGCCGACATAGCTATGTAGCTGACCATAACTAGGTTATAGCTGTTTTATGAACCGATGGTGATATCGACTTGAAAATCGAATGGTAGGTTTCCCTTATGTAAATTTCGCTAAAAATGGTATTTTTTAAAATCCAAGATGGCGGCCTGAAAAATTTTGGTTTTAAGCCGATATCTCTGGAACGGTTTGAGCTAGAAAGCTGAAATTTGGTATATGGCTACTTTATGGGTTGTGCTAGAGGTCTCTAAGGTCCTGAACCTTGCCGCGGGTACCAAAGGTTCTATTTTGGAAACTTTTTTAACAAAATTACATTTTTTTGCTACAACTTACTCACTGTTGCTAAAGGGCGCTGAAACCAAATATATCCGACGTTTCGACTTTACACTTACTATAGGCCATCATCAGCGTATTCTCTTTTATTACAATTATTGCTTTATTAATGTGCCACGCCCAAACAATTAGTTTTTCGTATATGACTGACAAAATAGCTTTAACGAAGCCCACTCGACTGGTACTAACTGTTCGATTTTATCATTTCTAGGTTCCGAGATTTAACTGATTAAATTTTTCACTGATAGGGGTAGAGTGACTTTTGCCATTTTATAGCAAAGCCATTTATGACAATAGCACAACAGTGTCTCAATTAAGTGTGAGTCGTCTCAAATACTGTTCAAAACGTCAATTACTATTTTGCTAAGTTTAATAACGGTCTCATAGGAAGTGAAAAACTATTAAAATTTTGCAAAAATTACCTAATGTTTTTATTTCATCGAACATTACGTCAACTAAATTAAAAATCTTGAACGACAAATTAAGCAGGTATTTTGTGGTCGAGAATGCTCTATTCATGGGTGTCAATAGCATCGTTATACCATGTTTAGTTTTCGAATTATATAGATGTAAGTATTAAAATGTCGATAAAAAGTGGAAAAATAACGTTTTTGGCGCCATTTTGCGCCAAGGGGAAGGAAATTACCGAAAATTCCCAAATTGCAAATTTTTTACATATTTTTGTCCCCTCTTTCATATGAGACTATTTTTGATAAAATCTATGACAATCGATTTTGGCTGAAAATTTTCACGACCTACCCCCTTTGAAAATTTTGAAATTTTTACATTTTTCTGTTTATCTTGGAAACGGTAAGGTTTTTCGATATGCCGGTTAATATGATGTATGAAGAGGTCATCAAGGGCTATCAGATGCATGTATCAGAAAGAAGCTAGCTTTCACGGTTTTTGAGAAAATTAAAAAAAAGTGCAAAATTTGTACCTTATTTTTGGGCCACCCGTGCTCAGTTACTGTTCTAGTCAGAGCTTCGAAAATGGGCTCTGCGTGTAGCTCTATTCTTCTACTTCCTTAGCTGTTCTTATACATTTTTTGATAAATCTTCATCCAAACGAGATATTAGCTGTTAAAGGCAGCAATGCACGATTTTTATCTCAAAATTTAGTTTTTTGGGCCGGTTTGAGAGCCCCATATGTTTAACATAGAATTTTCTATATGTGTCATTTAAATCTATAGTAATCGATTTTATTTGTTACTTCGAGTCGTTTTATAATGAATAGGACGTTGATTTCTGTTTTAGATAGTATAGGGTGGGTCAAAAAATGATGCAGGAAGCTAATATATGCTAATAATGCAGAAAAGGTCCATAATCAGTGTGTATTTTACATAGAAAGGGCGGATTGTTTAGTAGGTAGACAAGCCAGAATAAAATGTTAGATATAGGCGATGAAAGAGTTATTAAAACTTAGTAATGAAAGCAATTTGAATTATTCAAGGAGTCTGGTGTTGTCAGATATTAGTAATATTTACTGCAGAACATTTCCTTCGCCATTTTCCACAAATTGTTAAAAAACACTAAAATTATTGTACTTTTTTTGCTCCTCTTATAGCTTTTGGGATAAATCCTCATTAAAACGCGATATAAGCTGTTGAAGGCTGAAATTCACGATTTTTATCTAAAAATTTAGGTTTTTGGACCAGTTGGGGAGAGTCTCATATGCTTAACAAAGAAATAACTACTTTTCCCACATAAATCAATAGTAATCGATTTTATTCGTAGGTTCTAGTAGTCGTATGATAAATAGGGCATATATTTACGTTTTGGATAGTACAGAGTGTCCCAAAAAAGTGTTGTAACCTAGAATTTTAGGATTTTTTCATGTTAATTGATATCTGTTAATTTATTGCGTAAGTTCCAGTAGTTTTATGATAAATAGAGCGTTGATTTCTGTTTTAAATAGTATACGGTGTCCCAAATAATGCTACAACATTTAACTTTAGTTTTTTTTTTGTTTAACAATACTTTTTTGTGGGTTTTCTATTCTCTTATTATAAATAGTGCCTTTGGTTTCTGATTTAGTATTACATTTTTAGGGACATCTTAAGCTAGAAAACTGAAATTTCAATTGTAGATTCTGTTCACAATCACAAACAATATGTCATAAATGGCAACTTTGATATGGGTACTCGTGGTACCATTTTATATCTTTTTATGAATTTTAGCACGTTTTTTACCTGTTTACCTATTAATTATTATGAAATAAGGTATTTGAGACGTAGAGCTATCTGAACCTTGTTGAAATCAAGAAAAGACATATTTCGGTTAAAGTTGCATTCTATTGAACATTTAGACAAAAGGAAATTCGTTTATTTAACTGCTGAGACTCACTTACAAAATTCACTAAAAGAACATCAGAATTATCTGGTTTTTCAAATGCTTGGTAGATTCCTATAAAAAAAATCATTTTCTACTTTTATATTGACTTTATACAACCTAAAAGTGACCAAAACTGACTTTTGTTTAGAAGCAAACCATCAATATTGATTGTCAAATTGATTGAATCAGAAGCTATGAATAATATTTTATGTTTTGTGAACAGATAAAAAATGGTTGATTTTACATCAAAGTAAACCAAATTATTTGATGTTTTATAGAATCAAAAAAAAAAAGCAAGTTTGGACTTTTTGAAAACAAAATAGTTTAAGATTAGGGCAAAATATGGTTAAAATAACCGAAATCGTCCAAAAATGCAAGTTTCATGTTCTGAAGAAATTCAGTTTTACGACAAAATCAGGCAAATCGGTTTAAATCTTTTAATTTGTTGTTTTTGTTAAAGATACATTTTTGGCCCAAAATAAGTAAAATTTGACTGAAAACGACCCAAAATGCAATTTTAGTGTTTTTCGGAAAAGTCAGAATCTCAGACTTAAAACTACAAAAAAAATGCAAATTTGGAATTTTTGAAAAAAATAGTTCATTATTAGGGCAAAAATTGGTTAAAAATGACTTAAAGCGTCTATACATCTTCTAATTTGTTGTTATTGGTAAAGTTTCATTTTTGGTTCAAAATCAGTGAAAATTGACTGACAATGTCTCAAAATGCAAGTTTTGGTGTTTTTTGAAAAAATCAGATAAGAATTAGGATAAAAAATCAGAAACTACCTACTTAAAACTACAAAACTGCAAATTTGGGGTTTTGAAAAAAATAGATTAAGATTAGGGAAAAATTGGCAAAAAAATGATTCAAAGGATCAAAAAATGCAAGTTTTCATGTTTTTGAAGAAATTCAATTTTACGGCAAAATCAACCAAAATTTTCTAATTTGTTGTTTTTGGTCACGATCCAATTTTGGGATTAATTTTTGGTCCAAAATAAGTAAAATTTAACTGAAAACGTCCCAAAATGCCAGTTTTTTTGTTTTTTGGAAAAGTCAGGAAAGAATTGAGGACAAAAATCAGATCGAAAAGACTTAAACCTACAAAAAAAATCAAGTTTGGAGTTTTTGAAAAAAAGATAGATTAATATTACAGCAAAAATTGTAAAAAAATTGCTGAAAGCGTCCAAAAATGCCAGTCATTATGTTTTTCAGGAATTTCAATTTTATGACAAAAACGGAAAAAACTGATTAAATATTCTAAATTGTTGTTTGTGTTAAAATTACATTTGTGGTCCAAAATAAATGAAATTTGACCGAAAACGTCCCAAAATGCAAATTGGTGGTTCTTCAATTTAGGTATCTTCAGGTTCTTTGTTAATAATTTTACGGCACTTTGGGCTACATCTGAGGAACGTTGGGATATTTCCTAAACTATGGGCGCTCCGCGCGCGTGGTCTTACCCTACAAAACTTCAAAAGTACTTTACCCACAGCGTTCGGATTTCCTAAACTATGGGCGCCACGCGCGCGTGGTCAAACGAAAAAAAAAAAAATGACGCGCGTGTGACAAAAGCACACCATAAACAAACCAACTCAAGAGTTTTGCTGACCAACTTGTCTTAAATTTGCTATCGCGTGAGCGGATAGGGAAGGAGGATATATAATAGGAGAAGTAAAGAAGCCACGAGTATCCATAAGGGCGTACCCACTAAACAACCTTAGTTGTGCCAAGTTCACGGTCCTCCTCTACCTGCCAGACTAGGTAAGAACCACTGTGTTTGTAATTGTGTATAATTTTCGGATAGTCTATTTTCTTAAAGTGGGTAGGGTAATTTTAAGGCACAGAAAATAGAAGTTTACTTGAATCCCATCTTATCATTTTAAATATAAACCTCCCTAGTTCTAAAAGCCCCATTCAGTGACTAAATTAGCATAGGACCCTTCGGGGGAGGTAACGACAACCCGATACCCAGTTAGAAGTCATTTTTAAGCGTAAATTAACGCACATTCAAAAATAGTAATTTTACATATACCTAATACGATCGCACGCACCACAAAATTCGCGACAGTATTATATTTCGTGCAGGGTTCAAAAAAAATTTTTAATTGGAAAACCGGTTTCGGCCCACAGGCCATCCTCAGCGCCTAAAATGCGTTGTGACGAGAAATTTTGGCTACAGTGAAGTCAGAAACAGCGTGTTAAGGAGCCTGTACAATCTACCGCACCTTGAACCCCCAGTGAGTGAACCAAATTTGAGGTATGGTATATCAAATTAAAAAGGTTAAAACTTACAAACTAACACAAATAGCAAATCTGGAGCAAAAACCACAGGAGACAGAGAGACAACTTTAAAAAAATCTTTAAAAAATGGCGAAGAAAAATTTATTTTATTTCGTTTTTTGGTCTTGAAAGTCCTCAATGATACATCTGAGGTTTTATACAAAGTCGATGTTTCAATCCTTTTGGAAGTAGACCCCTTCGATGGGTCATATTTAGGCACCTTTAAAATCCACTTTCGAGGCATTAAAAAAAAACACAGTTATGGGGCTAATTTAACTCCTAGTAAGTTTGTTGTTTATAGTTCCTAATAAGTTACTCCTTGTAAGATTTTTTGAAAATGACTAGTAGAATATTAATCTTGGTAAGTATTCCTTCTTTTTTTTCGAGTTTTTTTTTCTGATTCCCCAAATTTGACGGCCTATAACTTTAAAACGAGTAATTAGACCAATTGGACTCATTTAACAATTTTTTTTGTTCTTCTCGGTGTCCTCTTTCACCTCCCACTAATTGAATTTACATCGTTTGAATAGTTTCGGAGATAGACCCACCTTATCGACGGACCATTTTTTTTAGGTACTTCTAAAATGCGCTTTTGAGATTTAAAAAAAACCGAGTTACGGCATTAATTTAACTTGTAGTAAATTTAAGCGAAACATCTTGGACTTCCATTGTCTTCATTAATTTTTTTTTACTGAGCATTAAGCTCGAGGCTACTTGCTTATGTACTAACAGAGCCAACCACGCCCACTATTGGCCGGACCGTCACGACCGTCGCACGTCAAACGACCAGCACTTGTCCGCCGTATCAATGGATGCCATACCGAAGAGACCAAGCGTGCTCTGCAATTTCCGATTTTGATGTTTCTCCTCTTATCGTATGAGTGCTCTGTGTTCTGTTTTAATTATTCGCATTTTTGTTAATGCATGATTGGTCGAAAGGAAGTTCAGATACTGTCCCGCGTGTGTGGACTTATGGTAAACAACATTCTTATATGACCCTCCGATTTACTTTTCGGGTCATGCAGAAATGGGAGGCAGTACTTATTTTCAGTCTCCATTGTGAATTTTATAGTAGGTCTCATACTATTTAAATGATTCAAGAACTCTTGCAACTGCCTGTGATTTCCGTCTCACACAATAAAGGTGTCATCGACATACCGGAGCCAGATTTTGGATTCATGAGTAGCTTTTTCAATGGCGTGTGTTTCAAACCACTCCATGTAAATATTTGCCATAAACAGTGAAAGTGATGAACCCATCGGAAGCCCATCCTCCTGCTCAAAAAACTGATCTTTAATCTGAAAGTATGACCCTTTGAGGCATCAACGCAATAGGTCCATCACCCCCTCCACAGCCAGCGATGTTCTCTTCTTCATAGATGCATGCGCCCTCAGCCTAACCTCGACGATATCCAACGACTCGTCCAAAGGCACGTTGGTGTGACAAAGGCTTTCTACATCGAAACTCACAAATGTGTCCCTATCACCCAATTCTAAGTCCTTAAGAATACTAATAAAGTGTTCAGAATTTTGTTCAAAGGAGGTTGGAAATAGAAATCTACTTAGAGAAATAGAACTCTACTTAGAGAACTTGTTGTCGAGTCTCTAGAACTTGTGAATGGCCTTGTGGGATTCCCACATCATGCCCCCTAAGGGCTTTGGCTTCCAATGAAGACAAAACAGTGTTCATTGGAAGCAATGAGGGCGTCTTTAGTAAACCAAGTTGCGACGTCCCTTCGGTATGGCATCCGTTGATATGGCGGACAAGTGCTGGTCGCTTGATGCGCGACGGTAGCGACGATCAGGCCAATAGGAATGGTGGGCGTGGTTGGCTGTGTTAGTACATAAGCAAGTAGCCTCGGGCTTAATGCTCAGTTTCACTTGAAACAAGCGGAGATTCCACTGCTCGAAACGTCGTCTAAAAAACTCAATAAAGACAATGAAAGTCCAAGATGTTTTGCTTAATAGTACACATCATTGGCTATCACCTTTAAACAATCGTAGTAAATATGTTACATTCATAGGGAATTGCAATCAATCGTCTCTTTTGGACCAAAACGGCAAAAAAAACTTGATGGGGGGGGTTCATTCTTTTTTTCTCAGCTTACAACTATATGGCCTACAAGTTTTGGAAGAGTGAACCGATTGGAGTAAATCGAACAGTTTTTTTATTCCTCTGGATGTTCTCTTTAACCTCCTACGAGCGGAAGTCCCATCGTTTTAATAGTTTCGGAGGTAGACCCCCTCGATTGGCCATTTTTGGGCACTTTTGACGTGCACTTTCGAGACATTTAAAAAAAGGAGTTATGAGACTAATTTAACTCGTAGTGAGTTAGTCACGTTCATGGAGGATTGCAATAGTTTTGTTTCGATCAAAAAGGGCATAAAAAATAGTAGATTATGTCACTAGGAGCAAAAGTGGGTCTTTTCGTGCTGGGCCCAGAGATTGACGGCCGAAGCGAAGCTGAGGCCTGCAACTGGGCGAAGCACAAAAAGACCTTTTACTCCGAGTAACATATACTTTTTTTTTTCAAGCATGCAAGAAATAAGAAATCTATTTAAAAGTGGTTCAGTTTTGCAATTTTCTCTCATCCTCTTTAAGCGGATCTAGGTACTTACCCAATTGTGTATATTATTTGTAAAATACATAGAATATGTTAGAATGGTGGTTTTCAATGTTCAATGGTTTTAATGTATTAAATAATAACCAATGATTATGGTAAACTAAGAATTTGTAGCATTATTTTCAATACTAATCTAATAAATGTCACATTGACAGATAAATATGATGACGCGCATGACATTTAACAGACGAATTCAGAATTCGAGAACCTATGCGATTTCGACTAATAACGGTTTCGGATGGTGCTCTTGAGTGCTCTGAGAGTATTTCTCTCCTTTGTTTTTTCAACAAGAATGTAAAGATGGCAATACACTCAGATCGGTTTATCTGGTGTCATCTATTATTAAAATAATTTTGGTGAATGAAAATCGTTTATATATGCGCCACCATGACACTAGCGGTGACTTTTGACTTTACTTTTACTGCCTAGGACTTTTTTGCTACTTTTTTGGTCTCAGGATTTGAAAGCCCACTTTAGGTGTGCGTATGGAGAAAACAAATGACGTACTTTTAGTCCGCTTGAAAAAAAATCAATTTTTTTTTGAAAATGACCAAAAGGAGAGGGGTGTGTCTTTTTGTCTCAGTTTCCAACTCTAACGGCCTATAACTTTAAAACTAGTGAACCGATTGGAGTAAATCCAACAGTTTTTTGTTCTTCTCGATGTCCCCTTTCACCTCCTAATCATCTACAAGGTTCCATCATCTCAACAGTTTCGAAGATAGGTACCTCCCTTCGGTGGGGTTAACGGTCATAAGACTAATTTAACTCGTAGTAAGTTTGTTACGTTCATAGGAGATCACTATCGTCTCGTTTCGATCAAATAGGGCATCAAATTTTTTTTGAAAATGACCAAAAGTAGGGAGGGAGTATTTCTTGGTTTCTTCACTCGAACTACAGATGGTGCCAGCACTGGCCAGCAGTACTCTAAGAGACAAAAATTTTCAAAAGTTTGAATATTAGATCAGGAATCCATCAATCAGCTGACATTGGACCATAAATATGGATATGGATAGAAGGGGATGGTCACAAGGACTAACCTGAACAATTTGAATCTTGCCATGTCGTCACCACCATTTTAAAATACAAACAACATAAATATATAAATTAACAATTAATAATGATATTTGATTCGATTACACCGAATAAATACTCTTATAAAAAAAACAAGATAATTGTAGCACGCTTGCTTACTAAACTCCATATTCAGAGTAAACTATGTAGATAATAATAAATAATAGTCTCCTTTAAATAATAAACCGTTACAATACTACCGAGAATACTGCCTAACTACTACATATTTTCAATGAAAGCAAAATTTCTACGAACAAAGTGATGGTGCAGCTAGGGGCAGCCCTCTTAGTCCAGTAATAGCCAACTATTGTATTGAAATTTTCGAGGCCAAGGTTACCATAGCTTTGTTATTTAGAGCCATGGTGAGGGCGAACTTCACAACATCCTCCTACACCTCAACTCAATCAACCCAAAAATTGAATTCACCATGGAGATAGAAACGGAAGGACGCCTACCGTTTTTGGATGTTTTAGGATCAAGGAGGCCGAATGGGAGACCGTTTATAGAAAACCAGCCCACATTGACTGATACCTCAATAACGGATCAAATCATCATCTCACTCAGAATTGTGAGAGCTAAGAGAATTTGTGAGGCGGCTAATTTGGAACGGGAAATGAAACATCAGGAAAAAGCCTTTGGTTGGAATGGATACAGCAAGCACGAGTTCGATAGGGCCGTCCGTCCACAGAATGTAAAGCGCCGGGTAGGAATAACGGGAGAAGATGAAGAAAAACGCAAATCGACCAGTCTACCATACATCCACAAAGTAACGGACATGATCGGCAGGCTACTGGAAAAGCACCATATTAAAACTGTCTTTAAACTCACTAGTACAATAAAACAGAGCTTGAGAACCGTGCTTAAGTTCCATGCAGCTGTATGGAATGGAATAATGGAAATAATGGGTCGGTATACATTGGCACTACAAAACGCAATGTCAACGGATTACGGAACACAAGAGGAGTTAGTTGAGGCTGGGATAAACACAAGTCAGCAGTAGCAGAGCACGCTCTCTCCTAAGGTCACGACATCCTTTTCAACGAGGTGGATATCTTATATCAATCGCAGCGTTTCTATCCGAGACTAACGACAGAGGCCATTGAGATCTTTCAACACGACAACAATTTAAATAAGAAGGAGGAAATTATGTTTTTAAAATCTAAATGCAGACTGAAAGCGAGTTCTACGACATACTTCAATTGCGCCAAAACCCCGCGCTACCACTACTACCATTCCAGTCCCTCCACTGCACCGCGACGGCGGGCGAACAAATACCACGGAGCACAGTCGAATCAGTCAACGTCGGGAGGCACGGGATATCACTTCGTCCATTGCCTCATCGCCTTTGATAATGTCTGCCGCAGTTGTGGACGAAACGTCAGGAAGAAATTCCATTAGACCATAGCTTCAAACCCCGGAAAATACTTTACATTGCATTTTTACCGGCCGTGAAAGCCTTCACAGTCTTACAAAACGCTATTGATGTTATACTGGTGAAATTTCATGGCAAGGGTTCTTGCCACAAATAAGTGAATGGATAATAGGTGCTATTATACTACTGACGAGTTTTTTTAGTGATGAGTGTTTAATTTTAATTGTATATGTAATTGTGTAATGTGTATTTATTTGACAATGTTTTTTGTTTATCTGCATAGAGGTAAATGTAGAACTGTTTTGAAGACATCGACGAACTCCATACACTGTAGTATGTGACTTGGATAATAAATAATCTGAATTTGAATTTGATCTCGAATTTAATGTAACCCCACGAAGAGGCCAATATAACCATCAATTTGATTATCTACCTAGATTAGAGAAATACAAACTGTGGTTTATGTACAATTTTCTAATAATGTGTTCCTTCAAATTGAAAAAACCACCACTTACTTTTGATGAGTATAGTAACTGATACCGAACATACAATAAGTTTCAAGTTCAAGTTTATTATTATTATTATTATTATTATTAGGGACATAAACCAAGCCATGAACTCACATTCTATTGATGATACCTAATATTGCTCGAATAAAATATTTATATTATTTGACCGTTTACAGTAAGAGCACCGGCGCAGCACATAGATCTGCTTCCCGCTTGCATAACAATTTGTAATGCAAAAACGTACATCCTGACCGATTCCGTCTCAGCTACAGAAGCTGACAAGGTACTCTAAAGGTCTTATTGCGAGTCTCGCCGGTCGTGATCGGACCACGGAGCTCACCACAGTCGATCGTCGAATCAGTCAACGTCGTAAAACAGGGAGATCACTTCCCCCTGTTGCCTCATAGCCTTTGATAATGTCTGCCGCAGCTGTAGACGAAACGTCAGGAAGAAATTCCATTGGATCTCATCCTCAAAGCCCGGAAAACACTTTATATTGTATTATAGAATATTATTTATAAACCAGTTAAAAATCATTATTTTGTTGTTGCCTTTAGAAGGAAATTACCACTTGTTTCAATTGCAAATTTTTAGGAAAAAAAATAAAATATAAGAGATAGATACCGCAATTATATATATATAGATAAATGCAGAAAAGTGTTATAATCAAATAAAGAATCGACTAACGAACAAGAAATATCATGTCTAATTGAAAACAAAAAAAAGTTGATAGTTAATTGTGCAAAATCGGGACCTTTATATACAGATATATAATAATTAAAAACTGTTTACCAAATTATGAAACTTTTGTATTTGAATTTTTTTTATAGCACTTACAGTTTTTTAAGATCTGGATCTCTTGATGGCCACTCTGTACACTAATGGTAGTGTACATATTATACATATAAATTCTATAAAAAAAAATTAAATTGACGTGCCTGATTCGTATTTGTAGTAATTGCTCTGTATTTGTTATTTAAATTAGTTTGTAAGTTTTAATTTTTACTTGATCTGCGAAACTGCACTTCTTTCCCCATTCCTTCCTCGTAACTCTGCTAGTTTCTGAGATCTTTTTACTAAACATCGAAAAAACTCTCTCCATATTCTAGATTTATAAGGTACTATTCCAGTTTCCATTAACAGATTCTTTTTTTTTTTAACCACATATTTTCCTATGCCTGTGAACGACAGTCTATAACTATAATAAAACACAGGCACAAACAGTTATTAATAGATCTTGCATGGTGAATGGCACTGTGACCCCAATATTAATCCAATCCTAAATTTCTCTATACTCAAATGTCTCATTCTCTAGACTTTTCATACACTGGTCAATTTACTGCATGGAATGATGAACGAAAATTCCATGGACCCAAGTCTTGCTTTACCTCAGACATCAGCTCAAATATTTTCCACAAGTTTTTGAATATTACACTATCGAATTTCCTTCTAACTTCTAAGCTTCAAAAGAAAAATAATTGACTTTTTTTTTTTTAAAGCAAAAACTAAAGCAAACGGAAGATAATATTAACATCGTCTGAATGAATTGGTGAATGCAATCCCTTTTGTTTCCTTTGCAATCATTAGATCTACGCCTCTATTCTCGGCTCTCCGCTATCTTGTCGCTAATGCAATTTACCTTGCCGACTAGCGCTAGGACCGAGACGAAACAAATTCAATAAGGGGAATGCATATTCAATAGGGAAGATTGGGACTTACCGGTTTAATAAATACACGTCGCTTCCTTGGGAAAATTTAAGTGTTTTAAATTCCGTGCGTCGTAGCTAGTGCATGCCGCATCAACTTGGCCTTATTTTATCCTTACCTGCAACGAAAAAGCGTTTAATTAGACTTAAAAATGCAAAAATATGCGAAAAGTTTTTCAGCAGGGTCGCTTCGGCACTCGGGACACAATTTAGGAATTTAATATATTCGTTAAGAGTTGAGAGATGTGGGTGCTTCACAAGCCCACATCTCTCAAACAAGTCGTTTAGAATGTTAAATTTTTAGGAATTCAATTCAATGTATTGTGAAAAGTCTGAATTATTGAGCAGTTGGCAAAAAATGATGAATGTCAAAACTAAATTGTTTCAATATGTTTTACAGTTTTCAATTATAGAGCATATATATCCATTTTTGAACTACAAGGGCATTTTAAATTAAAGAGCAATACCCCTAGCGCCATCTGCCACTCCAAGCCAATACTGAAAAATTTCAATGATCGTTGTCCGATATCAGGCAGTGTTGCCGCATGTATTTTTAAATCTAAGATTTCCTGGGAAGTAACAATGTTATTACATAATATCTTGCTTTCCGTACAAAATTAATAGATCTGGCCTTATCTAGCTCTAATTTCTAATCACAATAGAAGTTAAGCTCTAATAAGACAAGAACTAACTTATTGCTCCACAAAATCACACAAAGCAATAATAATTATTCCCCAATTTCAAGCCATTGCATTGGGTTGGATGCACCCGAATCCATATAATTAAATTTCCATTAGAGCCTATTACACGTTACACGCTTCAACAATTCTGCCATTGACTATACAGTAAAGCTGCAGTAGCAAATATGTACCTAATAATTATTAATTCATAATGATAATACCCATTTGCAACTTTTGTTATTGAAAAAGTTACTAGACAATCGAGTTCGTGAAATTCCAGCTGAATTTTTAAAAAGTTACTCATTTATTTTCTCTGAAAACCAATTTTTTGCACCCTGCAGCAACCTTGGAAACTTCACTAATGACGCATTAACATTTGTAATAATAAATCATTATAAGCTACTTAAATAATGAAGTAAAAGTAGGTACATAGAAGACCGACATGAGTGGGTTCAGAGGTGGGTTCTAAGGTAACTGAAGTCATTGCCGGTGGACGAGCCTTCGGATGACCACAATTGTATTCTTAGTACAACATTTAGTAGGTAGTCTGGGGTTCGCCTTATACATACTTTCTAAATAAACATCAGTGATTTGCGAGCTTCCATTGTTCTCTAATTCTCTCCCAAGAAACAGGTCAAATATTTAATAACTTATTCTAAGTAGGAGCTAATTACTTTTCAAATATTGGTAAAGCCCAATTAGGGGACTGGAAACGGATTCGTTACAATACATACTAAACCATTACGTATTTTTTGAGAAGATGAATACGTCACATTGAACACATGTGTTTTATGGGGCGTTACCTAATTGTTTGCACTGAGAGTAGGCGACAGAAACAGTTGGATCTAGAGTTACATTTCAATTCATTACACTAGCAAAATCTGTGCTACATACATGATCTAGTTTTATTTATGGAGAGAGGAAGCCAGATCGTTCAATGGATTGAGCTAATATAAATGAGAGTAAAACCTAGAATTCGTGAGAAAGACCGTGTGATTAGTTATGCTCCTTTACAGACAGAGCAGTTTAGTAACTGCTATTTGGTATTTTTTTGTACATACACCTCGTATGGTCCTATTCCTCGGTATTTTCTGTCCGAAAAAGTAAAGTACTGTCTTTGGTACTGTCGGAAATAACAAAAATTTGAGAGTCCCAGGGACGATCCCACATCAACATGGCATAAATACACCGGAAAATAGCCTGAAAGTCTAAAGGTCATTAATTCTGATGGCGAAAAGTATTTGTTTGTCCCCAGCTACATGAATTATTTATCAAGTAACAACTACCTCTCTCTTTCACTATAATCAAATATTAGCCTTTTCTTCCGTCTTTTCCAATAAAAGACACAGTCATTTTCTCTATCCCATTTTGCTTGACCTTTTGTGGCTATAGAATCTAACCCTCGATCTAACCTGCTATCTACCTATTAAACTAGTCATATTTCTAAAGCAAGTATATACAAGGTGGCCATTGAGAGGTGACCCTGTACTTTACGTCAAAAACCGAGTCGAAAACTCTAAAGTGTTATGAGAAAAATTCAAAAACAAAAGTTGCATACTTTAATAAACAGTTTTTAATTATTGGGTTTTTTTTATCAATAGAATCAATTAATAAAAAAACGTTATGTCTTATTTAAAATAAGGAAATTGGTAATGAATACACAACATTGGGACAACCCGTGTTTATAAAAATAAATTAATTAAAAAGTATTTACTAAATTGTGAAATTTTTGTAATTGAATTTTTCTCATAGTTCTTACAGTTTTTGACGTAATGTACAGCATCATCTCTCGATGGCCACCTTGTCAGGTATTGAAATACCTTTTCATATTTTTTTTGGATTCAGCTAAAGTTTTTGTTGGATTTAAGATATATTCAACCATGTATATAACACTGATACAGCCTTTAAAGAAATCAATTAAACGCGACAGGTGAAGGAAAAAGATGTTATTAGTTTCACAAATTAATTTTTCGTCCAATTTTGGAACCAACATCAACAAATCACTTTAACAAACCTTTGAGGAGTCGACGTCTTGGCACATTCCTACTAACTACGAGCATAAATCTTCCACCATAGATTTGAAGTGTAGCGTCGAGTGACCTATGAAAACCAAAACCAGGAAAAACGTCCGACGACTCTTTAATAAAACAAAAATAACCGACGACTGGGACACTTACAGACAAGCCCTAACTAACTACAACAAGCAGATCAGGGCTGTTAAAAGAGAGTCTTGGAGAAGATTCTGTAGCGGGATCGAAGAGCTGCCAACAGGAGCCCGAATTCTTTCCAGGGAGCCATGTCAGGAGCTTCGATAGAAATAAGGTGCACCTTAAAGTTTGCGACATAAAATGCATTGCTGTCAAAAAAATGTTAAGTCACAAATTTTAAGAGATAGAATACTTTGACAGCAATGTATTCTGTATGGGAAACTTTAAGGTCCACCTTAGGCTTAACTTTATGGGAAAGCGGTGCAAACTGCACTAAGTCTGGTTCAGCTAAATTCGACCCTCATAAGTTCCTGGTTCCACTAAGTTACTTTGTTAATGTCACGTCGAGTATCACATTGACATTAACTTTTACACCATTGTAGTCCTTAGGCCCAATTGTACAATTGTGGTTCACCGGCAGTTTTAGTTTAACTGGTACTTAAACTGCTTTGTAAGATTGCATTGCTGTCACCAAGTGTTACAGACGAATTAAATTTGACAGCAATGTTATTCTTGCACCAAGCAAATTTAGGTAAATCTAATGTTACGGACCCCTAAATCATAGCTATTAGCATGAGTAACCATGATAATAATCGAAGCCTTAACTAGGTGTACTTGAAAATTGCTTGGTGCAAATGGGGGTTAAGCACCAGTCAGGTTCAGCCGAACCTGAGTTTGAACCAAGATTGTACCAATGAGCCTTATGAACGTCAAAATATACGAGAATTGGGTTCAGCAGAACCAAGATGAAACCGTGATTGTAGAACCGAACCTATTTTCTCTCAATCTACAAGTTATTATCATTAATTTTTGCACATGAGAATTAAACATTAAGTTTTAAAAATTCAGAACGAAAATTTAAACTTAACCAGAAATCTAGCCCTAGCCAGAACCTATTTGGGGCCACTTTTAAAGTTCAGTTTGTAAATACATCCTGCAGCTTAGCTTTCCAGATTTGACATTATATATATTCGATTGTTTATCTCGTCGCCCTAAGTGTACATTTCAAATATGAAATGTACACTTAGGGCCACTTTTACAACTATGATTACTGGTGTTTTAACTTCAAACCGAAGTTTTACTGATACTTGTAAAAGTCTGAAGCTTACTGATAATAGTTATTTATTTATCATTTCAGGGCAAAAAGTTTTTTTTCAAAAATTTATATTTCTTTATGATATTATTTTGATCAGTTCTGGAATGGATCCTCTCCAATAATTAGACTGGCCCATAAATCAAAACAAACAGTAAGCATAGCCAGGTGCAAACAACCAACAAAACGTATTTTTCGCAACACCCTCAAATCCGATTGAAACTGTTTCTATCCACTGGTGACATCTGCTGGAAATACATTATAATATATAATAGCAAAAACACTACCTCAAAATACCTCAAAAGTGTGTGAAGAAATACCTCAAATTACCTCAAGAATACCTTGAAGTTCACAAAATGTTTCTAAATTACCTCGAAATACCTCTGAAATCCATAAAATTACCTCATGTTACCTCAGAATACCTTGAGAATGTACACCAAAATACCTGCCCCTCATCTGAATGAGAATCTTATGATATGGGACCCCCTACAGTACAACGAAGAAGTGAGGGAAGTACTTATCTGGTAACATCTTATGTATAATAAATCTAATAATCTTTACTGCTTTAAATATAATTGTGTCATGAAATATACAGTTCAAATCTGGGTTCAAATATAGTTTATAGATACCATAAAGTGTAAGAAAACATAAAAAGAACATTTTGACAAAGGGTTGAAAATATTGAGAGATGCTGGACTCACGCTTAAGTAAAATTACAATTACAGCCTGGTCAGGTCTTTTTTGTTGATCTACTATGCAAGCTACATGGACAAAACTGTATGTTAAAAACAAGGAAGCGCCAACACACGTGAATAAATATTACAACCAAGTTTACAACATAACATTCTAGTATTAAAAAAAATCTGAAAACTTTTGGTTGGCTTTCCTTATTGAGTACCTACCTACAACAGCATTCAAATCTCAAAAGAAAAAACTGGTCAACTTTTGTTAACAATAAATAGAAAACATTCATTAAGTCCCTAAGGTTCAAAGCATCGGCTGAATATTCCATGTTATTGTGAGTGCTATTGGTTGTTACCAATCAACAGTAAAAATTAGGTCAATTTTATGGACCAGATGGAGAACTAGACCTGTTGTGTGAAGGCTCTATGCCAATGGTACAATTCAGTTTTTTTTTAAAGCAGCAAACAATAATTCCTGATTGAAATTTGAAACTACAGTACCTATTAGGGGTAGTCAAAAAGTAATTGTGAATAAAACGGTGACTATCCTGGTAACCAAGGAAACACCATATGATTATGATAGGGAGAGAGATGAGTGCAATGTAGGGAGATTGCCCATTGGCCAAAGGGACATTATTGGCTTTTGCTCCTTTACAGAGTGCACCTACTCATCTATGAAACTGAATTCCCCAGCCCAGCCATGCATCAGGCTCAAGGCAATGCTCTATTTTGGGCCTTTCAAGGGCTTTATGAAGTTAATATCAAAGAAAACGTGGAAGAATCAATAACGGCCCAAGTATAAACCTAAAAGTAAAATCGGCCGCGAGCGCCGTTGAACCCGCGCCTGTCAGAGTCTTACCTGTGGTAAATTCGCTGCTATTTGTCTCTGGAGAGAGTCCCGTTCCTTTTCGACTTCCGACAATTTTATTTCGGTCTCCCCTAAGCGCTCCTGTGTCTCCCGCAAACTGTCCATCAACTTGTCTCTTTCGTCTAGCATAGATACCATTAGCTGCTCGAAATTCGCATCCTCGCCGGAAAACTGGGAACTTCTTTGACTAATACTGTCCTCCGATATTGTGGGCATCACGTCGCACATCATATTCCACATTTTGATTGTTTATTTCAGTACGAATCCAGCCGGAAATATAAATATATCGCAAGGTACCCCTTTAACCCCCAGGTTTAAATGTCCGATACTTTCCCGTTAAGCGACGGCCGTGTACACCGAAACCGGGCCTCATGCTCACTTAAGCACATTGTCATTGATTGTTTATTTACAAATGTACACATTAGTTTTGATTATTTAGAACGGCACACCTTTAAATTTAATTCCCATTATTTCCAAGTACAATACACAAGAAGAAATAGCCGAGTTGATTGCTTGACAGCCATGAGCGCGATGCCTGTCAAACTCAAACAAGCCCTTTTTCAGCCGGCAAAGCAGACATTTCTAGCGACATTTATTTCAGGTCTAACTTCTCGCCAACAGATGGCGCTGAGTAATTAAATTGGGTTTTTGTTCGTTTATAACTTGTTGTCACTGGTTTTTATTGTTGAAACGCTATAGTTATTAAGATTAACTGTTGTTGTTCCTCTGGCCCTTGTAAATACTGTTGATATTTGCTGAATTTAGGTACACTGACAATAATATTAGCGCTGTTGGAATATATATAAAACCGGCAATGTTGCAGTGTTTTTCATTTTTTTACAGAAACAGCTGTTTTTGACAACTGGTGTCAAACAGGGCCACCATGGTTGTGGAACGCGATTATGAAGATTTTAAAACATGCCTGAAACTTTTAGTTAGTACACGTTTATTTTAATATGATTCGTTTATTTGCCTTTATTATTTCTACCATAAGAAACTCAGTTTTAAGTTCAACATGCCGAAAAAATCCAAGAAGGGCCACTTCAAGGGCCTAGGAGGTAAGGACGACCGGTGATATCTCCTTTGTTTTCAACTGTTTTAAAGCTCATACTCTTCTTTGTTTATGCATAAATACGCTAAACTGATGTAATTCGTTTTTAGATATAACTTTAAATGATTTTGCGAATTCGTCTGTACCAAAACAACGTATCAAAAAGTCATCAAACAATGTAAATATAGTAGTAAAAAATGAAGTGGAGAAAAGCTGGGATGACAAGGATGAAGAGGACTTTGAAGGTAAGTACTTCCTCTTAAGTTCTGTCCCACATTGCCTATTGAGGCAACTGGGACAGAACAGCATAAAGTTAGGCTGTGTTTATCCAACTTCTTAGTGGTAGTCATGTACAGATAATCATATTTTTAATTTTTGTCCATAACAGCCTATATAAGTGTTATCATGAGTATTTTGTCTACATGGGTTGTAGTGGATGAAAATTAAGAATATAATTATGACTATGATTAAAAATTTGCATGGATCAACAAAATCGCTGTATGATATCACAGTGCCTAATGTGCCTGACAACTGACAGCTTTATCTCCCTAGGGAGATAATCGGCCATAACATTGTCATTATAAACCGCTCATGTTCAATTGTTTTGTAAGCAAAGCAGTGTAAGAAAACCTGCTTTACAGTCATTTTGCTGGCCTTTCACAGTCCATATTAAAGCTAGTAGTACAAAAACTTCTTTATTAAAGGAAAATTTATAGTTGTAAGGTACAATTCGAGATAACCTGAACTAAAACTGTGGATCCTGAGCAATTAGCCAAAGCTTTGTAATTGATTTGAATTAGTTTTTAAAAGCAGGAGATCATGAGTACCTTGTATTTATCACTTCTTATACACTAAATAGATGGTGTGGACAAAATGTGAGTCTCTGGTCCTGGAGCAGTGGCATGTATTGGATCCATTCTACCATACATCTATAATTTCCCACTTTGGCAAGACAAAAATGATTTTAAATAATTGTCTTGTGCAACCAGCCCAGAAACGTTGTTGTAACTTCCCAAGTGCAAAGTATGCATTCCTAGCTTATGCACTGCCCAGTCTCTCACCACCTTCAGAATATAGCAAGGTGAGAAATTTCTCTTCTAAGGTCGTTGATGTGACTGTCAAGTTTCAAACATTTTTTAATGGAAAGACCCAGAAATGCATTTTCCATCAAGTGCCCTGATTTTCTTGCCCTCTAAAGTCAATCATACATGACTTATGAAGCTCATTATGCTCGCATGATTGAAGCAAAGCTCTTTTTCATTACACCATTTCTTGTTAATGCCAAGTCCCTGTTCATTTTGTTGTTTAGGTGCACATTTTCCTGTCCCCTCCAGACCATTTACGTATGTTTGCATCAAAATTTCCTCATTGACTTCCAGGTGTGTGATGTCATTTATCTATAAGGTAAAGAAATGAAAAATAACAGAGTATACACTACTCTGTTTTACACAAACACCATATTTTGGCCCACCATCAAATTTTGGCCTGTTCATCCCCCATATAAACCCATGCATGACAATGGACACCCTCTTACACCCAGGTGCTCCCGCTTGTGCAATAGAATATTTTGATTCACACAATCAAAGGGATTGTTGATAGTAATTAACTGTTCACAAGCACCTCACAAGTCATATGTTGGTCTTTTACCAATCTCTTAATGATCTGTGACAGTGCCGGAAGCATGACTGAAGGCCTAAAATTAGCGAAATCGCTTCCATCACTGACCTTATAGATTAGCATTAAAACAGCTGTTAAAAAACTTCAAATTTATTTTTAGGGGAATTTGTGCCTGTCAGCAACGAGGATGGCACTACATCTTACATTATTCAAAAAGTGGAAAGACGCCAAAGAAAAAAGACCCTCTCTTGTGGCGACAGTTCTGGAAAAGGACAAGGCAGAGACTACCCAATCGACATTTGGTTTCTTATATCTGAATACTTAAGGCCTCAGGACGTTGGTACTTTCGCATCGATTTGCAAATCTTCCTTTGATGTGGTTTGCAGTGCTAGGTAAGACAACATATTTTCGTCGTTTGCATTATTTATTTGTTTTTAACGCAGGTTCTGGTTCGGTTTGTACCGCCGCTACTACAAAAACGTTTCGACAATGCCCGAAGCCCTTCAACCGGAAAGTCTTATCCGCAGATACGGCTTAAGGAAAAACGTAATTCGTGCCCTCTTTTACATGTACCAGCCGTTCGTTGACAGAATCAAACCGATCACAACATTCGAAGAACATCCGGAATCGCTGAAGAACTACGAATGCCATGTGGTATGGCACACAACGAAAAATACCAATTTTATTTATTTCTTTAAGATGAAAAGGAAAACTTTGAATCCGTTATCACATTCCAGAGAAACGTCGTTGAAGATGCCGGATCTGCTCGAAATTTTGGACGACGTTTCCGCCAATCCGGACGAACATTGCCGCATATTGGAAGTGTCTTGTTTGCATTTTAATCCTGTACAGCCAGTGTTAGGTAAGTGTACCTACCTATTAAATTTATTACTTGTACATATCATGCGCTCATTTAAAAAAAAAACTCAAGTAGCTCATGGCATTAGAACAGTAGGTCTGAGATGACTTCATAAAAAAAAATTGAAAGTCGAAAATGTCATAAAATGTTCCGATTTTCATTTTTTTTTCCTGAACTTATCTCGGAGTTTTAATTCCATGATTTGCTACCAATTTTTTTATGAACACGATTTATTATTGACCATTTCAGGAATGGTATTAAAATCGGTTTCCCTGACGTTGTCGTCGGCTCCAAAATTTCGATATCACAGACTTCAGTTGATATTCGCCAGTTCCGCGTCGAACCTACGAGGTGGAGTTGACAACGTAACAGTGATTCTGGACCCGGTGATCAATATAAAAGTCCTGGACTGGTGGCACCCTCTGTATCCGGCTGGACGCAGCTTGGTGTTCCTTAATGGAGACTAAAATAAGTGTTGTTTGAAATAATTTTTTGGAATATTATTAAATTTGTTGCCAAAGAACTGCCATATTTTTTTTTGTATGAAAGTGTTTGTTTCCTGGATTATTGTTATACGAGTTTTCAATTTAAAGTAAAAATTTAGTTGATAGGTACTCACAAATAAACATTATTATTATTTGTTGAAAATTTCGATAGGTTTTCGGCACGCATAGGTGAAAAGTGAGCTGGGGATTAAACTGACAGGTAAAGATTCTGCTGGTTCACAACAAAAAGTCAGTTCCGACATTTCAGGATTTATAATGAATGAAAGCTTTTGATGTTACATTTAAAGTATTTGCTGAACTTGATGGTTGTATGGAGACCCTCCTTTTAACATTTTTGTCCCCCTTTTTATCAATGGGACCACAAAAATGGTGGCCACATCGGCCATGGAAGGCTTCCTTACGGTGACTAATCCGAAATCACGATTAGCTGATTGCAGACATGCTATGGCCCTGGCGTAACGTCATGGTTTGCCAAAAAAGAGTATTATCTGTCTTTTTTCGCAATTTTCAACTTTAACTGCCTCTAACTTTAGAACCATTGGACAGATTGGAGCGTATCCAACTGTTTTTTTAGCTCTTTTAGAAATGTGTTTATGCCATTTTTAAAAAACTTACTTTTCTGACTAATTTCTTTCAAATTTAGTTTATTACGTTATTAGGGGATTGCAAAGGTTCCATTCTAATCAAAAGATAAAAAAAATAAATTTACTAAAAGCGGAGGGAGGGGGGGGGGGGGGTTATTTCGTCTTTTTCCTCAATTTTCAACTTTGACCGCCTGTAACTTTAGAACACTTGGACCGATTGGAACTGGTTTAGTATTCTTGATGTTTCTTTTCTCCTTCCATAAAAGAAGTCCCATGGGTTCAATAATTTCGAATATAGAAGAACGATGAGAATAGTGTTAGCTGCTCAGCTTCAATTATGACTCGCTGCTTGTTACGAACGCATCGCTAACACAAATCCGGGAATTTGATGTTATAGCTATCAAGGAGCCGTTTAAGGGCAAGTCAAAAGCAATATAATCTTTTAAAATTTAAATACTGTCGCTCAGCTATATCTTCGGGGACGAACTAACAAAGCCGTAAAGCTCGATATCGAGACCACAGTATGGGATTTAAATCATTACCCATCGCTCCCCTAAGGGTCATTTTAAATTCAATCCTCGATCCTGGCATTCCTGGCTAAATTATTTGCCTCTAGTGGCACAGAGTCGTTTGTATTCGTTGTTGTGCCCATTTTTAAAAAGTTCCGATCTATAAAGAAAGGTAGAGGACAATAAAACAGTATTGTTTTATACCATAATATATCTGCTAAAATGACGCACAGGCTGCTATATACAGGGTAACGGTATAGTTCGGTGTAGTACAGGGTATCTCGGAAAACGAATCATTTGCCGACATACATTTATACAGCAAACTGCCATTATTTCTTTTATGCAGAATCACCCCCTTAAATTGGTCGCACTTATTTACTAACACCCTGTATATAGGTTATTATCAGTTGATTCTTCGTAACTAAACAATTATTTTTAATCTATTTCATCCATCTAAATTTAATCAATTGTTGTCTCTAAAACAAAATTTTTTTTTCCTTTTTCCTTTTCTATTTTTTTTTCAAGTTCCGACTGTTTTTGTAATTATTTTTTTTGTTCATTTTTATTTTTCTTGTATCTTTTAGTTTGTCGCCCTTGTTTTATTTGTATCATGTAGGTATAAGATTTTTTTTGTTCTTGAATTTTTGCATCTCCATTAAACCTTCTTGTTCTGCATGCTCTTTGTTATTCTAAATTTTGTCAATTATATCTAATAATATTATTGTTTTCATTTGTTTAATAACTATAGTGCTCATTTTTATACTTTCTTTGTAGCTTTTTCTCTCTTTTGTACTTGTCTATTTTTCCTATAGTTTCTTCTGTTTTTAAAATTATCTTTTTTAGCTTCATTATTTGTCATGCCTGTAATATTCATCCAATTTTCAGTCCTTTTTTGGCCCTAATTCTTACCTGAATTTTTCGAAAAACACCAAATTTGCATTTTGAGTCGTATTCAGTACCAAAAACATGAAAACTTGCATTTTTTGACGCTTTGAGTCGTTTTTAATCAATTTTCGCCCTAATCTTATTCCATTTCTTTCACAAACTCTAAAGTTGCATTTTTTGTAATTTTAAGTCTTTTCGATGATTCTGGTCCCTAATTGTTACATGACTTTTTCGAAAAAAAACAAACTAGCATTTTGAGACGTTTTCAGTCAAATTTCACTTATTATGGACCAAAAATATACCTTTACCAAAAACAAAAATTTAGAAGATTTAATCAGTTTTGCATGATTTTGTTATAAATTTGAATTTCTTCAAAAGCATGAAAACTTGCATTTTTAGAAGCTTTGAGTCGTTTTTAACCAATTTTTGCTCTAATCAATCTATTTTTCCAAAAAATTCCAAATTTTCAATTTTTTTTGTAGTTTTAAATCGATTCGAACTGATTTTTAGCCCAATTCTTACCTGCCTTTTTCGAAAAACATCAAGCTAGTATTTTCGTACATTTTCAGTCAAATTTCTTTTTTTTTGGACCAAAAAAGTAACTTTACCAAAAACAAAAATTAGAAGATTTAATCAGTTTGGTCTGAATTTGTCATAAAATGGAATTTCTTCAAAAACATGAAAAACTTGCATTTTTAGACATTTTGAGTCATTTTTGCCAATTTTTGTCCTGTTCTTAATCTATTTTTTTGCAAAAACTCCAAATTTGGATTTTTGCCTGATTATGCCATAAAATTGAATTTATTCAAAAACCTAAAAATTTGCATTTTGGACGCTTTGAGTCATTTTTTGCCAATTTTCGCCCTAATCTTAATCAACTTTTTTCAAAAACCCCAAATTTGCAATTTTGTAGTTTTAAGTAGGTAGTTTCTGATTTTTGGACCTAATTCTTACCTGACTTTTTCGAAAAATACTAAAACTTGCATTTTGACACGTTTTCAGATTAGTTTTAACCAACTTTCGACCTAATCTTAATCTATTTTTTTTCAAGCTCCAAATTTGCATTTTTTTGTAGTTTTAAGTCGTTTCAAACTGATTTTTGGCCCCAATTCTTACCGATCTTTTTCAAAAAACACCAAACTTTATTTGGAGACGTTTTCTGTCAAATTTCATTTATTTTGGGCGGAAATTGTAACTTTACCAAAAACATCAGTTTAGAAGATTTAATCAGTTTCTTCTGAATTTGTCATAAAATTGAATTTCTTCAAAAACATGAAAAACTTGCGTTTTTAGACACTTTTGAGTCATTTTTTACCAATTTTCGCTCTGTTCTTAATCTATTTATTGCAAAAACTTCAAATTTGGATTTTTTTTAGTTTTAAGTACTTTCTGATTTTTGGCCCTAATTCTTACCTGACTTTTTTGAAAAACACCAAACTACTATTTTGGGACGTATTCAATCAAATTTCACTTATTTTCAACCAAAAATATATCTTTACCAAAAACAACAAATTAGAAAATTTTGCCTGAATTTGCCGTAAAATTGAATTTTCTCAAAAACATGAAAACTTGTATTTTTTGAACACTTTGAGTTATTTTTTACCAATGTTCGACCTAACCTTAAACTATTTTTTTCAAAAACCCCAAATTTGCAGATTTATCGTTTTAAGTAGGTAGTTTCTGATTTTTGGCCCTAATTCTTAATTGACTTTTTTGAAATACACCAAACTTACGTTTTGAGGTAAATAAATTAAATTTTTAAATAAATTTTACTTATTTTCGACCAAAAATTTAACTTCACCACAAACAACGAATTAGAAAATTTAATCAGTTTTGCTTGATTTTGCCATAAAATTGAATTTCTTCAAAAACATGAAAACTTGAAGTTTTTGGACACATTGTGTCATTTTTACCAATTTTCGACTTAATCTTAATGTGTTTTTTTTTTCAAAAACTCCAAATTTGCATTTTTAATAGTTTTAAGTATTTTCTGATTTTTGGTCTTAATTCTTACTTGTCTTTTTGAATAACACCAAAGTTTTGTACCAAAAACAGCAAAAACAACAAATTATTAGATTTAATCAGTTTTTTTTTGATTTTGTCTCAAAATTGAATTTCCTAAAAAACATGAAAACTTGCATTTTTAGGCTCTTTAAAATCATTTTTACCCAATTTTTGCCCTAATCCTGAACAATTTTTTTCAAATACTCCAAATATGTATTTTTTTATTGTAGTTTTAAGTCCTTTCGAACTGGTTTTTTGCCCTAATTTTTACCTGACTTTTTCGAAAAACACCACACTTGCATTTGGGACGTTTTCAGTCAAGTTTCACTTATTTTGGACCAAATGTATCTTAACAAAAGCAACAAATTAAAAGACTTAATCAGTTTTGCCTGACTTTGACATAAAATTGAATTTCTTCAGAAACATGAAATTTGCATTTTTTTTTTACGCTTTTAGTCGTTTTTAACCAATTTTCCACTTATCTTAATCTATTTTTTTTAAAAACTCCAAATTTGCATTTTCTTGTAATTTTTTAGTCGTTTCAAACTGATTTTTGGCCCTAATCCTTAACTGACTTCTTTGAAAAACACCAATTTGCATTTTGGGACGTTTTCGGTCAAATTTCATTTATTTTGGATCACAAATGTAATTTTAACACAAACAACAATTTAGAATATTTAATCAGTTTTTTCCGTTTTTGTCATAAAATTGAAATTCCTGAAAAACATAATGACTGGCATTTTTGGACGCTTTCAGCAATTTTTTTACAATTTTTGCTCTAATATTAATCTATCTTTTTTTCAAAAACTCCAAACTTGAATTTTTTTGTAGGTTTAAGTCTTTTCGATCTGATTTTTGTCCTCAATTCTTTCCTGACTTTTCCAAAAAACAAAAAAACTGGCATTTTGGGACGTTTTCAGTTAAATTTTACTTATTTTGGACCAAAAATTAATCCCAAAATTGGATCGTGACCAAAAACAACAAATTAGAAAATTTTGGTTGATTTTGCCGTAAAATTGAATTTCTTCAAAAACATGAAAACTTGCATTTTTTGATCCTTTAAGTCATTTTTTTGCCAATTTTTCCCTAATCTTGATCTATTTTTTTCAAAACACCAAATTTGCAGTTTTGTAGTTTTAAGTAGGTAGTTTCTGATTTTTTATCCTAATTCTTATCTGATTTTTTCAAAAAACACCAAAACTTGCATTTTGAGACATTTTCAGTCAATTTTCACTGATTTTGAACCAAAAATGAAACTTTACCAATAACAACAAATTAGAAGATGTATAGACGCTTTAAGTAATTTTGAACTAATTTTTGCCCTAATACTGAACTATTTTTTTCAAAAATGCTAAATTTGCTTTTTTTTGTAGTTTTAAGTCTGAGATTCTGACTTTTCCGAAAAACACTAAACTTGCATTTTGGGTAGTTTTCAATCAAATTTTACTTATTTTGGGCCAAAAATGTATCTTTAACAAAAAAAACCAATTAAAAGATTTAAACAGATTTGCCTGATTTTGTCATAAAACTGAATTTCTTCAGAAACATGAAACTTGCATTTTTTTGACGGTTTCGGTTATTTTAACCAATTTTTGCCCTAATCTTAATCTATTTTGTTTTCAAAAAGTCCAAACTTGCTTTTTTTTTTTGATTCTATAAAACATCAAATAATTTGGTTTACTTTGATGTAAAATCAACCATTTTTTATCTGTTCACAAAACATAAAATATTATTCATAGCTTCTGATTCAATCAATTTAACAATCAATATTGATGGTTTGCTTCTAAACAAAAGTCAGTTTTGGCCACTTTTAGGTTGTATAAAGTTAATAAAAAAGAAGAAAATGATTTTTTTTATATAGGAATCTACCAAGCATTTGAAAAACCAGAGAATTCTGATGTTCTTTTAGTGGATTTTGTAACTGAGTCTCAGCAGTTAAATAACCGAATTTCCTTTTGTCTAAATGTTCAATAGAATGCAACTTTAACCGAAATATTGTTACGATCGCAGCAACGCCGCATGGGAGGCGGGGCAACGCATGGGAGCGTGTTGGTTGGTGGAGCTTCGCGACCTATCCGCGCTGCGTCATAGCTGACACGAGTGATTTATTGCTCGTCTGGCTTAATCTAGAAGGCAGTTGTTTACAACCGTTTTTTTTATATGAGATTATTCAAGAATTCTTATAAAGAACTTTCTAGGTTTTTCTGTAATTTTAGGATTGTATATAAAAGGCGCATAGAGCGCCCGAGTAGTAGTCGTATTTTAATCGAGCTATAAGTAAGCTAAAGTTACGAAGCGATATTAGAAGGCTATAAAGTGTTAAAGTAGTGAGTTATTTAGTAGTCGTGTGTAATTGTGGAATAAATAAATAGTGTTTTCGTGTTAAATCGTTACACTGGAATTATTGAACCCCGAGTTCGCAACAATTGGTGTCAGAAGTGCGATTCCAGTGGGAACTTGAAAACTAATATTGCTGAACTGTAAGTGAGTGCTTCATTGCCGGACATTACGTGTTTATGCCAGTGACCAGAAGCCAGCATCAAGCCATGGAGGATCAACTTGCCGCCCTGCTGTCCCTTATGCAACAACAGAGGGAAGAACAGGAAAAACGTGATCAAGTACAGGAGCGGCGTTATCAAGAACAGGAAAAACGTTATAAGGAACAAAAAGAAGAGCAAGAAAAACGTTATAAGGAACAAAAAGAAGAGCCGGAAAAACGTTATCTAGAACAAAAAGAAGAGCAGGAAAAACGTTATCTAGAACAGAAGGAAGAGCAGGAAAAACGTGATCAAGTGCAGGAGCGACGTTATCTAGAACAAAAGGAAGAACAGACACGGTTCAAAGAAGAAATAGTGACCCATCTCGCAGCTAGGGAGCAACAATTGGAAGAAAGAATAATGCAATCAGTTAACGAATCCGTTAACAGCGTTAACGAATCCATTAACGGCGTTAACGAAGGACTCGAAGCTGTCAACCAGAGGGTTCTCGAACTAGAAAAGAAATTCCGGGAACAACTTGAGGACGACACCGTGTCTACAGAGAGTTTTAGCACAGCCAACGCTAAAATTAAGCCTCCCGATTATGACGGTACTACGGCGTGGGAAATTTATAAAACCCAATTTGAAGCAGCTGCAAAAGCTAATGGCTGGTCCGAGCCCCAGAAAGCTACATCATTAGTAGTAGCACTTCGTGGAAAAGCGGCTGAGTTACTCCAATCTCTGTCGGCAGCGGATCAAAGTAATTATGCGGCTTTAGTACACACTCTGCAACTACGATTTGGAAATGAGCACAAAGAAACCGTGTTCCAGGCCCAGCTGAGGATGAGACAGCAAAAGTCAGGTGAATCCTTACAAGAATTTGAGGCGGACATTAGACAGACTCATTCACTTGGCATATCCATCGGCCCCTGAATCTTTTCAAATGCAATTTGCCACCGAAAGGTTCATTGAAGGAGTTCGCGATAGTGACATGAGATACCACTTACGTCTTGTAAGGCCCAAGGATATCAGCGAGGCACTAGTTCGGGCCCTGGAATTCGAGGCGTCACGGGTGTCATCTAGTTCTTCTGCAAGTGTAAGAGTGGCAACTTGCGGTGACAAGAAGAATACGTCTATGGCTGAATCCATGGCCAGTTTACATAAAGCGATGAAGGATATGGCAGTCAATTTGCAAGCCCTGTTAGAAAGAACTCCCCGATCAACAGGCAGTCGGGGCATAAAATGTTTTAACTGCGGTAAACTGGGTCACGTCAAGAGTAACTGCCGTAATAGGGCAAGAAGTCCGTCGCCGTTGTTTAGAAGATCGAGCGGCAAACAAGACCGCCCTAGAATTCAGGAAAGTCCAATTCCTGTTAATGTAAGGGGGCAATTGACCGAGGCCGTTAAGACCCCCAGGATCAGTCAAGTCAACCAATCAAGTCAAGGCAATAATTTGGGTGGTAAAAGTGTTACAGAGGCCGGACGCATTAAGGAACAGAAGATCCAAATTGAACATCGACCAGGAAGGTCTCACGAAAATGCCGATGCATTGTCCAGACGGCCATGTAAAGAAGATAGTCAGCATCGTCGAAGAACTGAGCAGCGTGAGGGACTTCGTTCTGTAAGAAGAACGTCGGTGGAAATAAACGATGGCTGGACCGCACAAGCGCTTCGAGACGAACAAATGAATGATCCAGATATTGGACCCATTCTCTCTGCAAAGACTGACGACAAGAGACCAGAATGGCAAGAAATCGCTGGTAAAAGTCCAAACCTGAAGGCGCTATGGGCCCAGTGGCACTCTCTCAAAATAGAAAATGGACTACTGAAGAGAGCGTGGGAGAGTCCGGATGGCAAGTCCGTAGTCAATCAGTTGGTTGTTCCTGGTAGCAGAAAATCAGATGTACTACAGGAAATGCACAACGGAACAAGCGGAGGCCATTTTGGGGTCAATAAAACATTGGCCAAAATTAAAGAGCGGTATTATTGGGTGAACTATCATGAAGACGTCGAATCTTGGTGCCGCAAGTGCGAAGTTTGTTGTGCCACAAAGGGACCTCGAACAAGATCACGGGGCCGAATGGTGCAGTACACTGTAGGTGCTCCATTCGAGAGGGTAGCAATTGATGTCGCGGGACCATTTCCTCAGACTGAGTCGGGCAACAAATACATCTTGGTCGCCATGGATTACTTCACTAAATGGCCTGAAGCATACGCCCTACCTAATCAAGAAGCAACGACTGTGGCAACGGTGCTAGTAAATGAAATGTTCTGCAGATTTGGAGTCCCTCTCGAACTTCATTCTGATCAGGGCCGAAATTTTGAATCGGCTGTTTTCCAGAAGGTCATGGAACTTCTCGGAATTCGCAAGACCAGGACAACTCCTTTGCATCCACAGTCGGATGGGATGGTAGAGAGGTTTAATCGGACCATGGAACATTACCTGTCTAAAATGGTGGCAGATCATCAGCGTGATTGGGACCAACATCTACCTCTCATGTTGATGGCATATCGAGGCTCTACGCATGAAGCCACTGGTTATACTCCGGCGAAAGTGATGTTCGGGAGGGAAATGAGGCTTCCTGCGGATTTGATGTATGGAACACCAGAAAAAGAGTCGCTCAGCTCTGAGAATTTTGTGGAGGAGCTTAAGGAGAGGCTGAACAATGTTCATGAGCAAGTCAGGAATAAACTGCGGATATCCAGTGATCGAGCCAAAGCAAGATATGACTTACTAGCTAACTCCCGCGGCTTCCAGGATGGTGATTTGGTGTGGCTATACAATCCGAGGCGAAAGGTGGGGAAGTCGCCCAAACTTAGCCAAAATTGGGAAGGACCTTATACAATTATAAAGAAGATTAATGATGTGGTGTATAGGATCCAGCGGACCCCTAGGTCAAAGATGAAGGTCGTTCATTTGGATCGATTAGCACGATACCATGGAACTCTATCTGTTCGGGACGAACAGACTTAGGAGGAGGGCAATGTTACGATCGCAGCAACGCCGCATGGGAGGCGGGGCAACGCATGGGAGCGTGTTGGTTGGTGGAGCTTCGCGACCTATCCGCGCTGCGTCATGGCTGACACGAGTGATTTATTGCTCGTCTGGCTTAATCTAGAAGGCAGTTGTTTACAACCGTTTTTTTTATATGAGATTATTCAAGAATTCTTATAAAGAACTTTCTAGGTTTTTCTGTAATTTTAGGATTGTATATAAAAGGCGCATAGAGCGCCCGAGTAGTAGTCGTATTTTAATCGAGCTATAAGTAAGCTAAAGTTACGAAGCGATATTAGAAGGCTATAAAGTGTTAAAGTAGTGAGTTATTTAGTAGTCGTGTGTAATTGTGGAATAAATAAATAGTGTTTTCGTGTTAAATCGTTACACTGGAATTATTGAACCCCGAGTTCGCAACAATATGTATTTTCTTGATTTCAATAATGGAGCAAAACGTACTGATTATTGGATATCATTGAGGATACCCATGTCCACAACTGTATGTCCATTAAATATCCACTGGATATCAATTTGCTATGTCGGTGCTTTATAGAATTTTCGATTCTTCAGTTTTCTTTCTTCTTCGGTTATATTGTAGCCTTTTTCTTGTATAAACCCTCTATTGTGACTGGAACTTTTCGCCTTGCGAGACATTTAACAATAATTTTTACACAAATTTTTGCATTTTTTGCTGTCTTCTATCATCAAATTCATTTTTTTAAATTGCAATTCTGCACTCGGTGATATGCAGGGTGTCAACTTTTTTTTTAATTATCCCTTATCAAAATTAGAAGAAATTTAAACCTTTTTTTAAAATGTCGATTTTTTGTGAACATTTCCGAATTAAGTTGGAATTTTCAAAATTTGGAAACGTAAATTTTATAGGCTTCTAATTGCACAATTTTGCGCTAATTTAACCTTCTTCGTATCCGGTTCAAATAAGAGAATTTTCCCATGATTAAACTCGAAAAACAGTCACCCTGTGGTAGTACAGTACGAACTTTAGTAGTACAACAACTGCATAAAGACATAAGGGTGAACACTAGTGAACTTTTTTAAATCGTTATAAAACATTTCAGTTATTACATTATGCAAATCATGCCTGTAACCATATGAAATTGTATTAATCACTTTCAGGAATCCGTCCCAATATTTACCATAACCAGATTCCTAATTACATCCCGATTAATACCAACTCGAGTACCTAATAGTGGAATTAATTAATCAACAGTAACAAGCCGATAAATAAAGCGCTATCAAGATGGTACGATATGTGTCACTTTTAGGGCGAAATTGAGATGGATAAACAATAAATTGCGCATATGGCTTATTGGCAATTTGTGCCAATAAAAACAAGAGAAAAACTCTTGAATGCAACATGGTGAATCCCACAACCATGGTGGAGTTTCTGACGCAATGGTCTCCAGATGCCGGTGTGACTGCTAAAACCTAAAACTTGAATGACTTAGTTTTGTTATATTTATAATATGTGACCCAGCAGACATAAATATTTGTTCTAAAAGAACTCAATCTCCTCGCCAAACGTGGATTAATATCCTTTTCCGCTAGATACGCAAATATTTGTTCAGTTCTATTAAACCCTACCCCGTGCGAGTTTATTATATGTAATTTGTCCCTCAGGAATATGCTCACGTATTTTTTGATAATATATCGGATCAATTAAACCAGGCCAGTAATATTCAGTCTGTCGTTCCAAGATAACCCCGTTAAGAAAAATAGGAGATTTTCCTTAAGTACACACGTACCTGCTTTCCTCGGAGCCCATATTTCTTCTTCAAGTCGTTGCGGGATCGCGTTAATTATTCATTTGAATATTCAGAACAACGCACAGCAGTGCGTCTTATTAAAGATGAATACAAAAGAGTTTCTTCTAGAGTAACTGTATCAGAGCAGGGGAGATAAATCGCAAGAATTAATAAGGAAACCCTAAAAGGGGGTTTTTAAATAAAAAAATAGTTAATTTTATAACAGTTTTTTTGTTCAACCATTTTTTACAAAACCACAATGTCCACTTCAAAAGCTAAACTGTTTCATTATCTAATATTTCTTGTGTTGTAGGAGGGATTGATGATCAATTTTTTTCGCGAATTTGACTTTTGATCAACAAAATCAATTGAGATTGAAAGTTGACGAAATCAACGAAAAATCTTTATTTTTGAGAATAAGATGATCCATTCCATAATAAATAACTCTACACTATTCGTAAATATAAGTAAAGTTGGTTTGCAAAGTCTAGGAAGCAAGCTTGTCAACTCTTTGAAAAAAATACCAAAAAATTACAATTTGAACGACATGTTTTAAATACTTTCTGTACACTGTATATAGTTTATTCTCTTTACTATGTTATGGAACAGTTTTAATCAAATGAGACATCCAATAATGCAATTATGAATTTCTGGATCGGACTTCCGACAAGTTCATTAAGAATGTCAACTTTAAAGCCCGAGAGAGCTCTGATTTTCAACTTTGTTTACATACTAGAGAGCATCGCAGTACAGAGAGTTTTCCGTTTCCTTCTTGGTCATTTCATATTCACCACAAAATTATAGAGAGTTTACAACAAGCCATTTATTCGCTTCACAAATACTTCTATATACAGCGTATTTCGTTTGAAAAAACGGAATTTTTTGCTTTGTATCCTGACTCTACATATAACTTTTCTGAAAAATAGCTTTAAAGAGATTCTCTTATACAGCAACGTCTCAAAATGTACAATTATCAAGTCAAATGGATCGTGTTGACAGGTCTGGTAAAATTTTTCCAAACTTGATTGCCCACTTTGAAGAAAAAAACCAATTCAGATTTGGTTTTTTTTTTCACCTTATTAGAGTTCTTTTTCAACTTCTTTTACAGTCACAGTAGTTTTTGGTAACTTACTCTCCTCATTAACAGTAACAATTTCAGCTTTTTGTTCTTTTATTGATGACTTTTTTTTCTTTGGAACACCTTCCTCTAAAACTGTGGCCTCTTGTATTTTTTGCGGTCACAATTTTGGTTTTCTCTTCTTTGTCACCTTTCTTCTTTTTAATAATTACTCTTTCCTTCACAAGGTTTTTTTTAGTTGCTTTAACTTTACGATTTTTCAGGTATTTCTAGAACAGTAACCGTAGTGGATAGCTCTTTTCTCGTTCTTTTTTGACAACATTTTTCTTCTTTAGAATTCTTTTTTTAATTACTTTTGTATGAACACCTTCATCAATAATAATGCTTTCTTATATTTGCTCAAGAGCAGATTTTAATGTCATTTGTAACCGCTGCTTTTCACTTTTTCTTCAAAGTAACAATTTCAGTTCAAAGGCGTTTAAAAGGTTTCTATAAGTTTGTTTTTAGGTAATTCTTTCTCTTATTATTCAACACAAGAAGAAGCTCTCAATGCCTTACTGGGTCTGCCGGAGCTTCCAATCTGGATGAAGAGAGAAGCGATGGCTTCCTGCAGGAAGACGGATTGCTACCACCAATGGAAGAAAAGAGTCATGGGAAGCGGTCACACGCCTCACGGGATCGCCAGCCTCATCCAGTGGGACATCCCAATTGTTCTGTCGTAGGAGAGGCGCCCTTATTGCGATAGCATGAGGGTAAAACAGCCATTTGGGATAAACAGCCCAACAAGAGAAGAATTCAAAGAAGATCTGATATCAATTTCTGATGATTTTTTCTTAGAAAATACAGAAAACGAGATTCTGTTTTCTCTACTGCATTCCTGAGCTCCAAGCAGTTGAAAATTAGGTGTCACTTGCCACATCTTACTCGAAGGATAAACAAGGTTTTTTTGCAGCCTTCTGAGAATAATCAGGTATGGTAATATACAAACGGATCAAGAATGGCTGATTCACAGTTGTCAAGAGCCGGAATATGCAAATCAGGCCATGAAGAGGGCGAGAGCTTTCCCTTGGGAAGCCACACGACGGTTTTCCAGGCGGAGGTGTTTCAAACAAGGAGCAGAACAGAACATCTTCATCTACTCCGACAGTCCAGCCGACGGCCCTGCGAGCCATCTGCAGAAACAAGACGAGTTCAAAACTCCTTCAGGACTGCAGGGATGCTCTAGAGTCACTGGCAGAAACAAAAAGGGTAACTCTGAGATGTGTTCTTGAATATAGAGGCATTGAGGGAAACGATCGCGCCGATGATTTGGCCAAGCGTGGTTCCCAGACTTGCTTTCCTGGACCGGAGCAGTATCTAGGAGAAAGCAATAGGTACATCTCTCATATTCTAAATATGTGGGCATGGGAAAGTACAAGGACAAACTGGACACAGTCAGGAATATGTAGACGGACCAAGGAAATTTACTCTAACCCGGATAGATCCAAGGCCTCGTGGCTCCTTGGGAGAAGTCGGCAGTGCCTGGGGGACCTTACAGGATTTCTCACTGGTCACTGCGGACTAAACAGGCACATGCACCTTCTAGGAATGGTGGACAGTCCACTCTGCACCCACTGTGGAACGGGGAAAGAGTCGTCATACCACTTTCTGGCAGTGTGCGATAGATCTGCGCTCCAGGACACCGGGAGCCACCTTCCTCCATCGCGAGGAGCTTCCGACACTGAGAGGGGACGGAATACTGTCTTTCCATTAGAAGGACGGGTCGACTTGTGGAGGGAAGGAGAGCTTAGGCAAAGTAGGGATGGGTGTGTCGGGGGACTGTAAAAAGGACCTTTAAGGCCTAGTCGCAAACGTTCCCCCCCCCCCCCTCCAATGTCTACTACTACTACTACTACTGTGGAGATTCTTCAACACAAAATTCCATCGATTTAGACCTCCTTCCCTACTGAAATTTCCATATTCTCTTACTTGTCGCCTTTTCTTTTAAATAAATTTTTTTGATTCATTGTTTTTTTTTTATATTCTTTATCTTGTTCCGTTCCACTTTTTGTTATTTTATATTTTTTTTTCATTGATCTAAATTGGATTTTTTACTGAGTTTTTAATTCGCTTCAAGTAATTTTGACCCTAAATTGAACTTTTTCAAAAAGTGATCTGTAATGTAAATTGATTTGTGTTGAGATAAGTTTTCGCCCACAAAGGTGCTTTTTAAGGAGTAATGATTTTGAATTTTTTAAGTTTTACACGTTTTAAGCTCTAAATAGAGCGGTTATATTTTGCAACTTTTTAAGTTTTTACGCAATTTTGCCTTAAAATTAAAAATAGTTTTAGATTTGTGCTCCTAACTATCTACCTTTTATGGATATAACTTTTTGTGTAATTTCTGCCTATTTCAGATTTGTTTTTCTTTTGTTGCTCTTCGTTTTTTGGTCATTTTTTATTTAAAATTTTCAATTTTTTATTGTTAATAATTCTTATTAATCTTATTTGTTCACTGTCACGTTTTTGACTTTTTTTAAATATATATATATTTTTTTTCTACAAACGTCAAATAATGACGCATTTTACGCTTTCATTAGACAAACGAAAACCTAACCATTTTTGAGGATCAGAATGTGAGTTTACTTTTCCGCGCGTTGCCCAGGACAGCAAGCGAAAAAGATTTTATCGCTTGCTGTCAATAGCAACTACCACCACTCAACCAATTATTTAAAACGTCATTGTCACTTTGATTGAAATTTTCAGATTGTGTCTTCATTCAAATTTCAGATTATTTGGAATTTATTGTTTGTAGAAAAAACGTTGTATGCATTACGAGCACAAAGTAACTTTTTTGCTCTCGAGTGATTGCCGCTCTCCGCTTCGCGTCGAGCGGCAAACTTCACTCTCCGAGCAAAAAAGTTGTACTTTTCGCTCTTAATACATAAATAACTATTTTCATTGAAATATTTTCATTTCGTTTTCATTCTTGCGAAGTAGTTTTGAACAGTAGAATGAAATTTTTATACGATCTTGACCAAAAATTTTGCCTCAAAGAAATTCTTTTTCTAAAAAAAATGTTGGGTTCGAGGGGGAACTTTTTTTAGAAAACGTTTTTATTTTTAGACGATTTTGGCCCAAAATTAGAATTTGACATATTTTTTATCTATAATTTCCCGTTTATTTCAGGTTTATTAAGTCCGTGCTTTTGAATTTTTTTATTGATTTTTCATTGTTCATATTTTTCTAGTCTTATCCTTTGCCATGTTTTGTTGAATATTTATCTTTTTTAATTTTTTATCTATCTAAAATGGATTTTTTATTGCGTTTACATTCTTTCAAAGTTTTTGTGACTTAAAGTTTTCCAATGAGCAAACAACATTTGCATATAAATCATTTTTATTGCCTTGTTGATTCGTCTACCTTTTTTTGGTCGTAGATTAAGTACAGTTACAAGGCAGATACTGAAATGCCAAACAAAGTACTGAAACTCTTCCTTAAACAGTGAAAAATGCCAAGGAAAACTATGTAATACAGAGTGTAAACGATGACTTTAATTCCTTCCCTTCATATTGTTCCCTTCACATTCTACCCCTCATTAGTAAGATTTGGCTGGTTAACAAATTGAGGACCGGGTCGTTGGCAATTCAACCAAAAAATAATCGCAAAACGCATGTTCTTGGGTTAAGATTGAGAGACTTCCATCAGGAGTAAATGTCGTCATCAGGATGTCGATGAATGCAACTTAAGTTGTCTTAGCCGGATCTTTAAACCAACATAGCCCCTTAATCTGCACAGTTACGTAATTGGTCGGTTGCGGTTAATGTTCACGACAAAATGGTGACAATTAGACAAAAACGCAATAAAGAGAAGAGAGAATGAGCTTTGTACTGCAAATTAGGAAGATGTTGAATATATTAAACTAATAAAAAAAAGCCTAAAGTAAGACATGATAAGATATGTTGACAAAATAAAAGGTAAAATTACACTAATTTAGACCAGAAAATTTGAAAATAAAATACTAAACACAATGCAAGATAAATTAAGAAAATATGTACTAAATAATAAATTGCTATTCAGTTAAAAGATATTTGAAAAAATTTAAATTAGTCCTCAAAAGGGAAGATGCAATGATTTAAATAACTAACATATAAACTATTGGTAGAGCCAGTAAATAAAGAATAATGCGAAATCAAATTAAATTTTGGTAGTTTTGGCACAAAAGTGCCTTTTATATCTGGTAATTCCTGATTTTTTCATTATTTTATTACAGTTTTGGCCTGAAATAGAAGCGTCACAACGATGCAAAAATTGATGATTATTGAGATTATTATGGTCCGAAAAAGGACCTCTTTTATACTAAAGTTTGTAGGTTTTTAGATGATTTTGACCTGCATTTAGAAATCTGTGACTCTAACTATCTGTTAGTTAGAGTCTAGAAATATTTTTTCTATGATTTTCTAACTATTCCAGATATTTTTTCTTTTAATGCCTTTAGTTCTTTGGTCGTTTTTATTTTAAATTTTTATTTTTTTATGGTTCATAATTTTCAATTTTTATTCTTTGTCACGTTTTATCGACTTTTTTTTCACATTAATCATTAATTTATTTTTGTTTAGCTTCCATTCTTACAAGGTAGTTTTGACCCAAAATCAAACTAATAAACTCGAAATGTAATGTAAATTGAATTGCATTGAAACAATTTTGGTCCAAAAATGTATTTGTTAAATTAATGATTCTTGATTTTTCAAGTTTTTATGCGATTCGGATTTTTTTCGAGTCTGACAGCGAGCCAACACAATTTTGGTGGATATGATTGGCAGGTGATTACTTCTTTTTTTTTTTTTTTTTTTGGGCGTGGGACCCATATGGCTGCGTAATTGTACAAAGTACAAACGTGGATTTTAAACAAATTTCAGGTTTTATCCGAAATTTTCTAGCAAAGAAATTATTTTTCTAAAAATAATTTTGGTTCGAAAAGGAAGTGTTTTAGAAAACGTTTGTATTTTTGGACTTTCGCGCAAAATTAGAAATATTTGAAATTTGGACATATTTTTTTTTCTATAATTTCCTGTTTATCTCAAGTTTTTTAAGTCCGCGCTTTTGAATTTTTTAATTTATTTTTTTTCGACTTTTTATTCTTCATATTTTTCTCCTTTGTCATGTTTTGTTGAATTTTTTGTTTTCTCATTTTTTGATGGATCTAAATTGGATTTTTTGTTGTGTTTTCATTCTTTCAGAGTTTTTTTTTTGACTTAAACTCTTCCAACAAGCGAATAATAACTGTAGTATGAATAATTTCTATTGCTATAATTTTTACACAGAACTGTCTTTTTTTTATCTACTAATGATTCCTGTTTTTTTTTTAATAAAATTTTTTCTTGAAATGAATACTACAACCAAACCGCAAAAATAGATGTTTATTGAAAGAATGATAGTCCGAAAAGGAACCACTTTTCTACCAATTTTTGAGAGTTTGTAGATGATTTAGGCCTACAATTAAAAATTGTGCCTCTAACTATCTACATTTTTTTTCTATAATTTCCTGTCTATTTCAGATTTTTTTTTCTTTTTGATTCTTTTGGCAGCCCTGCATGCCGCACATCATGAAAAATAATAAACTGCCAATCATATTCATCAAAATTATGACAACAAAAATGAAAAGTGAAAAAACTAACCCGACACCTGATGAGTATGATGCATGTAGATTTGTGAGCTATAGAAAACAAATCTAACAGACGTTCAGTTTTATTATTAATTCTGGCTAGCAACAAGACTTTCAATTGTCTTAAAATTACTGGAAAGTTGTAACAAAACATTTTTGCAAATCTATAAAAAATTGATGAATGAGAAATAAAAAAAAATGTTTTTTTTTTGTTTCAGACACTGAAATTTGTATAAAATCCACGTTTGTACTTTGTACAATTACGCAGCCATATGGGTCCCACGCCCAAAAAAAAAAAAAAAAGAAGTAATCACCTGCCAATCATATCCACCAAAATTGTGTTGGCTCGCTGTCGGACTCGAAAAAAATCCGACAGCTGATGATAAATCCCACACGAGGACAGCGCGAGAATTAAATACGTAGGTGCACTAAATGTTAAAATAACCTATTAACTAGCCTAAAACCGCGATCGGCTCCGCCATTGGCCAAGAGGCGGTCCTCAGCGTCCTGCGGCACACGCTTTATATACTCCTTGACACCGCTTCGCAGTTCTGTACTGTGAAGAAGAGCTCCACTGCACCCCGACCTTCTGGTGCCAACAGGTGTACGCAGCCAGACAGCAGCAGGACCAGACAAGCTTCGACAACAGCCGACGCGGTAAGTTTTTAAAAACTTTTTCGTAGCTTTTGTGCACTTACTAACTTTATGAAGACATTTTTTACAAAAGAGAAAAATGTTTTTAAATTATTTTAAACTTTTTTTTTAAATTTTAAATCACCTAATATTATGCTTAATATAGACCTCTATCTGCTGGTTAACTGTTAAACTTGATTGTTATAATTAAATGTAAATATTTGAGAAAGAGTTTTGAAAGGCCCTTGACGTAAATCTGTCGATTTAGGATCAAGATAAGGAACAAACGATATAGTCGTTATTATTAAACTTTAGGTTTGTAAAGAATTTTTTGAACAAGAAATAGTTAATATTCCATTGCTAAAACTTTAGTATTCATTACCGCTAATTCCATTCTAAAATTAATTAATTATTTTCATTATTAACAAATATTTAAATCATGGGCCCATGTCAGGCGCCAAAAATCTGCTACCTTTGTTGTTTTTGCAATAAATTATTGTTGTTTTAATTTACAGTTCGTGTAATATTAACGGGGTCAGATTTTTTTTTATTTATATACAGGGTGTCCAAAACCGACAAACGAATACTGATTTCATGCCGATTTGATGTAAATTGCCTTCAGCGCCAAATGTAAACTCTCGGTGCAGAGAAACTTAAGAAGTTAAAGAGTTGCTCTCTTTTCAAGTGGCCTAATATACCACTTCCAAATATACCACAAGAGTGAAAAATGAATTTAAAAATGTTGCGGTTTTTTTACGTAATTACAAAATTGTTGAAATTTGTTGTAAAATAATATCACAAAGTGGCAAAAGTTATAAGAAAAGAATAAGACTGACCAAAACAAATATCATTATAATACAGTTATTAGAAGTGCAGTGCATAAAATTATTTATCTCCGCCAAAAATTGGGAAATCCAGTTTTTGCCTTTGCATTTTGTGACATTATTTAGCACCAAATTGGTTTTTGCAAGTTTATTACTAAATTTAGCAATGTCTGTAATTTTGTAATAATTATGCAAAAGAAAAACAAAAACAATTATAATTTGATTTTCGCCTCCTTTAGGGCACGTTTTAAGAACCCGGGGGCACTAGCACATTTCTTACATAAAATACTCTGAATTATTTTGATTTTGATATAAGAAATACAAAAAAATCAAAGGCACAAAAAATATCATAAACAGAAATTTGAAGAAATTCTATAAAAAAAACCGAAGAGCCACCTTTGAAAAGCTCTGGCTCTCTTAAGAGACTTTTTTTTTTTAGTTGTAAGTATTAAGTTGGATGAACTTTGAGTTCTCATAATAAACCGTCTCGCCAAAAAGGAAGAAGGATCGTAATTAAAAAGTTTACATAAAATATACATTTTGATCTGTACTGTTCACTATAAAACTTTATCTAGCAGGCTATGAAAATTTGACAGAAAAGGATGACATAATCAAAATAAATAGACTTTTGTTTCTCCATCCTTTTCTTTTGACATTTCACAGCCAACTAGATGAAGTTTTGTAATATAAGTAGTATATGTAAGTATCAGCGAAGGCAGAGAGTTTTAGATGAAAATTTATTATTTTTTTACTCCAATGGCAATAGTTTTTCTATATGAAAATTTGGAAAAATCAATCATTTAACTACAAAAACCTAATAATTAAACAAAATTTTTACTGATACTTGATTACTTCGTTTTTGTAAGGTTGGCACACAAGATTTTTTTGAAAAAACGAAACAAAAAATTATCTTTTAATGCGCAATTGAAAACGACACTGAAGATGATTTTTAAGCTTCGCGTAAGGTAAAATGAAAAATGTCTAACAAATTTTAAAAGATATTATCATATAAGTGCATTACTTCAAATCTCTATTTCGTATAATTTTAAAAAATTTCAGCATATCCAAAAAAAAAATTGTATTAGTAAGTATTAGTAAGTGTATTAGAAAGTTGTAATTTTTTTTTTGTAGAATACATGTTGGTCCAAATTGCTACTATTACTGCCTACTAATCTTCTAAATCGTACAAGTTACAAGTTTGTTGAAATTATACAGAAGTTGTCAAATATGATGGCAAGTTAAGATTTTCAAACACCATTGCCAGATTTTGTCTGATTTCAGAAATACTGGAAAAATATTTAAAAATTTGTCCTACATTGTTTTTGTCTTAATTTAAAAGCATATTTTATCCTAACTTCATTAATGTATCATGTGGTTACATTTGCAGACGTTTCATTAGAAAAATTCATCATCAGGGTTCACTCTCTAAAAAAATACAACTTAGACCATGCATTACGAAACATATAATTTATGCATGATTTGTAATCATGTTTTGTTTTCCTATATTTATAGGTGTGTCTTTTTGTAGCCATATATTTTATTTTGTTCTTATCTTTAAATTCTATTGCAGAACAGAATAAATTAGGTACCTACGGAGAAACATAACAAAACTAGAAATATACCATAAAAAAATAAAAATGCAATAAAAAAAAAACGAAAAAAAAATTAAAAAAATTAAAAAAAAGTTAATTCATAAATTGATTTTTTTTTCTTTAGTTAATGGGGTAATCTTTCAACATAAGAAAACTTTATTGTCGGTGTGAAATACTTAGATTCCGACCGGTGTTAAAGGCTTAGAAGCCACTGAATATACTTCAGAAGAAAACGTATATTCTTAGCAAAAACAGCAACATTTATTTAAAATATTTCGAAATTTACCAAAAGGGGTATTCTCTCTTTTTTCTCAATTTACAAATTTGACCATTTAAAGCTTTAGAGAGCGTAGACCGATTCGAGTGAATCCAACGATTTTTTAGTCATCTTAACATCCTTTTTCACCTCCCGTAAAAGTCTGCAGGTTCAATACTTTCTGAGGTAGTAATACTTTTATCATTTTTTAAAATACTCCTAACAATTTTTTGAAATTGACTGAAGGAGGAGGGGTATTTCTTATTTTTTTTTCAAATTGCACATTGATTGAAGTGAATCTGATGTTTTTTTTTTACTTTTTTTAATATCCTCTTTCGACACCAGCAAACGAAAGTGCTGTAGGTTGATTAGTTTGGAAGATAGATTTTTAGGTACTTTTTGAATCGACGTTTTTATCGTTTTAAAAAATTCACAAAATCACTTAGAAGACTTGCTGCGCTCGTATTACCTTCATAGGAGAATCAAGTCGTTTTATTCCGATTCAACAAAGAGTACATGACCAACTCAAAGTCAAAGTTGCCATATGTTTCCGGTATATCCGGAAATGCCAATATCTTGAAAATTTGTAGGTAGAATGCCCCCGATCGTCTGGTTATGGTCCAGCAACAACCACAACATTTTCAGATTATTATCGTTTCTAATTTTTCGCTAACATCACGTAACATGCAGTTCTTGGAGGACCGCCCTGTATGGTAATACTGATCTTATTAAAAAAATTAAAAAAAACCGTTTTCTGGTATTGGTCCAAGTTTTCCCTACACTGTTTCAAAAATTCAAAATTATCACTCGTTTTTAATTATATAGCGTACAGCAGGCAGCTTATTAAAATTGACGGATTCTTCGTGTGACACGTTTATAAAAAAAAACATTGCAGCCACCCTGTATAAACAGTTACAACTCTGATTAGGGAGACAGTTACATGTACGCAAGGATGTTTGACAAGAAGAAAAAAATCCATTACTTGCATTGCTCTAAAAAAGTAATAGGTAAATTTTCAAAAAGTTGCGCTAATTTTAATAAAAACCTTGTATATTCAAAAATAAGCCAGATATCAAAAATCGGCCGAATACCTATTTTTCCATTAGTGGATAGATTACCCTAGAATAGAAATTACGAATCGATTTTGCTTTTTCTAAATCTTCGGTAACAAAGAAATTTTGATTTTTTGTGAAGGTTTGTGTTTGCACCCTGTATATGCGTTTCGTAAGCGCAATGAAAAAAGTTAGTATCAATGACATTTTCAAAATGAACTGAAAAAATAATTTTGATATTCCGCATCGTCTAGAAGATATCTGCTTTCAAATTAACCTTAGAAATTTGCGTTCTTCCAACCTATTGTCCAGCAATGTGTTAAAATAAGTCCGTTACTCGAATTTCGCTCCTAAGAGCGTCCTCAGACACCTAAAATATGAGTAAGAACCTAATAATACGTAACATGTCCAAATAAAGTCCACCTACATTTTGGTGTGTAGTTGTAGGTGTGTGTTGGGCGACTGCCTTTTTATAGGGAATGTAATGTAAGTTTTTAATTTTATTTCTACATGTTACGTATTATTAGGTTCTTACTCTCACTACTCTAGGCGTTTGATGATGCTCTTAGGAGCGAAACTCGAGTAACGCAGGCACTTATTTTAATATATGTGAGACTTTGACTTTGATCATTTTTTGCTTATTACAAGGAGTTCTCTTTGAGTAAACTGGACAAATTTTTCAACTTTAAATAGTAAAAAAATATTTAAACATTGTGAAGCGATCCAAAAACCAGTTTTCTGCAATATTGCCACTTCCCACAGACAAATGGCCGACATTTCGTACCTATATTGTCTGGGGGCGACGTTTAGCAGAGTATCAGACTCATTTCTCCATCAGGCAGAGGAACCATAGACCGGTTTCGCTCTTATTAGAGCTCATCAGTATGGTATACCTCGAACCTGATAGAAAAATAAGTCTGAACGGCAATTGGATCTAAATCTTGCTTAGACGCCTGTATGTGTATGTAAGTGGCGCCATCTGACGACGACAGGTGCTACCACTAGGGCATGCGAGATGATTGTGAAGCGATCCAAAAACCAGTTTTCTGCAATATTGTCACTTCCCACAGACAAATGACCGAGATTTCGTACCTATATTGTCTGGGGGCGACGTTTAGCAGAGTATCAGACTCATTTCTCCATCAGGCAGAGGAACCATAGACCGGTTTCGCTCTTATTAGAGCTCATCAGTATGGTATACCTCGAACCTGATAGAAAAATAAGTCTGAACGGCAATTGGATCTAAATCTTGCTTAGACGCCTGTATGTGTATGTAAGTGGCGCCATCTGACGACGACAGGTGCTACCACTAGGGCATGCGAGATGATTGTGAAGCGATCCAAAAACCAGTTTTCTGCAATATTGCCACTTCCCACAGACAAATGGCCGAGATTTCGTACCTATATTGTCTGGGGGCGACGTTTAGCAGAGTATCAGACTCATTTCTCCATCAGGCAGAGGAACCATAGACCGGTTTCGCTCTTATTAGAGCTTGTCTGTGGGAAGTGACAATATTGCAGAAAACTGGTTTTTGGATCGCTTCACAATCATCTCGCAAGCCCTAGTGGAAGCACCTGTCGTCGTCAGATGGCGCCACTTACATATTTAAAAATGTTTAGAAATTTACCAAAAGGGGCGGGTATTCGTTCTTTTTTCTAAGCTTGCAACTTTTAACGTTTACAACTTCAGAAAGTGTAGACTGCTTGAAATGAATCTAACGGATTTTTCTCTTTTTAATGTCTTCTTTGCCCCCCCCCCCCCCCCCAAAATTCCCTTACAGGACCCACAGATTGAAGTCTTCATAGTCTGATCAAAAACCAAAAAGAAAAATTTTATTTGTTTTTTGTCAATTAAAAAAAATAAATGGACTAAATTGCAGAGTATTCATTTTTTTCAACTTCCAATTTTGACTGTTTATAACTTTAGAACGTGTAAACTGATTGGAGTGAATCTAATGGCGTTTAACTCTTCTTACTAACCTCTTTCGCCTTCAGTCACCAAAGTGTCGTAGGTTAAATAGTTTGAGAGATATCTCTGTTCGGTGGTCAATTTTTAGGCACTTTTGGATAGACGTTTTTACCATTTCTAAAAAAACTCACTTAGAAGACCTGCTGCGCTCAAATTGAGTTTGTTACCTTCTAGGAAATTCAAGTCGTCTGATTCATTTTCCGAACCATTCCAATCCAAAAAAGAGTAAAAAAATATGAAGGCCTTCACGGCTGGTCAAAATACAATCTAAAGTGTTTACCCGGATTTGAAGACGTAGTCTAATGGAATTTCTGAATGACGTTTTGTCTACAGCTGCGGCAATCATTATCAAAGGCAATAACGCAATGGGCGAAGTGATCTCCTGTGCTTCCCGACGTTGACTGATTCAACTGTGGTGAGCTCCGTGGTTTTTTTCCCCGTCCGTCGCGCTGTCAGTGGAGGGACTGGGGTGGGGGTAAAGGTAGCGCGGAGTTTCGACGCACTTGAAGTATGTCGTAGAACTCGCTTCCACTCTGCATTTAGAAACGTAACTTCCTCCTTCTTGCTGAAAATTTTCTCTTGTTTAAAGATCTCAATAGCTTCTCTCGTTACGTTGCACAGAGGGGTATTTGGGAAATCTGAGCGGCCAAAAGTGTATTATAAAAACCTTAAAGCGCACAAAAACAAAAGGTGGCTATGATCTGTCAAAGGACCCACAAATGTCAAACAATGCTCCATTCAGTTCATGCGCCATCGGAACCCTTGTACGACAAGTCAAAACGTGATGTTTGTAAGTAGAGTTTCGCGACGTTTTATATCTAAACATATTTCACAGTTTTTTCCTACTTTTGTTTGAAACATTTTAATCTAGTTATGGATTGTAACCAAGCAGGTAAGTGTGCACGTACACTGCTCTCAATTTTTGGTTACCAAAAGTGTCATACTTAATATATTTCTGGCGATTCAAATACAGTCAATTTTTCTATATTTTTGTTTAACTTAAATCGATTAATAGTTGTACTTCCGGGAACTTCCGGACACTTATTTTTTATTTAGTAAAAAGTTCATAGACTAGGGTTTAACGTACCGGTAAAATTGGCTGCAGATAGGTGACGTTTTACGAGGTAAGGGCCATTTGCACCAAGCAACTTGCAAGTACACCTAGTTAAGTTTCCATTATTACTATGGTTACTCATGCTAATAGCTATGGTTTAAGGGTCCTTAACTTTAGGTTTACCTAAATTTTGCTTGGTGCAAACAGAGGTTAAGATTGTTAAATGCTACATTTTGGTTACAACTAGTTTTTCTTTTGTTTTAGGACCTTCAAATGTTACAGTTATAATTCCGGGACAGTTATTTTCTATCATGCAGCAACAGAATATGCTTAATTTTAGTAACAAATTAAATTTCCTAGAAAACTATTTATTACACTTAGATGACTTCTCTGATGAGTTGGTGAAAGAAATCAAGCATAATTTTTCCCATTTCAAATCAGAAATGAAACAACGTTGGAGTAAAGCATGGAGAAAAGAAGAGGTTTTTGTGCTACAAAACAAAGAATGGCTTGCGGGTACGTTTAACGTTCCAAAAATGGTAAATCAACAAGGCAGGCCATCGAAAAGTTTAGTGAATCAAGTGAGAGAAGTAAAAAGAGAAAAACTGAAGAATTACGTAGAAACATATATAGGAAGTATTAATTTTTGCTACGCAGGCAAAGTTGGGAGAAAGCGGAAAGAAAGATGCTTCTTTCGTTCTGAAAAATCTTATGAATTCGCCGAAACGAGCTACTAAATATAAGAAAGTATATGTTCTTTTGCAACAAAAAAGCACAACTATATCTCACATGACTCCAACAGAGGCTCTGTCAATGTTTGTTGAAGCGGGGCTATCTAGGAGACAGTTTGAAATAATAAGAAGCAGCCGTAAAGATATATATCCCTGTTACAGCATCCTACAAAAAGCGAAACTAGAGTGTTACCCCGATAAAGAAGCATATCGGGTAACCGAAACTTGTGCCGAAGTAGAGCTGCAAAGTCTAATGGATCATACAGCGACACGATTGTTGAAGCATTTGAAAGAAGTGTTAGTGCGACTAAATGCCGAAGAGCGAAATTCATTAATTTTAAATTCCAAATGGGGTTGTGATGGAGCACAATAAGTTCAGTACAAACAACAGTTTCAAAATAATTCACATTCCGATGCAAATTTATTCCAGAGTTCTTTTGTACCCTTGCAACTTATATGCTCTCTGAACAATACCGTGATTTGGCAGAACCCAACACCATCATCTCCGCGCTATTGTCGCCCCATAAAATTTAGATACGTCAAAGAAAGCAAAGATTTAATAAACGAAGAAATAAGTTATGTTGAAAATGCTTCAAAAGCTTTACACGAAACTACAGTTACTATGGCCGAAATTACATATTCTGTGAAGCACATAATGATGTTCACTATGATTGATGGAAAAGTTTGTAATGCAGCCACTAACACTACTTCCACAATGAGATGTTATATCTGCGGTTTAACCTCCAAGGATTTTAATAATTTAAATTTAGAAAAAAATGTAAATCCACAGGCACTTAATTTCGGTCTTTCTATTTTACACGCCAGAATCCGCTTGTTTGAGTCTATACTGCATCTTTCATATAAGCAACCCGTAAAAAAATGGCAATTGAGGACAGACATTGAAAAAACCGCAGAAAAGCAAAAGAAGTTGGAAATACAAAACAAATTTCGTGAAAAACTGGGCTTGATAGTGGATGTTCCAAAACCGGGCTACGGTAATACAAATGATGGCAACACAGGACAGGAATTGCACACATTACAGGAATTGACGTCAGTTTAATTTATTGTCTAAAAGTCATTCTGGAAACGTTATCAAGTGGCCGCAAAATAAGCTCAGATATTTTCTCTGCATATGCAAAAGAACCTGCAGAGCTCTATGTCAAGCTCTATCCGTGGCATCCAATCACTCCTACAATGCATAAGATTTCAATACACGGGACTGTGATTATCGAATAAGCATTGCTTCCTATTGATCAATTATCAGAAGAGGCTGCTGAGGCACGCAACAAACATATCCGTTTATATCGCCAAAATTGTGCACGAAAATTCTCAAGAGTAACCTGTAACATGGATGTGCTTAACCGGCTATTATTGAGTTCTGATCCTTTTATAACAGGAGACCTGTGCCTAAAAAGAAAAGTAAACCGTTTTTAAATGAGACGATAGTCATGCTACTTCTAGCTGAACCTGCTCTGGCCAAGTTATCCGAAAATGAGGACTTCTCAGAAGAGGAAGTTGAAAGTTTATCAGATAAGGAACTCTGACATTTGTTCGCCCGATAATTTTATTCATTTGATTTTTCATAAAATAAACCATTTCTAAACAAAAAATATTACTTTAATTTTTCCCATACAAACTATAAAGCGTTTCATAAAGTTTTTCAAAAGGCTATTATTTGAATGACCCCTATATAATTTTTGAACTGTGTCAATGTTAATGGTTATGTTAGAAAAACCGCAAAGGAAAAATTCCGCCAAAAAACGCGATATACTAGTTATCCATAAACTGATTTGCCACAAATGTGATTGACAAGATTTCAACCAGTAAATTGAAAGCAGGTGAAGGTGAATGCCAATAACAACTTCCCTACAAGTTGTTATGACGGTTTAGTGTAGTTTTACTTTAATATCTGCCATCAGTTTGACTTTGAGTAAATCAAATTAATTTCCTCGACGTTGCTTGCATTTTATTAAAAAAAGTTTTTATCAGCTTATAAATTATTTTCATTCGAATGCCTAAAAAAGTTTCGGACAAAACTAAAAATCAAATTATAAAGTGCTAAAATTATTACAAAGAAGACAGGCCAGACTTTTTGGAATCGCTGATATCCTTAATAAATTATCTACAATATTTGCGGTAAGTCGGGTCCGGATGAGTAGCATATATATTAGTGTAGAATCAAACAATCAAACTTGAAAAAACATCTTATTAGGTTTTTTTAATAAAACCATATTAGTAAATATTTCACATGTAATTTGTTAAGAGAAAAGTGGAAACATCTTTTTTTTTTGCAAAAGAATGTCTCTGATTTCTCGTAGCATGAGTATGACCCTCCCTTTTTGTAGATTTCTACAGTGAAGAAAAGTTAGCGTTTTATAAAAGAGCTCATGACACAGTGAGTAGATAACTGCAAATATACTTTTAATAGAAAGATTTGATGGTTTCAGGACTAAGAGCCATTTACGGAAGACCCGCTTTCAGCATATGTTGCAATCCGAAAGACTTAGTTTCCATCAACGTGCGTTTTCCTATTAAATGGCTTTTCTTTTTTTTGGTAGGTAACGAAATAAAATCAAGAACTACCAAAAATCTTCGACTATTGACCCTATTAGGCAGAGCACTATCAATTAATAATTCTTTTTCGTTTTTTCAAATGGACGAAAGGTATTTTAAGAGACAACTATAGACAGACGCCTTTGAGTCTTTGAGTAGTATAGGAACCAAACCGCTAAAACATCGGTGAACGGACCAGTAGCAGAATGTTCTGTTGACGCAAGAAAACATAAAATGTGAATTATAACTAATGCTTACAAATATCAAGCGTCCTATATAGCGCTTATTTTAACAAGTTTTTAGACAAATTCTCTCCTAAAAACTCTTAAAACCAACCTGCTCTTAATATATATTATCGATGGCTTCGGTATCGATGATTTCTATCGGTAGAAATGCATCATTTTCTATCGGTCTAGCACTCAAGAGCTATTTTCAAAGGCGGGAAAAGCATATTAATAAGGTGATGACGCAAAAATCTCAATATCACATAAAAATGTACTTACGAGGTATTAATTCTAGGCCATCGTTATGTTGCACAGAGTGAGCAAAACTCGATGTCAAAGTTCTAGTATAAGAAAATTTGTTGTCCTAAGAATTACTTCTGCCAAGTATTTGACCAGGCAAACGTCTCATCGCTTGCAACTATTATTTTTGGTAAGTTCTGGCAACAACATTTTTTTGTAATGGCAGCATTTTATAACCTTTAAATTATGTCCTTATAACCAATAAAAGCGACACAGTTTAAATATTATATGGGGGGCAATCTGTCAAATTTCCATTGCCTACTTTTCCGAAAAATATAATGAAAAGCTTTATATGATATTATTACGTACGAGTACAGCAAAGCGTAATGATAGTTGGCTGTAAAATGTCAAAAAGGAAAAGGATGAAGAAACTTACAAAAGTCCATTTACTTTGATTATGTCAAAATTTCATAGCCCATTAGGTGAAAGTTTTTGACCGATCTCAAGCTCTGTTGTATTATATGAAGGGTTTAAAGAGAGTTTTAACATTGTACTTTTGGATGTATGGTAGACTAGTCCATCCGCGCTTTTCTTCATCATCTCTCGTTTTTCCTTCCTAGCGCTCTACATTCCTTGGACGGACGGCCCTATCGAACTCTTGCTTGCTCTATCCATTCCAACCAAAGGCTTTTTCCAGATGCTGCATTACCCGTTCCAATTCAGTGGGTTCACAAATTCTCTTGGCTCTTACAGTACAGACGAAGTTTTTATGACTCTCTTTTTCTGTCGGGATGATGATTTGATCCGTTATTCCGTTATTGAGGTATCGGTCAGTGGTTCGCGCTGGTCATGGCTGCAAATAACAAAGGTGTCGCCCATGTATCGAAACCAGCACTTTGGCCTTTTATTTGTCATTGCCAACGCCTTGACCTCGAAAATTTCCATAAAATAGTTGGCTATTACTGGACTAAGGGGGCTGCCCATAGCTACACCATCAGTTTGTTCGTAGAGATCTTCCTTTCATTGAAAATATGTACTGTTTAGGCAGCATTATTAAAACAACTTGGCAATATCTTGTGGAAATTCCTGGTAAATATGTTCCGTGGCTTCTTTAATGGGTAGAGCGAAACAACATCGAAGCTAACGAGAATTTCTCCTGGAGAAAGAATCAAAAAATGCAGTTTTTGACCAAACGAGTGGAGTCTTTTATAAAGCTATCAGTATTTCCTATTTTAGATTGCAGCAGTTTTGTGAGATGTTTCGCGATTTCGTAGGTCGGGCTTCCTATGGTGCCCACAGTGGCACGTCCGGTTCCTAGTTATTTCTGTAGCCAATAAATCTTTAAAGTATTTTTTATGTTTTGCATTTAAGGTTTGGTGGAGACTAATTAATTGGAAAGTATGATCTGACAGCCCGTTTTCAGCGATTTTATTGTCAAATAGGTGTGAATTAAAATTGGTGGAAAGATAATCAATTGCAGTTGATGCGTTTCCATGTACACGTGTTGGCACTTCAAACACAGGACTTATATTGAATGAGTTCATTTAAGTTCAAATTTATGTGAGCTATCAAGTAAGAAATCAATATTAAAATCACCAGTTGTCACAGTTCCACAATCAGGAAAAGAGTTGTATTATGAGTACAGCATACATTGTTCAATCTGTTTTGGGACAGTGGTGACCTAATAGTTTCTTCCTTTTCCTTATAAATCTGAATACCAGCACATTCAAAGATCAATTCGAGGGAGAAATCAGAGGTTAGGTTTACAGCTTGGTATTTAATATTATCTCTTACCAATACCAACGCACTTCCATGACTGTTTACAGTTCTATTAAAATAGTTGGCAATATTGTAACCTGGAAAATTCAGAACATCCATATCACCACTGCAGCACTACGTTTCGGTAATAAACAAAATGACTATATCTTCGATATGTAAAAAGACTTCAATTTCATCAACCTTGCTCCTCACCGACTGTATGTTTTGGTGGGCCAATCTCAGAACATACTCGTTTTGATACACATTTACATGTATTGTTTCCCTGTTTGATTGGTTCAGACAAGAAAATCACCACCCGGGTAATATTTGCTAAACAGGTTGTGATTAAAACGTCTGATGGTTACATTTTGGGGCCAGAATTCAGGATCATAGAGTTCATCCTTCTTTCTCAGTGGTGCAGTCAATGCAAAAGGCTTTAGCCTAGATGGATCACTAGGATGTTCTTTTATGGAGACCTCTTCATTCTCAAAATCAGATTGACTACATGGTCTTCAATGTGTTTTATCGTCACATGCCTCTTTATTCTATACAAATAAATCCAGGTTCTTCTGTCCCCACCAATAAAACCATTGGCCGCATTTTGACTATACTTGCTTTATTCTAAGCTTCTTTGTACGAGGCCTTGTTTGGACAACTCGGTAGTCCTCAGCTTTATCATCTTCTCCAGATGACAGACCTGATTTTGAGTCTGCTTGCTTCAGATCAGTCTCCAAATTTATGATTTCATTGAGTTTCTTTCTGTGCTCATCGACTGGCCTAAAGTAATTGGCCTTGGGAACATTTAAGGGTCCTTTGTGATCCTCATTCGTTTTACTGAAAGGTATCATCCGAGTTTTTTGATTGGCCTGTCTGCCAGAGAACTTTGCTGGTTACTGCCAGGGTTGTTTACCTTTATTTTGACTTTTGCCCCATTTTTATGATAGTCCTCTCCACAAGTTACTTCGGTAAATCAATCTTTTTCCCTTTGCTCATGCTGCATTGCCCTTGCCCCCCAGCATATTTTATATTTTTGTAGTTCATTCAGATCACTAAGTATTTTGAGGTTAGGATCTTGTAGATTTAGGAACACTAGATTTGGTAGATTTAACAGTAAAAGGTAGCTCAAACACATTCTTACTTCTTATGGCTGTTTTAACGTAACACAAAAAAAAATTGAGGTAATCAATAGTTAATCAGACTATGACGGTTCTCATTTATATATTATTTTGGGAATTAATATCTTTATTATTTACAACGTGGGTTTAGGACCAGTTATTTATTATTTACAAATCCACTGTAAATAAATTATTAAATCAACTTTAGTTAAAATAATACGCATAAAACACGAGAAAACAATATAGAACGGTCATGCATCACATGACAGAACAATCGATATAAATTTTCATAAAATAGTTGGCTATTACTGGACTAAGGGGGCTGCCCATAGCTACACCATCAGTTTGTTCGTAGAGATCTTCCTTTCATTGAAAATATGTACCGTTTAGGCAGCATTATTAAAACAACTTGGCAATATCTTGTGTAAATTCCTGGTTAATATGTTCAGTGGTTTCTTTAATAGGTAGAGTGAAACAACATCGAAGCTAACGAGAATTTCTCCTGGAGAAAGAATCAAAAAATGCAGTTTTCGACCAAACGAGTGGAGTCTTTTATAAAGCTATCAGTATTTCCTATTTTAGATTGCAGCAGTTTTGTGAGATGTTTCGCGATTTCGTAGGTCGGGCTTCCTATGATGCCCACAGTGGCACGTCCGGTTCCTAGTTATTTCTGTAGCCAATAAATCTTTAAAGTATTTTTTTTGTTTTTCATTTAAGGTTTGGTGGAGACTAATTAATTGGAAAGTATGATCTGACAGCCCGTTTTCAGCAATTTTATTGTCAAATAGGTGTGAATTAAAATTGGTGGAAAGATAATCAATTGCAGTTGATGCGTTTCCATGTACACGTGTTGGCACTTCAAATACAGGACTTATATTGAATGAGTTCATTTAAGTTCAAATTTATGTGAGCTATCAAGCAAGAAATCAATATTAAAATCACCAGTTGTCACAGTTCCACAATCAGGAAAAGAGTTGTATTATGATGAGTGCAGCATACATTGTTCAATCTGTTTTGGGACAGTGGTGACCTAATAGTTTCTTCCTTTTCCTTATAAATCTGAATACCAGTACATTCAAAGATCAATTCGAGGCAGAAATCAGATGTTAGGTTTACAGTTTGGTATTTAATATTATCTCTTACCAATATCAACGCGCCTCAATGACTGTTTACAGTTCTATTAAAATAGTTGGCAATACTGTAACCTGGAAAATTCAGAACATCCATATCACCACTGCAGCACTACGTTTCGGTAATACACAAAATGACTATATCTTCGATATGTAAAAAGACTTCAATTTTATCAACCTTGTTCCTCACCGACTGTATGTTTTGGTGGGCCAATCTCAGAACATGCTCGTCTTGATGCACATTTACATGTATTGTTTCCCTGTTTGATTGGTTCAGACAAGAAAATCACCACCCGGGTTATATATAATAAAAAGGTTGTGATTAAAACGTCTGATGGCTACATTTTGGGGCCAGAATTCAGGATCATAGAGTTCATCCTTCTTTCTCAGTGGTGCAGTCAATGCAAAAGGCTTTAGCCTAGATGGATCACTAGGATGCTCTTTTATGGAGACCTCTTCATACTCAAAACCAGATTGACTACATGGTCTTCAATCTGTTTTATCGTCACATGCCTCTTTATTCTATACAAATAAATCCAGGTTCTTCTGTCCCCACCAATAAAACCATTGGCCGCATTTTGACTATACTTGCTTTATTCTAAGCCTCTTTGTACGAGGCCTTGTTTGGACAACTCGGTAGTCCTCAGCTTTATCATTTTCTTCAGATGACAGACCTGATTTTGAGTCTGCTTGCTTCAGATCAGTCTCCAAATTTATGATTTCATTGAGTTTCTTTCTGTGCTCATCGACTGGCCTAAAGTAATTGGCCTTGGGAACATTTAAGGGTCCTTTGTGATCCTCATTCGTTTTACTGAAAGGTATCATCCGAGTTTTTTGATTGGCCTGTCTGCCAGAGAACTTTGCTGGTTGCTGCCAGCGTTGTTTACCTTTATTTTGACTTTCGCCCCATTTTTATGATAGTCCTCTCCACAAGTTACTTCGGTAAATCAATCTTTTTCCCTTTGCTCATGCTGCATTGCCCTTGCCTCCCCTGCATATTTTCTATTTTTGTAGTTCATTCAGATCACTAGGTATTTTGAGGTTAGGATCTTGTAGATTTAGGAACACTAGATTTTGTAGATTTAACAGTAAAAGGTAGCTCAAACACATTCTTACTTCTTATGGCTGTTTTAACGTAACCCAAAAAAAAATTGAGGTAATCAATAGTTAATCAGACTATGACGGTTCTCATTTGTATATTATTTTGGGAATTAATATCTTTATTATTTACAACGTGGGTTTAGGACCAGTTATTTATTATTTACAAATCCACTGTAAATAAATTATTAAATCAACTTTAGTTAAAATAATACGCATAAAACACGAGAAAACAATATAGAACGGTCATGCATCACATGACAGAACAATCGATATAGATAAATTTATCGTAATTGCTTATCGAATTTTGATATTTATAAACAACGATGATTCGGTTCGTTTTCTATACGACTTATTTTAATCATGTTAGCAAAATTACTAAACTAAAAAAATAATATACAGTATTATTCAAGTTATTCGACACGATATATTATGGATAAACTTTCTGATTGAAAGAAAGTTTTGTATATGGAATGGAAGTATGAGCGTCCTATTTTCGATGTTTTTTTTCTGAGAATCTTATTTACAGTACAGAATATAAAGGTGATTGTAAAGAAAATGTCATCTCGATTTTTGCCTTAATTTTGATATCATTAACAAGCTTATGTTATGATTAGCAGATTTAAGTAAAAAAATACTTGGATGGTCGAGTTTTGTAAGAAAAAAAATGAAAAATGAAGGTATGAAAATTCATTACTCATACTTGGAAGTTGTCCCAATTTTCTTTTGTAGCCACAACACACACTACTTCTATAAAATTCAAGGTTTTTCAATTTTTATGATATAATTTAAGTTTCAAACGTCTCATAAATTCAAATTTTTATTTAACTTACAAATTTTGCATTGTACTAGTTGCTAGTCGAATGATTGATGAAGGTGGCAGGTTGCATATAAAAGGTGAAGTTTGTTGACGTTTTTAAAGGCAGTGTTGCCAAGTTCTCTTCTTGAAAATATTCGATTATTACAACTTAAAATTTATTTTTTTTTTTGATCAGGTTAACTCCGGTTAGTTCAGGTTAGTCCAGTTCTAGTTTTCCTGATTAGGTTAGTACAATTCTACTCTTTATGTTAGGGGTAGAGAATAATATAAAAATCCCTTGAAGGGCCCGCTTTTTTCTTTATTTTTAGAACAGGTTAACTTTCTGTTACTTCAGGTAAGGTCTGGTTAGTTCAGGTTAGTCCAGTTCCAGTTTCCCTGGTTAGGTTAGTTCAGTTCTATTCTTTATGTTAGGGGTAGAGAATAATATAAAAAACGAGCCCTTAAAGGGCCCGCTTTTTTCTTTATTTTTAGAACAGGTTCACTTTCTGTTATTTCAGGTAAGGTTTGGTTAGTTCAGGTTAGTCCAGTTCCAGTTTCCCTGGTTAGGTGAGTTCAGGTTAGTACAGTTCTAGTTTTCCTGATTAGGTTAGTTCAGTTCTATTCTTTATGTTAGTGGTAGAGAATAATATAAAAAGCGGGCCCGAAAGGGCCCGCTTTTTTCTTTATTTTTAGAACAGGGTAACTTTATATGACTTCAGGTAAGGTTTGGTTGGTTCAGGTTAGTCCAGTTCCAGTTTCCCTGGTTAAGTTAGTTCAGTTCTACTCTTTATGTTAGGAGTAGAGAATAATATAAAAAACGAGCCCTTAAAGGGCCCGCTTTTTTCTTTATTTTTAGAACAGGTTCACTTTCTGTTATTTCAGGTAAGGTTTGGTTAGTTCAGGTTAGTCCAGTTCCAGTTTCCCTGGTTAGGTGAGTTCAGGTTAGTACAGTTCTAGTTTTCCTGATTAGGTTAGTTCAGTTCTATTCTTTATGTTAGTGGTAGAGAATAAGATAAAAAGCGGGCCCGAAAGGGCCCGCTTTTTTCTTTATTTTTAGAACAGAGTACCTTTGTTACTTCAGGTAAGGTTTGGTTAGTTCAGGTTAGTCCAGTTCTAGTTTCCCTGGTTAGGTTAGTTCAGTTACACTTTTGACGTTTAGATTAGGTTAGCTCAGGTTAGTTCAGTTCTACTTTTCCTGGTTAGGTTAGTTCAGTTAAACTTTTTACCTTTGGGTTAGACTAGCTCAGGTTAGTTCAGGTTAGTCCAGTTCTAGTTTTCCTGGTTAGGTTGGTTCGGTTACACTTTTTACGTTTAGGTTAGGTAGGCTAAGGTTAGTTCAGTTCTACTCATTATGTTAAAATTAGAGAATTATAAGAACTCACGAGTCGTTGCCGCAATATCAGTTATGTAATTTTCTTTTTATCCGAACGCAAGTGAGGATATATAACGAGCAGCTTACTCTGACTTTTTGGTTGTATATATTTGGTATTTTTTCCCTTCTAACGCTCATAACTTTAAAACTGCTCGTTTGACGCGATTTTCGTTCGAGGGGTCTAGGTACAGAAATGAACGGGCTTTTCAAATATCTGATCCATTTGGTTGTATGTGCGGGAGGGGCTGACCAGTGGCGTACCAAACTCAAAAATTCGATTTTTTCACAAGTCAAAGTTTTTACCGTAACTCCGGGCCTACGTGGGGTACAGAGCTCCTTGTGGTTAGAATTCGTTATATGTGTAGACGATAAATTTTGAAGTCTAATTTCGATAAGTTAAATAGAAAAATTTACAAAAAATCGCAAAGTTAGGACGGTTTTTTCAATTTTTCTTTGTAATGGTCAACTTCTGGGCCTTCTGGACCCCTTTAGGTAGAAGACTGGCCCAATAAGGATGGTACCAGAGGAAAGGGCATATCCTTGGCTACTTTTAATCCTATCCCGCCAAAGCTGTCATTTTAATACAGAGTGCTTAACTAAATAAAAAATCTTGAACAACAAATTAAGCAGATATTTTGTGGTCGAGAACGCTCTATTCAACGGTGTCAATAGCATCGTTATACCATGTTTAGTTTTCGAGTTATATAGATATAAGTATTAAAATGTCGATAAAAAGTGGAAAAATTACGTTTTTGGCGCCATTTTGGTGGACATAGAATTTTCTATATGTGTCATTTAAATCTATAGTAATCGATTTTATTTGTTACTTCGAGTCGGTTTATGATGAATAGAAGGTTGATTTCTGTTTTAGATAGTATAGGGTAGCCCAAAAAATGATGCAAGAAGCTAATATATGCTGATAATGCAGAAAAGGTCCATAAGCAGTGTGTATTTTATATAGAAAGGCTGGATTATTAAGTACGTAGGCTAAGCAGAATAAGATGTTAGATATAGGCGATGAAAGCTTTATTAAAACTTACCAATGAAAGCAATTTTATAATTATGCAAGGAGTCTGGTGTTGATATTTATGAGTATTTACTGCGAAATAATTCCTTCGCCATTTTATCCACAAATTGTTAAAAAACACTAAAATGATTCTACTTTTTTGGCTCCTCTTATAGCTTTTGGAATAAATCCTCATTAAAACGCGATATAAGCTGTTGATTGACGATATAAGCTGTTGAAATTCACGATTTTTATCTAATAATGTAGGTTTTTGGGCCAGTTGGCTCATAGGCTTAATATAGAAATATCGACTTTTTCCATATAAATCAATAGCAATCGATTTTATTCGTAGGTTCTAGTAGTCGTATGATAAATAGGGCATATATTTACGTTTTGGATAGTATAGAGTGTCCAAAAAAGTGTTGTAACCTAGAATTTTAGGATTTTTTCATGTAAATTGATAACAGTTAATTTATTGCGAAAATTCCATTAGTTTTATAATAAATAGAGCGTTGATTTATGTTTTAAATAGTATACGGTGTCCCAAATAATGCTGCAACATTTAACTTTAGTTTGTTGTTTATCAATATTTTTTTGTAGGTTTTATTCCCTTATTATAAACAGTTAGGAACAATCAAAGCTATAAAACTGAAATTTCAATTGTAGATTCGTTTCATACTCACAAACAATATGTCATATATGGGAACCTTGATATGGGTACTCGTGGTACCATTTTATATCTTTTTATGAATTTTAGCACGTTTTTTACCATTTTTCAAAAGCTGTTATGTTTGCGAATATGAAGTAAAGTATTATTATATATAAACGTTTCGACATTTCAGTTACTTTTAGGTATCTTCAGGTTCTTTGTTAATATTTCTCTGCCCACAGCGTTCGGATTTCCTAAACTACGGGCCCCCCGCGCGCGTCGTACAAAAAAAAAAAAAAAAAAAAATGACGCGCGTGTGTGGCAAAAGCACACCATAAACAAACCAACTCAAGAGTTTTGCTGACCAACTTGTTTTGTTTCTAGATGCGACCACATAATTTTATTGCACTTAATGATGAACTCCGACGTTTGGCATCACTGTAAATATATTTCAAACACTACTGTCAGATTCGAGAGTTTTCGCATCAATTTTGTCAAACATTTTCAATTTTTATTTTCTTGTTTCTCAGTGAAAAGTGGCTCATCCAAGAATTTTTTTCTATCAATCTGTTTTATAGGCCGTGAGCTACTATTAAAAAAAGAAAAAACCTTGAAAATCGAGATGACATAAACTTTACAAGCACCGAATATAAATTATAAATTTCTACTTAAAGTGCTTTTTAGTCAAAATCACATTAAACTGACAATGTTCGAAAAATTCGATAAATGTTAAATTACTTGCAGCAAACGTTGAGTCACGTTTTAAAGTCGGAGTATCAAAGTTATGTGAACAAAACGCAATTTTCCATCTCTTAGCAACCGCTTGATTTCGAGGGTAAAAGGTTTGGTATGGCTTTTTGTACAATTTAACTATTTAGTCTGAAAGATCAGGACTTTTCTGCATTTTAACTTTTTTTGACGTTCATATTTAATCAAATAACGTAGTTTTCTTAGCAACAACGATTTGCACTAGTACTGCTAGAAATTTTTAATATTAAGTTTTTTTTTATAATAATTTTTTGTTTAAACAATAATGAACTGGTAAGACATACTGTTTTGAATGCACAATGGGCAATATTAGATATTTATCCCTTCAGGTCATAAGAATCTAATCAATAACTCTTGATACAGCATAAACAACTATTTCTAATGCATACATTTCAAAGTTATCAAAACCAAAAAATGCTTTTTGATATCCCAAAACTATTCATTAGAAAGATATTACTACTCCCTCCCTCTCTCTATCTCAGTGCATCTATTATTAAAACTTAATGGCTCCCTGGTATACAACCCGCCAGCCGGTAATTTGTAGAAATATTTTCTTTCAATTAGAGTGGTTTTTAGAATCAATATCAGGTCTTGCCTGCACATTCTCCCGTTTAGTGCGGGTAAACTTATTTAAGCTTAATTTAGTAACATAAAATTTTTAGAAGGTGATTAATAAATTCAATAAAAACAAGTAAATTCCGACAAACTGCAAAAGTTACTTCTTTCTTATCCTTATAATAAATACGACAAAAAAAAAGGCAAAATCTGACAAAAAAAACTTTGTATGCTCGGAAAATGGTTTTAAGGCGAGCTTAGGAATGAAAACACGTACCTGCAAAGAAAACAACGTTTGCACAAAGGGGAAATATTATACCGTTGGTCGTTTTATTTGAAAGATGGCATATAAGCCATATTTCGAGCCTTGTGTAACAACAGTTCGTTCCACCGGAAGTAAACGTCTGAAATATTTAGAGGAAGTGGAGAATTTTTGCCTTAAAGCCTGTAACAACAAGCTTAAAATGGAACATGAGCATTTGGTAAATATGTGGCACAACGGCAAAAATAAAAAAAAAAGCCTTTGTGAAAGAAATCATAGAGACATTCTAAACTAAGTCCTGAGGTTACAATAGCGTAGAGAGAATGTTAGGGAGTTTATCTACCAGCGGTGAAACTGGACCGGACGTAACTAAAAGTTGGATGTCCAGGAGAGCGTGTTTTCAGGTTGGCTTAGTTTCCGTACAAAGTTTAAAACGCTAGAGATGTAATTTTCAAAAACTAATGAGAATCAGTGATTAATTACTAATTAGATTGTTGTACGTTTTGCGTTATTATAGGTTGTTAGATTCACTTATTACTCATCACTTAACGAATCTCACATCTAGCGGTGCGCTTGGACTGCAGTTGCCATAAGCAGAATGTACCACGAGATAAACTAACAAAAAATGTGTTTGTAGACAAAAAGATCACTACTCTCAAATCTCAAAATCTACACTATCGCTCTCTTAGTTGGAGAGAGAGCGACGAGAAGAGAACTAAAATATGATGTATTACATCATAACAAAACTGTTTTTGAATGAAACAATTCCTCTGTTCTAAAAAAGTTTTTTAGTAGACATTTTTGTAATATTTTTTTTATTATAGTTTTCTGCGAATTTTTGTTTTTTTTTTCCCCATATATTTGTTTTCACTGATCTAAATTCGACTTTTTATTGAGTTTCATTCATGGGTTTTCTATTTTATTTATATTTTTTTGGCAACTTGCTTTGTGTTTACTCATTTTTCTATTGCAATTATTGTCTCTCCTGGTTGCTGTGGCAGTTCTGCAATAAAGGTTCCGGCAATTTACTTATTTGTTTCTCCTATAAGTCACCAATAGAATACCAAAATAAAATCAACTTTTTTATATTGGAACGTTTTAGTTAGTATAGAATTGTTAGCGTTTTCTTCTATTATAAACATTTCTGTCTTCTCTTCCTTGTCGTAATTTTTCTTTGCTCAAGTTTTTCTGCCTTGCTGTTTTCTTCATTTTTCAAATATTCGCTTTTATGTTTAGTACAAATGTTCTGTTCTTTTAATTTTTTTTCTTTGATCTAATTTGGATTTTTTCATTAGGTTTTCATTGTTTTCAGAGAATTTTAACACAAAATTAGTTAACCTATTGATTACCACCAATTGGAATGTAAACTCATTTGTAATACATATTGTAATAAGGAAAATTTCGCACAAAACTAGAAATATTTTAAATTTATTCCTTTACCTGCAAATTTTGGAATTTTTTTTTACTTTTCTTCCACTTTTCTTCTTCTAATTTTTAACTTAATATTCATTTTGTTAAAATAATGTTAATTTAAATTTTGCCAAACACTCCAAATTTGTATTCTTAAAAGCTTTAAGCAATTTTTCAGGTAATTTGGCCTTAACCCTAGCCATACTTTTTAAAAAAAAAACATTAAAATTGTTGTTTTAGGTAAAATGAGTCCTTTCCAAACAATTTTAGTTGTAATTCTAATCTGAATTTCTCCGAAGACTTCAAATTTGCATTTTTAGACGATCTGTGTAGTTTTTAGATCCTAATGCTAACCTGAATTTGCTCAGAAACCTTTATTCTGCATTTTTGACGCTTTAGTAATTTTTAATTGATTCGGGCCCTAATCTTTATTTCAATTTTTTTGGAATATTCAAATTCGTATTTTTACACACTTCGAGTCATTCTTTACGTATAACTCCTATTGTAAATATCTTGAAAGACACCAAATTTGCATTTTAGACACTTTGTGTAATTTCCTAACCAATTTTGATCTTGGTCCTAACCTGAACTTGCCTAAAAAATGTTATCTGTAATTTTTAACTAATTTTGGTAATAATATTAATTTGAATTTTTTCAAAACAACCATAATTTTAATATTTACCCTGTTTGAGACATTTCTCACGTATTTTGGCCTTAATCCTAGACTGACTTTTTCAAAAAACCAAAAAATTTTTATTTTTAGGTAAAATGAGCTTTTTTCGAAAAATTACAGATCTAATTCTAATCCACATTTCTCCAAAACTTCAAATTTGCTTATTTTGACGCCCTTAGTAATTTTTAATTGATTCTAGCCATCATCTTAATTTGAGTTTTTTCAAAGCCTCCAAGTTTTCATATTTACCTATTTGAGTCATTTCTCTCGTATTTTGGCCTTAATCCTAGTCTGACTATTTCAAAAAACATAAAAATTATTATTTTCAGGTAAAATTAGTTTTTTTCGAAAAATTTCAGTTGTAACTCTAATGTAATTTTCTCCAAAACTTCAAATTTGCATTTTTGTCGCTTTTAGTAACGTTTAATTGATTTTGGCCATAATCTTAATTAGAATTTTTCCAAAGCCTCCAAGTTTTTGAATTTACTCCCTTTGAGTCATTTCTCACATATTTTGGCCTTAATCCTAGCCTGACTTTTTCAAAAAACATAAAAAAATTTATTTTTAAGTAAAACGAGCTTTTTTCAAAAAATTTCAGTTCTAGTTCTAATCTAAATTTCTCCAAACTTCAAATATGCTTTTTTGACGCTTTTAGTAATTTTTAATTGATTTTGGCCATAATCTTTATTTGAATTTTTCTAAAGCCTCCAAGTTTACATATTTACCCATTTAAGTCATTTCTCTCGTATTTTGGCCTCAATCCTAGTCTGACTTTTTCAAAAAACATAAAAATTATTATATTTAGATAAAATTAGGTTTCTTCGAAATATTGCAGTTCTAATTCTAATTTAAATTTCTCCAAAACTTCAAATTTGCTTTTTTGACGCTTTTAGTAATTTTTAATTGATTTTAATTGATCTTAATTAGAATTTTTCCAAAGCCTCCAAGTTTTTGAATTTACTCCATTTGAATCATTTCTCACATATTTTGGCCTTAATCCTATCTGACTTTTTCAAAAAACATAAAAATTATTATTTTTAGGTAAAATGAGCTTTTTTCGAAAAATTTCAATTCTAATTCTAATCTAAGTTTCTCCAAAACTTCGAATTTGCTTTTTTTACGCTTTTAGTAATTTTTTATTTATTTTGGCCGTAATCTTAATTTGAATTTTTGCAAAGCCTCCAAGTTTTTATATTTACCCCCTTTGAGTCATTTCTCACGTATTTTGGCCTTAATCCTATTCTGACTTTTTCAAAAACACAAAAATTATTATTTTTAGGTAAAATGAGCTTTTTTCGAAAAATTTCAATTTTAATTCTAATCTAAGTTTCTCCAAAACTTTGAATTTGCTTTTTTTGACGCTTTTAGTAATTTGTATTTTATTTTGGCCGTAATCTTAATTTGAATTTTTCCAAAGCCTCCAAGTTTTCATATTCACCCATTTGAGTCATTTCTCACGTATTTTGGCCTTAATCCTAGCCTGACTTTTTCAAAAAACATAAAAAATTTTATTTTTAAGTAAAACGAGCTTTTTTCAAAAAATTTCAGTTCTAGTTCTAATCTAAATTTCTCCAAAACTTCAAATATGCTTTTTTGACGCTTTTAGTAATTTTTAATTGATTTTGGCCATAATCTTTATTTGAATTTTTCTAAAGCCTCCAAGTTTACATATCTACCCATTTAAGTCATTTCTCTCGTATTTTGGCCTCAATCCTAGTCTGACATTTTCAAAAAACATAAAAATTATTATATTTAGGTAAAATTAGGTTTCTTCGAAAAATTGCAGTTCTAATTCTAATCTAAATTTCTCCAAAACTTCAAATTTGCATTTTTGTCGGTTTTAGTAATGTTTTATTGATTTTGGCCATAATCTTAACTTAAATTTTTCCAAAGCCTCCAAGTTTTCATATTTACCCCCTTTGAATCATTTCTCACTTATTTTGGCCTTAATCCTATTCTGACTTTTTCAAAAAACATAAAAATTATTATTTTTAGGTAAAATGAGCTTTTTTCGAAAAATTTCAATTCTAATTCTAATCTAAGTTTCTCCAAAACTTCGAATTTGCTTTTATTTACGCTTTTAGTAATTTTTAATTTATTTTGGCCGTAATCTTAATTTGAATTTTTCCAAAGCCTCCAAGTTTTTATATTTACCCCCTTTGAGTCATTTCTCACGTATTTTGGCCTTAATCCTAGCCTGACTTTTTCAAAAAACATAAAAAAATTTATTTTTAAGTAAAACAAGCTTTTTTCAAAAAATTTTAGTTCTAGTTCTAATCTAAATTTCTCCACACTTCAAATATGCTTTTTTGACGCTTTTAGTAATTTTTAATTGATTTTGGCCATAATCTTAGTTAGAATTTTTCCAAAGCCTCCAAGTTTTTATATTTACCCCCTTTGAGTCATTTCTCTCGTATTTTGGCCTTAATCCTAGTCTGACTTTTTCAGAACACATAAAACTTATTATTTTTAGGTAAAATGAGCTTTTTTCGAAAAATTTCAGTTCTAATTCTAATCTAAATTTCTCCAAAACTTCAAATTTGTTTTTTTGACGCTTTTAGTAATTTTTGATTGATTTTGGTCATAATCTTAATTTGAGTTTTTGTCAAAGCCTCCAAGTTTTCATATTGAACCTCTTTGAGACATTTCGAAAATATTTTGGCCTTAATCCTAGACTAATTTTGTTCAAAAAAACCAAAAAAATGTTATTTTTGAGTAAAATAAGCTTTTTTTTTAAAAAATTCAATTCTAATTCTAATCTAAATTTGCATTTTTGACACTTTTGGTAATTTTTAATTGATTTTGGCAATAATCACAATTTGAATCTTTTCAAAGCCTCCAAGTTTTTATATTCACCTTCTTTGAATCATTTTTCACGTATTTTGGTTATTTGGTTATATTGGTATATTTGGAAGGACTTTTTCAAAAACATAAAAATTGTCATTTTTAGGTAAAATGAGTTTGTTTCAAATAATTTTAGTTCTAATTCTATATTTTGTAGCGTTTTGTCGTTGATCTAAATTTGATTTTTTCTTTAGGTTTTCTTTCTTTGGAGAGAATTTTACTATAGAATTGATTTTTTATAAGGACTGACCAATTGGAATGTACACTTATTTGTAATAGATATTGTGATTAGGGAAATTTGGCACAAAACTAGAAATTTTCCAAAGCCTCCAAGTTTTTATATTTACCCTCGTTGAATAAATTTTTATGTATTTTGATCTTAATCCTGGCCTGACTTTTTCAAAAAACATAAAAATTTTCATTTTTAAGTAAAATATGTTTTTTCAAAAAAATGTCAGTTCCAATTCTAATCTAAATTTCTGCAAAACTTTTGCATTTTTGACGCTTTTGTTAATTGATTTTGGAAATAATTGCTGATCGTCTACACATGTTTAGGACCCATTCACCATATTGATGCAGGTTAGCCTCCGTAGGATTCCACAAGCTCGTGTTTTAGTGGGTTTAGCACAAATAAAAACTACGCTATCTCTGGAAAAACGCCTACGTTTCGACGTTCAATTTACGTCTTCATCAGGGCTGAAAGAAATTTGGCCATAATCTTATTCTAATTTCTTTTTTTAGGAAACAAATGTTTTTTTGACATAAATAGTTGTGCTAGTGTTGCTTTCAAGTTTAACATTCTTTTAATGGCATTTAATTGCTGCCAGTATTCAATATACAGTGTGTCCAGTTGTTGTTCAGGTGAAGTTCGAAATCTCTTTTTTTTTTCAAAAAATTTATTAGACATTCATGTTGGTTGGGAAAAATTATTTAAAAACAAATTGATACTTTGTGGGTCTATTTTGAAAAATTAGTTAGTAATAGCTTCAAACAGATTTAAAAACCAAAATAAATTAATTGCATACTTGGCTTACTGAGAGAAAGTTAGTTTAAAACGGGGACAAACTGTATGGATTTGTTTTGTAAAATAAACACGTTAATAGATATCTTGGGAACGGTTTGAGGCTCCTCGATATTCATTAGACGATCGTGTAAGTTCGTTTGTATATTTAGCAAAATTATGCAATATCTTGGAAGGTTTTGAAGTTTACCCCGATTTCAATAAACAATTGAAAATTTAACTAAAAATGAATATAAACTTAATGGGTTTATTTTGGACAATTAGAAAATTATTTATTATTATCTCTTGAGAGAGGCTTGTAACTCAAAAAAAAAAAAAATTACTGCCACTACTTCAGAGATATCAATAGTCAAATCCCTTAAAGAATACGCTGAATATGAACATTTTTTCTCACTCTCCACCCCAAAATGCATAGTTGTTAGATGATGGTTTCCCAACCTAATAATATAAAATATAATAAATACATATATAATACAATCTAAAATGTTTTCTGTGCTTTGAAGTCGTGGTCCAAAGGAATTTCTTCCTGACGTTTCATCTACAGCTGCGGCAGACATTATCAAAGGCAATGAGGCAATGTGCGAAGTGATCTCCCGTGCTTCCCGACTAATTCAACCAATGTTGTCAACAATTAAGAAAATAAATTCCCAGCATCAAAACCAGAAACTCTCAAATTTTCCACATCCAAGACCTTACATTACTAGATACTAGCATGGCCATACGACGCAGAACAACCTCTGTTTCCAAAATAATGCGCATTTTGCGATTTTTCGAACATTTTTTCTTCTTTCTTAAAAAAGGCCATGTTTACCTTCATTTGAACTCGAAGCGGAACTGGAACTACTGGAAGTTGGTTCATCCATGGTTAACTGACTTGTAATTTGCGGCTAAGCTGGCTAAGTGTAATTTTCTATTATCAAAATAAAAAACAGTTAAAAAAAACTAAAGATATCCAAATTTAAAATTGGTTCCTCGTGCACGTGCGCAAAACTGGCACAAACAGTGAGAATACTGAAGTAGTAGCACTGACATATTTTATTTGTCTTCTCTTTTATCTCGCTTCTATCTGCAAACGCTATCTCGCTCTACAAAGCGTCATTAGAGACTGATAGCTTACAAAATGTTAGAAACACGAGGCTAGCGAGCCCAACGCCGGACCCGTACGAGCATCAATCCGAGCACTCCGAGCAGTACTCACGATGATTTCGGTTCGTCATTCGAACCCGAGCGCACAAATTTCCATTATTTCTTAAAAAAGTAATTTTCTCCCCAATCTTCCCATTCACGTTTTATTTCGAAAAAAACTCCCAGAATTTGGGAAATTTTCCAGGTATTGGCAACCCTGGATTCGACTGTGGTAAGCTCCGTGGTATTTACTCCCACGCCGTAATGGAGGGCCTGGGGTGGGCGTGGTGGTGGCGCGGGGTTTCGGCGCACTTAAAATATGTCTTACAATTCGCTTCCAATCTGCATTCGACTGGCTACTGGAAAAGCACAATGTTAAAACTGTCTTTGAATCCACTCGGACAATATAACAAAGCTTGAGATCGGCCAAAGACCGCAGAGATCCCCCATCGGCACCCGGAGTTTACCGAATTCCATGTAGCTGTGACTCGGTATATATAGGCACCACAAAACGCAGTGTCAACACGAGAATGACGGAACACAAGAGGAGTTGCAGGCCGGGGAAAAACGGGGGCTAGGACATCCTTTTCAACGAGGTGGATATATTATATCAATCGCAGAAAGGAGGAAATTACGTTTCTAAATGCAGTGTGGAAGCGAATTCTACGACATACTTCAAGTGCGGCGAAGCCCCGCGCCAGCACTACCCCCACCCCAGTCCCTCCACTGTAGCGCGACGGCGCGGTTCCGGCGGAGTAATAAATACCACGGAGCTCACCACAATCGAATCAGTCAACTTCAGGAGCACAGGAGATCACTTCTGCTGTCTGCCGCAGCTGTAGATGAAATGTCAGGAAGAAATTCCATTGGACCACGGCTTCAAGGCCCGGTCGTGAAAGCCTTATAAATATAATAAAAATATTCAATTTATTGGAACACTACGCTGAAAACGACTGAAAGCGTCAATTTTAAAACGAAAAGATTTCGTAGACTTTGAGAAAAACTTTCAAGAAATGTTTCCGCAAATTTTAACACGAAACGTTTTTGGTGTAGCAACTAAACCTGCACCAATTTAATCTCTTCCCCGCTAATTCCATGGTGAGCGGCTGAGTAACTCGCCTAAAACACAGCGTGTAGTATCGTAGATAATTAAACTTTTGAGGTTAGCCAAACCAGGCCCGAATTAAAGTAATGACTCTATCTAGAGTATCCAGAGAGGCACGTGGCAGCTGCCTTTCATGTCGGCCTCTTCCTCGTAATACGTAATCATATACCAGCTAAAGACAGCTTGTTACCTCGTGAATCGCTTTAGATTATGCACTCCATAGGTGGAACTATCTAAAGCGATCTATTAATAATTTACAACAAAGTACAATTATTGGCCTGAGAGTTTGGATGATATTCGGCCTTGTCAGGTTTTCCTGCCGAGAAATCTGAATATTTAAACATGAAGTGCCTTTTAACCCTGTTTTCTGTCTAGAATTTCAATCGACAAAAAATCAAAGAGGAATTTGGCAGCCAAATGGCTTAGAGACGACAACTCGAAATTCCACGTCTAACCTTACCAATATTCTCCCCGTTCCTTTTTATCATATACCTTCTAGCTACTTTGTGGGACATCAAATGTTTATCCGGTTTCCTTTATACATTAGTAAACACCAAACATTGCCTTTTATTACCCGGAATACGTGACGGCTCTTTGCAGGCTGGAAAAATTATAAAACTCCCTTTCTTCGGCACTCTGAAAGATACACTATAGTAAAACAATAACGAAGCTTTTTGTGCGGGGCGGAAGCTTTTTTGCTTTAATTTTACAGGTAATTTTCGGGCAATTTTTCTCTTTGTTTTCGGTGTTTTTATCGAGACTCAAAGCCATTACGTGGTGTAAATTGCAACACACGATTCAATTACTCAAACCTGCTCTTATTCACGTTCTAGTTCTCACCTTAAACTTATTTGCAGTTATGCTGTCTTAAAATCGATCAAATAGCCTATTTCTGATTGGCGATAAACCTGAAATAGAAATGGGCTATTTATCGTTTAAACGTTTATCCGAGCGACGTATAAAAATATCCATAACTCCGAAATCGATGACATAAGCGTTAACGACTCTCACGAACATTTCAAAAGGAAAAAAATAATAATAAAAAGAGTGTTCACGTTCGTTTATCAACACTCCTCGAGCAAACGTACGACATCAAACAAGAAGATTCTTTGTTTAACATTAATATTTGCGCAAGAGTTGTGAAAACGGAGCAAAGTATGTCTTCGTTTGAGTGAGTAAACAGCTGAAATGGGAACTGATGACGTCGAGGCACTCCGTCAATGTTTAATAATTTGTCATTTGTTTTCTGCCAAGACTATTAAAGAACGCGTTCGGATAGAGCGTTTGTTTTTGCTCTCTATATAGAGAATAAGACATGCTCTACCATGTATTTTTAGATATTCACGTATGCCGATAACATAGAGACAGTAAAATAAAGACTCCTGTTGGGTATTAATATTCAAGTAATTTTTAATAAAAATTATATTTTAAAATATTTGCATCTATAGTGCTTTTAAAGACACATAATTTAGCACCGAAAAATAAAATTAATTTTTTACTCCAAATGCAATACACATTTATATCTCCAAAACGCAATTTTAGAGGTTTTAGAGAAAAGTTCAAACAAAAAAAGGCACACAATCAAAAAAAAAAGTGGCGAAGACTTAAAAATAAAAAAAATTATAAGAAAATATATAAGATCCAGCCACCTGGATCACCAAGGAATAACAATGGAAACAATACAACTTTTATTTTTCAATTTATTTTTTTCTCACGTTTGTTCTTCTGTCTTTTATTTTGTTTCTTATTTATCGTTTTCCTTCAATCGTCTCAACGTGTATTAGCGTTCTCCTTTAGGCATTTCTAGGGTTCAGTAAGCTTTTTTCTCGTTTCGTTTTTTGTAAACTTTCTTGGTCTGTCTCGATGTTTATTCTTCAATATTTTTCATTTTTAATTTTTTTTTTGTTAGACAGGACCAGTTACTGCCTTAGGCACGCTTTCATTTTAGTCTGAATAAGTTTTATATTATGATTTTTTTTTGCTTTTCCCTTCTTTGTATTTTCTGCGGATGGTTTTTTATATTCAATGGGATTCTTTCCACGTTTCTCAAAACTTTTTTTTGGCTGTTTCCAAAGCAATTTAAAAGCAGTGAATACTTTCTGGCATTGGACTTTAGAAATTATCGGACGTTGCTATTTTCAGCTGAAGTTTTTTGCTACACTTTTCGTTTCTACTTACTAAGCACTGCTTGTTGTGTTTGTTAAATTTTCTTTATTTCTCGACTTTCACAATAATTATTTTTTAATTATCGTGTAAATCTAATTTCAGTCCTCTCAAGTTTCTAATAGATATTGATATTCGTTGGAGAGTTTTTCTTATTTTTTTCAGTAAATCAAGTTTTTTTCATGTTTCACAGAATTTCAATTTTCAATTTGTGCTTTTTCTGCTTTTTTTGCGATAAGAGAATTTTTATATGAAATAGGTTTCTCTTTGTTGTCTTAATTTTTAAACAATATTTAAAAGCGAACTAGATTTACTTCCCTATTTATCACTTCCTTTCTAAGTCTTTTCCTTCATTAATTGTTTGTACCCATTCCACAAACATTCCGTATCTGTTTTGGTCAAATTTGCCAATATTTATCGTCTGTTATTATATTTTCATAAATTATTTTAATTTCTTCTTTGGACTTTCTCAAATCGAATGCCGAGTCCTTATTCTTGAATTTTATTTAAAATCCATTATTTTGCCTTGAAAGAGTTTAGTGGTATTTTCTTAGTATTTCTTTGGGTTCTTTTCTCTTATCTTCCAATATTGTTTGTTCTTTTCAAAACAACTCCCCAAAAATTAATAATTAATAGAAAAGAACCAATAACAAAATTATAAAAAAAACACACTAATAGTATTTAATATTTATAAGACTGTGGAGGCTTTTTACGGTCAAAACACAATCTAAAGTGTTTTCCTGGTTTTGCAGCCATGGTTCAATGGAATTTCTTTCTGATGTTTCGTCTACAGCTGCGGCAGACATTATCAAAGGAAATGAGGCATGGGCGAAGTGATCTTCCGTGCTTCCCGACGTTGACTGATTCGAATGTGGTGAGCTCCGTGGTATTTATTCCCTCGCCGTCGCACTACAGTGGAGGAACTGGGGTGGGGATAGTGGTGGCGCCGGGTTTCGGCGCACTTGAAGTATATCGTAGAACTCGCTTCCAGTCTGCATTTAGAAACGTAATTTCCTCCTTCCTGTTATAATTATTGTTGGCGTGTTTAAAGATTTCAATGGCCTCTCTCGTTAGTTTCGGATAGAAACGCTGCGATTGATCTAAGATATCCATTGTTGAAAAGGATATCGTGACCTTGGGAGAGAGCATGCTCTGCTAATGCTGCCTTTTGTTTTTGGCAACTCGTCTTGTGGTCGCCCCCCCCCCCTTTTTTTCGACCCTTCGACACTTTTTAGATTTCTTTGGGATTTTTGTATGATTCATTGATAAACGCAAACGCACAACTGAAAAGTTTCATTTGAAATTTGAAGGAGTCTACATCCGAAAATATTGCACCTACGGAACTTGCGATGGTGGGAGGTGAAAGAGGACATCAAAAAGTGGAAAAAAACAGTTGGATTCACTCCGATCGATCGAGGCGAATTAAGATATATGCCCCCCCCCCTTTTGGATATTTAAAAAAAAAATCTGTACATTTTTTTGCTGTTTTTGATCTGAATAGCACGTTTGCAATCTCTTAACAACGTAACAAATACAATTCGAATGAATTTAACATCTAAAGAGCTTTTTAAAAAATGACCAAAAAACGCGATTCTAAAAGTGCTTGAAAGTCGACCTCCGAAGGGGTCTATCTCCGAAAATATTCCCCTACGGAACTTTCGATGGTGGGAGGTGAAAGAGTACATCAAGAAGAAGAAAAAAACACCAGAAAACGTGGGCGTGGCGCCTCAATAAATGTTCGCATGATTTTTTTCTTCAGCCTTCCTCCTCCCCTCCCCCCCCCCCTCCTTCACAGAAGGCTAGATCCGCCACTGAAATCGTAGCATTTTTATCTGGAGACTACTGAGAAAGGCCATTGGGCCTCCGAAATCCCGCGTCACCACTACCCCCACCCCAGTCCCTCCACTGCAGCGCGACGGTGAGGGAATAAATACCATGGAGCTCACCACATTCAAATCAGTCAACGTCTAAAAACACGGGAGATCACTTCGCCCATTGCCTCATGGCCTTTGATAAAGTCTGCGAGAGCTATAGACGAAACGTCAGGAAGAAATTCCATTGGACCATGGCTTCAAAGTCTGAATAATTCTTTAGACTGTTTGTAATATTTATTGGAAAATAGGCCAAAAAGTGTCCGTTATTTTGTCTTGAAAGAATTCCGTTTCCAAAAAATTTTTAGGTTTTTTTTGGGCTTTTTTCATCCATGTTTTCTTTTATCCTTTAATATTTTTTGTTCTCCTCTAGATTAATGTTTTCTCATTTCTCAACTCTCCTTGTTTCCCCTGTTTTTTTCCCGCATAACCTAAGTTATAATGTAATGACCCTAGCAAACAAGCAAATGTTCTTTTGCTTGTTGCGTTTGTTTGTTTCTACACAAAAAATGTTCGTTGCAAAAATCAACAATAAAACGGCCCCAAAATTAAGGTTTTACAAAAATTATAGATGTAACGTCAGAGGACCAAAAGTAAAGAAGAAAATGGTATATTATAAATGAGTTACCAGCAGCAGGATTGAAACTTGGAAAAAAAATATACAACAATTTTCCAAAAATTAAAAAATAATAATAAAGAAACATCAAGAAAATTAAGCAAAAACTATACCAAAATTATGTAATTTGTTGGATAATAGGCCAAAAGGAGAAATTTTTTTCATAGAAAGATAAAAACTACACAGAATTACAAAATTTTATTAGAGCAAAAATAACAATATGCATATCTTGAAACAAAAATAAAATGAAAAAAAAATCGATAAAAGCAAAAAAGTAAAAAGCCGAAATATCAAAAAGAAAAAAGTTTAAAAAAAATCGCTTTAGGACATTTCGACATGCATTTCAAATAACCCAAAGAATAACAATGAATGAGCTTAAAAATAAAATTTAATAAAGAAAAGTACGAAAGAGAAAGCGGGGGAAAGCATTAAAACACTAAAAGGTTTTTGCTGATTTTAGTTTAAGTATTTATCCATTAAAACTATCCGCCCGCCGAAAAGTCTGTAATGAACGTTAACAGATAAAAGAAGATAAAACATCACGAAAAAAAATTAGACTCAACTTCAACTTGTGCATACAACAGCACAACTATAACAAAAGCAAAAAATTTCAAAAAGAAAACTCTTTAAATTTAATTGAAATTAAAGGCAGCAAGACATGAACAATCAAATAAACGAAAAAGAATTAAGAAGGGTTGAAATATTAAAAATTTAATAGAGAAGCAATTTTTTAGCAAATTGTTCAGAAAAAAACATGTTGAACGCTAAAATACAGGCAAAATGTCATGTTGAGAGGAAATACATAATACAGTCAAGGAAATCACTATAAGTTTAAATTAATGAGAAAAAATTACTTTTTAAAATTAAGATTAGAAGCTTAAAAAACAAAATAAGAATCAATAAGGGTTAAAATGTCAAAATGAAATGCATAAGGTAAGAAACATTTAGCAAAAACCTTGTGCAAGGTTAAAACAAAGGTAAAATATCACATTGAGGGGCATTAAATGTATTATGAGTAAGTATAAACAAAAAAGTTTACGAAAATGCCAATCGAATTTTTGTAAAGGTAAAGAAAACAATAGAAGGTTAAAAGATTTTAAAGAGCAACTAACACATATTAGAAGTAAAGTTGAAATAGATAATATATATACATCAAGCAAAAACCATGCCTACAGCCATACCAGATAGGAAATGAAAAATGAACTCAATAAACGCAACTTAAAAAGAAAAAAAATCTAAAAAAAATAAAATATATATACAGAGTGGCTCACTTTCATTTAAAAATTGGTTAGTATCTAAACTACTGTAAATATTGTTTCCAGACAAATCAAAAATTTTTTTTTAAATGAGATACAATAAATGTTTTGTTTGCATTTGATGGGTCATTAGAAGCAGTTTCTATGTGGCATGTCATCTCTAGTAATTTTAGAAATATTTTCTTCCACAAATTGTCATTCTTTATACATCAAACTTCCGTAGTTTCTAAACAGCTTGAGTTGGAGCCAAACCGATGGCACTCTCTTATCTCAGCAAATTAAAAAATATTTGTAATTTTTTTATTTTTTAAATAAAAAAAAATGCTGTTGATTTATAGATTTTTCGAAACTGAGAAGCAAACTCGTTTTACTTCTATTTCTCTAAATAATACGCCTATAAATTAGAAATATAGATTTACAAGAACATTAATTCCAAAAAAAGACTAAAGTGAAATTTCAAAATTGAGGATTTGCAGTCTCCCCTGCTAGAATTATATATAGCTACTGTTTATAGATTAAACCCCAAGTTTTCAACTCCTTTTCCAGCCAACAATACTCGAAGCTAGTAATTGAATACTCAGATTCCAAATAGCTGCAATAAAACGACTGTGAAACTTCAGCTTTTAATTTAAAAGTTACGATTGAAAATTAGAATTTGGTCATTTAATCAATTTCTCAGATAAGACGTTGGTTGTCAAGGAATCTTCTATTCCCAGATTACCAAAAAATGTTGAGTTTTACTTGTTCTTTTTATGCTTAATAAATGTGGTCTGTTCAGAGCAAAATTATCATAAACATCCATAATTTCTATTAAAAACAATAAACAGCTCGCACAATCCAAACATAAACCTCGACAAATAGCGTGTTTATTAGGCCAAATTATACAATTCCTCCATTAATGGCTGCCCATTTATGTTAAAATCGTCGGTAATGGAACGCATATATAGGTACTTATCAGAACTATTTGATATTGAACATTACTCGGTATTTGGTAATAATGTGCATTCGTATTTGGAATTTATGTTAGTTAAATAATAATTATTACCTGGTCCATAATTTGACTGATAACTAAAAAAGTGTTTGGATTGAACATGCATTTTTTTTGTCTAGTTTATGAGTTCAAAAGAAAATGTTTTACCATAATTACCTTCGCGACTTTAATCTTACCTTGGAACTTATTTATAGACTTAATATTGTCTATACGTTTTAGTTTTCTATAGGGGTTAATTAGGCAAATCGAAATTGCATAATATAATTATTCAAAAATGCTTTAGTCTACTGCGAAGCAGCGAAACTTTGTGTCACTCAAAATGAGTTCGTTATATAACGGAAAGTGCTTATTCCTCTTCATCTTGTTAACCTTTTAGAGGCCTGGCCGCTGTTCTCACAGAGTCCGAATGAACATTTTACTTATGCACTGAAACCTGGAGCATGGAAACAATGTCGTCCAATTAGACATTCCGCTTTTCGCGTTAATGGTGTTGGCATTTGCGGCCTTTTTCTGTCATAACATTTTTATTTTATTTGCCCAAACGAGTTAGATGCTGCAGGGTCCAGTTTAGAAAAACCAGTGAGTTGAATCAAGAAATATAAGCCCAAGGTGAAAACGTAATCAATTTATCGGTGGTTTGATTCTGATAAAGGCGGATGTGTGTCATTCCTTCACGAGTTATGTATAGAAATAAAAAAGCTTGAAATCAGCATATAATTACGTGTATGTAGGCAACAGACACACCGCACTAGAGCAGCAGCCTACGTGCTTTTCATTTTTATGCAAAACAACATGAAAATGTTTATATATTACGTGCCTACTGCTGTATGTACAGGGTGTTCCGTTAAGCGAACTAAGCAGTGAAGCGGCTGAACTATTCATCGTAGGACTTCGAAAGAAAAAATTGATAGGAAATGTGGCCAAGAGAAATTGCCGTAAATTTGTTTAATCTGTCTAGGGCTACCGCCAGGGGGCGTTTTAGCACCAATATTATGGCAAATTTATATCAAAATACCATAAACATAATCTCCCATTCCCTTTAAGGCTAAAGAAGAACTTTGTCCTATAACTTTTTCTCTATCTATTTAAATAAAGTGGTGGAGGTGGGTTAAACTTTGCTCTAATAGAAATCGAATATCTCAAAAACCGGGAATAGTAGAGACTTAATTTTTGTGTCATTTTAAGGAGCATATTTTCCGCCAGTACATGCTGCTGAAAAAAGACCAATTTCGTTTGAAAGCTTGCCAGTAGAGGTCGTTTTTTCTCACTTTTTTTCGAGTTGTCCCAAAAAAATTAAATACAGTAGTGTAGCTTTTGATACACTATTCTGTAAAAAATTATTACCATAATGTTAATTTTATTTTTTTTTAAGCCCTTCAAATTTTTGTTTTTATCATCAATTTTGGCCTTAATCCTAGCTTGACTTTGTCAAAAAAACAATATAAATTGTAATTTTTAAATGAAATTAATGATTTAATCCTAACCTGAATTTGCCCACAAAACTCTAGTCCGCAATTTCTGGCGCTTTGAATATTTTTTAACCGATTTTGCCCATAATCTTAACTAAAATTTATCTGGAACCTCTAAGTTTGTCTATTTACACTTTTTGAGTTAAAACATCAAAATTTTAATTTTTAGATGATATTGATAATTTTTAAACAATTTTAGTTCTAATTCTGCCCTAACTTTCTCCAAAGACTTCAAATTTGCACTTCTAGACCCCTTGTGTGAAATTTCGATCACTTTTCTCGCTAATTCTAACCTGAATTTTTCAAGACCTGAACTTGTAATTTGCACTTTTAGGCGTTTCGCTTAAATTTTTAACGACTTTTGGCCCTGATCCTAACCTGGATATTTCCAGAAACTTTTAATTTGGGTTTTTAATTGTTCTGAAAAGTCTTTAACCGACTTTGCCCATAATCTTAATTTGAATTTCTCTATAACCTCCAAAGTTGTATTTCCACCCTTTGAACAATTTGTCTCTGTTCTTTTCTTCCATTATAACATGAGTTTCAAACATCATTAAAAAATTTGCATTTCTAGATGAAGTGGGTCATTTTTGATCGATTTTAGTCCACAATTCTAACTCAAATTATTACAAAGGGGTTTGTATTTTTAAACACTTTGATTAATTTTTAACCGAGTTTCGCCATATTGTTAATTTCAACTTTTTTCAAACCCCTCATATTTGTATTTTTACATGCATTAGTCATTAATTTTGGCCTTAATCCTAGCATAACTTAAAAAAAAACCATTAAAATTATCATTCAAAAAAACATAAAAATTGTCATTTTAACATGAAATTAATGGTTTTTAAACCATTTTAATCCTAAATATAAACTGAGTTTTTTCAAAAAATCCAAATTTGCATTTTTAAACGCTCCGTGAAATTTTTTGGCCACTTTTGACCCTAATCCTAATCAGAATTTACGTAGAAACCTCTAGTGGGGCATTTCTAGCGCTTTGAGTATTTTTTAACCGATTTTGGCCATAATCTCAATTAGAATTTATTCAAAAACTTCTAAATTTGTATATTTACATACTTTGAGTTGTGTTTCACCGATTTTGGCACTAATCCTACACCGACTTTTTCAAAAAAACATCAACATTTTAACTTTTAGATGAAATAAATAATTTTTAAACAATTTTAGTCGTACTTCTTAACTAAAATTTTCCAAAGACTTCAAATTTGTATTTTTAGACGGTTTGTAGAATCTTTTAACCACTTTTGACCCTAATCCTAACCTGAACTCGCCAAGAATCCTTTAATCCGCATTTTTTGTGCTTTGAGTATTTTTAACTGATCTTCGCCTTAAAATTATTTGCTTCACTTTTTCAAAAAACTTCAAAATTGTAATTTTTAGATGAAATGGGTCATTTATAAGCAATTTTAATTCCAATTCTAACCTGAATTTTTCCTAAGACTCAAAACTTGCTTGTTTAAACACTCTGTGTAATTTTCTAACTACTTTTGACGCTAATCTTTATCCCATTTTGTTCAGAAACTTTTAATCTGCATTTTTTAACATTTGCACAATTTTTAAATGATTTTGGCAATAACACTAAATTTAATTTTTCCAAAGCATCAAAATTTTTATATTTACCCTCTTTGAGTCACTTCTCAAGTATTTTGGTCTTTATTCGAGCCTGACTTTCTCAAAAAACATAAAAATAATAATTTTTAGATCAAATAGGTCATTATGAGACAATTTTAGTCCTATTTTTATATATAAGCCTAAATTTCTCCAAATACTTAAAATTTGTACTTTTAGATCCTGTGTATAAAATTATAATCACTTTTATCCCTAATTGTAACTTGTATTATTCCATAAACCTTTAATTTGCATTTTTAGATGCATTGAGAAATTTTTAATTGATTTTGGCTATAATATTAATTTCAATTTCTCCAAACCCTTCAAATTTGTATTTTTACATGAATTTATCATCAATTTTAGCCTTAGTCGTAGCTTGACTTAAAAAAAAAAACAGAAAATTGTCATTTTTAGCTAAGATTAATGATTTTGAAACAATTTTAGTCTTAAATCTACTTTGAGTTTCTCCAAAAAATCCAAAGAGTCATTTTTAGACGCTTTTTGAAATTTTTTTAATACTTTTGACCCTAATCCTAACCTGAATTTGCCCATAATCTTAACTAAAATTTATCTAGAACCTCTAAGTTTGTCTATTTACACTTTTTGAGTTAAAACATCAAAATTTTAATTTTTAGATGATATTGATAATTTTTAAACAATTTTAGTTCTAATTCTGTCCTAACTTTCTCCAAAGACTTCAAATTTGCACTTATAGAGCCTTTGTGTGAAATTTCGATCACTTTTCTCGCTAATTCTAACCTGAATTTTTCAAGAAACTTGTAATTTGCACTTTTAGGCGTTTCGCTTAAATTTTTAACGACTTTTGGCCCTAATCCTAACCTGGATATTTTCAGAAACTTTTAATTTGCGTTTTTAATTGTTCTGAAAAGTCTTTAACCGACTTTGCCCATAATCTTAATTTGAATTTCTCTATAACCTCCAAAGTTGTATTTCCACCCTTTGAACAATTTTTCTCTGTTCTTTTCTTCCATTATAACATGAGTTTCAAAAATCATTAAAAAATTTGCATTTCTAGATGAAGTGGGTTATTTTTTATCGATTTTAGTCCACAATTCTAACTCAAATTATTACAAAGGGGTTTGTATTTTTAAACACTTTGATTAATTTTTAACCGAGTTTCGCCAATTGTTAATTTAAACTTTTTTCAAACCCCTCATATTTGTATTTTTACATGCATTAGTCATTAATTTTGGCCTTAATCCTAGCATAACTTTAAAAAAAAACCATTGAAATTATCATTCAAAAAAACATAAAAATTGTCATTTTAACATGAAATTAATGGTTTTTAAACCATTTTAATCCTAAATATAAACTGAGTTTTTTCAAAAAATCCAAATTTGCATTTTTAAACGCTCTGTGAAATTTTTTGGCCACTTTTGACCCTAATCCTAATCAGAATTTACGTAGAAACCTCTAGTGGGGCATTTCTAGCGCTTTGAGTATTTTTTAACCGATTTTGGCCATAATCTCAATTAGAATTTATTCAAAAACCTCTAAATTTGTATATTTACATACTTTGAGTTGTGTTTCACCGATTTTGGCACTAATCCTACTCCGACTTTTTCAAAAAAACATCAACATTTTAACTTTTAGATGAAATAAATAATTTTTAAACAATTTTAGGCGTACTTCTTAACTAAAATTTTCCAAAGACTTCAAATTTTTATTTTTAGACGGTTTGTGGAATCTTTTAACCATTTTGACCCTAATCCTAACCTGAACTCGCCAAGAATCGTTTAATCCGTATTTTTTGTGCTTTGAGTATTTTTAACTGATTTTCGCCATAAAATTATTAGCTTCACTTTTTCAAAAAACTTCAAAATTGTAATTTTTAGATGAAATGGGTCATTTATAAGCAATTTTAATCCCAATTCTAACCTGAATTTTTCCCAAGGCTCAAAATTTGGTTGTTTAAACACTCTGTGTAATTTTCTAACTAGTTTTGACGCTAATCTTTATCCCATTTTATTCAGAAACTTTTAATCTGCATTTTTTAACATTTGCACAATTTTTAAATGATTTTGGCAATAACATTAAATTTAATTTTTCCAAAGCATCAAAATTTTTATATTTACCCTCTTTGAGTCACTTCTCAAGTATTTTGGTCTTTATTCGAGCCTGACTTTCTCAAAAAACATAAAAATTATAATTTTTAGATCAAATAGGTCATTATGAGACAATTTTAGTCCTATTTTTATATATTAGCCTAAATTTCTCCAAATACTTAAAATTTGTACTTTTAGACCCTGTGTATAAAATTAGAATCACTTTTATCCCTAATTATAACTTGTATTATTCCATAAACCTTTAATTTGCATTTTTAGATGCATTGAGAAATTTTTAATTGATTTTGGCTATAATATTAATTTTAATTTCTCCAAACCCTTCAAATTTGTATTTTTACATGAATTTATCATCACTTTTAGCCTTGATAAGTTTTTAGCCTAGCTTGACGTAAAAAGAACAAGAAAATTGTAATTTTTAGATAAGATTAATGATTTTGAAACAATTTTAGTCTTAAATCTAACCTGAGTTTCTCCAAAAACTCCAAATTTGCATTTTTTAGAGGCTCTATGAAATTTTTTGACTACTTTTGAGCCTAATCCTAACTTGAATTTGTCCAGAAACCTCTAGTCCGCAATTTCTGGCGCTTTGAGTATTAGAATTTAGCTAAAACCTCTAAGTTTGTCTATTTATACACTTTGAGTTATTTTTCATCGATTTTAGCATTAATCCTAGTTCGACTTTTTCAAAAAACATTTTAATTTTTGTATGAAATAGATAATTTTTAACAAATTTTAGTCCTATTTCAAAACTAAATTTCTCCAAAGACTACAAATTTGCATTTTTAGACGGTCTGTGAAATTTTGTAACCACTTTTAACCCTAATCCTAACCTGTACTCGCCAAGAAACTTTTAATCCGCATTTCTGGTGCTTTGAGTATTTTTTAACTGACTTTGGCCATAAAATTATTTGCCTGACTTTTTCAAACACATCTAAACTGTAATTTTTAGATAAAATGGATCATTTATAAGCAATTTAAATCCCAATTCTAACCTGAATTTTTCCAATACTTCCAAATTTGCATTTTTAAACATGTGTAATTTTTTAACTACTATTGACCCTAATCCTAATCTCAATTTGCTCAGAAACTTCTAATCTGCATTTTTAAACATTTCAGTAATTTTTAACTGATTTTGGCCATAATCTTAATTTTAATTTTTCCAAAGCTTTAGGTTAAATTTGTATATTTGCACGCTTTCAGTAATGTTTTACGTATTTTGGCCTTTATTGTAGCCTGACTTTTTCAACAAAAAAATATCAAAATAATAATTTTTTGATGAAATGGGTCATTATGAGACAATTTTAATACAAATTTTAACCCAAATTTCTCCAAATACTTAAAATTTGCACTTTTAGATCTTGTGTATAAAATTATAACCACTTTTATCCCTAATTATAACCTAAATTTTTTCAGAAACTTTTAATTTGCCTTTTTACATGCATTGAGCAGTTCTTAATTGATTTTGGCTATAATTTCAATTTCTCCAAACCCTTCAAAATGTATTTTTACACGCTTTGAGTCATTCTTTACGTATCACGGCTTTAATTCTAGCCTGAGTTTTTAAAAAAACATAAAAATTATCATTTTTAGATGAAATAGGTCATTTTTAAACAATTTTAGTCCTAATAATTCTAACCTATCTTGCTCCAAAGACTTCAAATTTGCACTTATAAACCCTCTGTGTAAAATTTTAACCACTTTTCTAGCCAATTCTAAAATAAAATTTTCAAGAAACTTTTTATTTGCGCATTTTGACGTTTCATGTAAATTTTTAACCACTTTTGGCCCTAATGCTAACCTGAATTTTTCCAAAAACTTTTTGGATGCTTTGAGTAATTCATAATCGATTTTGGGTATAAATTTAAATTTCTCCAAACCATTACAACAATTGCCACTCCCTGTGAGTCATACTCAAGATAGCTTTCGCAGGAAATCTCATATAAAGGCGATAATTGAGACTTTCACTATCGTTCTTTAGTGAAATTTGAAAGACGGAAAAGACCTACAGATAGTATCATTTAACTACCTTTGATAGGCAACTTTCGGAGTTATAAGAAATTTGTCCTAATAGTGGTGGTGAAACGTCCCCTAGTGGCAGAGAGATGAAACACATATACAGCAACTTCTCTTCTTCTCAATTTACTTTTTCCTTTCGAACTGATTGCACATGCACCTGATTTCTCTCTCTCTCTCTCTCTCTCTCTCTCTCTACGAGAGGCACATAAATCCAGTCTGATTCGTCCATTAGGAAGAAATTAATCCATAGCCCAACTTAATATTAAAGTTTTGATGTTGACGACGGAACATCATTACTCAGCAGCTAAAACAGTTTTTAACTGAAACCTAACTGAGGCCCTAACAAGAATACGTGTTTTGCATAACCGCAAAGACACTAAGGCCCTAATTTCCTCCCATGCAACGCTTATTTGTGTATTCATAATAAGTAACTAGTGGTTAATACCTAGTCTAAAATGAACGCTCTGTTGCGAAATTTGTTCGAAAAGGGCGCGAGGTTAAAGTGGAATCTTGAGTGTAATGTATATAGGGGGAAGCTAATACAATTTAATATTAAAGCAGGGGTTTAATATCGCAGAAATACATGAGAAATATTGAGGACGTAAAAGTTTAATAGAACAACTTTATGACTGCTAACAACACTTATGGATACAAAGATAGGTCAGGCTCGAAAAACGCGACCAGCTACCTCTCGTTCAACTTTATTACGACAATTAAATTTTATTACCTTAATTTAAATCTTCCCAGTTGGATTAGAGCCAATTAACGAGTTAGGTGTTTCCAAGATTAGGTTAAATTAATTATCATACTGCGACTAATTAATGGGTGATATTTCATACGTGAATTCTCTCCCTTCATGCGAGAACTATGTAGCAAACTCAAAGGGATTCAAAGTTATTTTAAAGCTGATGGATTAGGTTTTGGCAACATATGTACATATTGGATTTTAGTTATGTATAGTTCATTTAGTTCTTGGCGCCTAACATGGGGCCAAAAGTTAAAAACCAAATTTATAGCTAGCAAATTTACTATAGAGATTCATCAAGCCAAGTAGCTCGATATTTTTGAAGTATAATTGATTTGAAAAAGTAAATACTTGACTTGACTGTTTTATAGTGGAGCTTGACTTGACATCAAGAATTTTCAAACTACTTGATACTTGATCGAAAATAGTTAACGAACAAGATACATGGTTACGCAATGTCTTATCAGATGAACGAATTCACCTCAACTAACATGAAGTTTTTCCATAAATGAATTGGCCACTCAGTCCTAAAGAAAAAATGTATAAACCATCGCATCCTTACTTCTTGTCTTTCTAGAGATATCTAGGCTCTGTCTAAAACTATAAAAACGTCTTAAGAGCCTCACCCAATGTGCTGCTTTGTTATTTCGAATTAAAGAAAAAGGGTGACTTGAAATCAACTTGTCAACAACGATTTTGACATCCTCCCCTCCCAATCCTAACCTACATTTTTCTAAAACTCCAAATTTGTATTTTTTTAAATTCAATTTATTGTTTACTGATTTTGTTACACTTTCTTCAAAAACTTCAAATTTGCATTTTTAAGCAGTTTGAGTTATTCTTAACCGATTTTAGTCCCATTCCTAATATGAATTTTTCTGCAAATTCCAAATTGGCTGTTTTAAACGCTTTGACTTTATTTTATTTTTTTATTTAGATTATAGATATTTATTTAGAAAATTTGTAGAACTTGACTAGAAATCAAGTCAAGAACCAGAGCGTTGTTGATTTTGACCTTAATGATAACCTGCATTTTTTAAACAACCCCAAATTTGTATTTTTGTTAGCTTTAAGTTATTTTTAACTGATTTTGGCCCTATTTATTACCTCACTTCCTTCAAGAATTTTAAATTTGAATTTTTAACCGCTTTGAATTTTTTTAAACCAATTTTCGTCTTGGTTCTAATCTGTATTTATCTATAAATTCCAAATTGCCAATTTTAAACGGTTTGACTTTATTTTATTATTTTTTTATTTAAATTATAGATATATGTTTAGAAAATTTTTAGAGCTTGACTAGAAATCAAGTCTAGTCAACAAGATCAAAATCAACGACGACTTTGAACCTATTCATAACCTGCATTTTTTAAACAACTCCAAATTTGCATATTTTTAAACAGCTTCTTCAGGTTATTTTTAACTGATTTTGGCTCTATTTATTACCTCACTTTCTCCAAGAACTCCAAATTTGAATTTTTAAATGCTTTGAGTTTTTTTAAACCAATTTTGGCCTAGGTTCTAACCTGCATTTTTGTATAAATTCCAACTTGGCTATTTTAAACATTTCGACTTTATTTTATTATTTTTTTATTTAGATTATAGAAATTTGTTTAGAAAATTTTTAGAGCTTGATTTGAAATCAAGTTGTGAAAAACTATTTTGATCCTAATCCTTACCTGCATTTTTTTTGCAACTCCAAATTTGTATTTTTTAAGCTTCAAGTTATTTTTAATAAATTTTCACTCTAATTATTACCTCACGTTCTCCAATAACTTCAAATTTCCATTTTTAGTCGCTTTAAGTTATTCTTAACCGATTTTAGTCCCAATTCTAATTTGAATTTTTCTACAAACTCCAAATTTGATTTTTTAAACGCTCCGAGTCTTTTTAAATCAATTTTGTCCTTAATTCTAACTTGCATTTTACCAAAACTTCCAAATTGGCTATTCTAAATGCTTTGACTTAATATAAACCGATTTTTTACATTTTTAGTCGCTTTGAGTCGATTTGAGCGATTCTTAACCGATTTAAGTTTTTCTACAAACCCCAATTTTGAATTTTCTGAAACGATTTTGGTTCAAATACGGAAATTTTTTTTCGGACGTTTTTGATTAATTTTGCGTCAAAAATTTGATCTGAGAAGATTTTAGCAGATTTTTGGTTTAAGTTTTAATTTCAGTTCTAAGTAAAGATTCCGGTTAGTTCAGGTTGATTCAGGTTGTTCCATATTCCATGTTTAGTTAGTTTTTAAAAGTTTATGATCGATTTCTCCATTTTTATACGCAATTTTTAACTGATGTTGGCCCAATCGTGATGTAAATTTTTCACGAAACGTCACATTTTAATCTTTACAAGTTTTGAGTAATTTTTAATGAATTTTAACCTTAATACTAACCTGACTTTCTCAAAAAAAAACACCCAAAATTTGCAATCCAAGGTTTTTTTTGTCCAAATTTACATTCATTTTGATCAAAGAAGGCGGGCAGGATAGTTCAAATTATTTCAATTAATTGACCTTCAAAGAGAATTTGATGAGTAAATTTATTGAATAATATGGAAACAATAGTTGCCCAACTTCTAAAAACCCTACTTCTGCTAAAAACAAGAAATTAGAAGATTTCACTGATTTTGCAATTGTTAAAATTAACTTGCTCCAAAAACGTCAAAATTTGCATTTTAGACAATAATATTTGACGATGTTTTAGCCCTAGTTCTAACCTGATTTTCTCCACATTTGCATTTTAGGTTGTTCGTGAAATTTTATAACGATTTCAGCATTAATCCTGACCTGAATTTCTCCACAAACTCCAAATTAGCATTTATCAACCCCATGATTTACTTTTTGAAACAGTTTTGGCCATATTCTTAATCTGTAATTTTGTACAACTCCAAATTTGCAACTTTTTTTTTACAAATTTAACTAATAAAACTAATTTAACAATTAACAATTTACATTTTTAGTCGCTTTGAGTCGATTTGAGCGATTCTTAACCGATTTAAATTTTTCTACAAACTCCAATTTTGAATTTTCTGAAACGATTTTGGTTCAAAAACGAAATTTTTTTTTCGGACGTTTTTGATTAATTTTGCGTCAAAAATTTGATCTGAGAACATTTTAGCAATTTTTGGTTTAAGTTTTAATTTCAGTTCTAAGTAAAGATTCCGGTTAGTTCAGGTTAATCCAGGTTGTTTCATATTCCATGTTTAGTTAGTTTTTAAAAGTTTATGATCGATTTCTCCGTTTTTAAACGCAATTTTTAACTGATGTTGGCCTAATCGTGATGTAAATTTTTCACGAAACGTCAAATTTTAATCTTTACAAGCTTTGAGTAATTTTTAATGAATTTTGACCTTGATACTAACCTGACTTTCCCAAAAAAAACACACAAAATTCGCAATCCGAGGTTTTTTTGTCCAAATTTACATTCATTTTGATCAAAAAAGGCGGGCAGGATAGTTCAAATTATTTCAATTAATTGACCTTCAAAGAGAATTCGATGAGTAAATTTATTGAATAATATGGAAAATAATATTTGTCCAACTTCTAAAAACCTTACTTCTGCTAAAAACAAGAAATTAGACGATTTCACTGAGTTTGCAATTGTTAAAATTAATTTGCTCCAAAAATGTCAGAATTTGCATTTTAGACAATAATATTTGACGATGTTTTAGCCCTAATTCTAACCTGATTCTCTACACATTTGCATTTTAGGTTGTTCGTGAAATTTTATAACGATTTCAGCATTAATCCTGACCTGAATTTCTCCACAAACTCCAAATTAGCATTTCTCAACCCCATGATTTACTTTTTGAAACAGTTTTTGAAGCCATATTCTTAATCTGTAATTTTGTACAACTCTAAATTTGCAACTTTTTTTTTTAATTTAACTAATAAAACTAATTTGACAATTAACAATTTACATTTTTAGTCGCTTTGAGTCGATTTGAGCGATTCTTAACCGATTTAAGTTTTTCTACAAACCCCAATTTTGAATTTTTTTAAACGATTTTGGTTCAAAAACGGAATTTTTTTTCAGGCGTTTTTGATTAATTTTGCGTCAAAAATTTGATCTGAGAAGATTTTTGCAGATTTTTGGTTTAAGTTTTAATTTCAGTTCTAAGTAAAGATTCCGGTTAGTTCAGGTTAATCCAGGTTGTTTCATATTCCATGTTTAGTTAGTTTTTAAAAGTTTATGATCGATTTCTCCATTTTTAAACGCAATTTTTAACTGATGTTGGCCTAATCGTGATGTAAATTTTTCACGAAACGTCAAATTTTAATCCTTACAAGTTTTGAGTAATTTTTAATGAATTTTGACTTTGATACTAAACTAACTATCCCAAAAAAAACACACAAAATTTGCAATTCGAGGTTTTTTTGTCCAAATTTACATTCATTTACATTTCACTGATTTTGCAATTGTTAAAATTAACTTGCTCCAAAAACGTCAAAATTTGCATTTTAGACAATAATATTTGACGATTTTTTAGCCCTAATTCTAACCTGATTTTCTCCACATTTGCATTTTAGGTTGTTCGTGAAACTTTATAACGATTTCAGCATTAATCCTGACCTGAATTTCTCCACAAACTCCAAATTAGCATTTCTCAACCCCATGATTTACTTTTTGAAACAGTTTTTGAAGCCATATTCTTAATCTGTAATTTTGTACAACTCCAAATTTGCAACTTTTTTTTTTAATTTAACTAATAAAACTAATTTGACAATTAACAATTTACATTTTTAGTCGCTTTGAGTCGATTTGAGCGATTCTTAACCGATTTAAATTTTTCTACCAACCCCAATTTTGATTTTTTTTAAACGATTTTGGTTCAAAAACGGAAATTTTTTTGGGGCGTTTTTGATTAATTTTGCGTCAAAAATTTGATCTGAGAAGATTTTTGCAATTTTTGGTTTAAGTTTTAATTTCAGTTCTAAGTAACGATTCCGGTTAGTTCAGGTTGATCCAGGTTGTTTCATATTCCATGTTTAGTTAGTTTTTAAAAGTTTATGATCGATTTTTCCATTTTTAAACGCAATTTATAACTGATGTTGGCCTAATCGTGATGTAAATTTTTCGCAAAACGTCAAATTTTAATCTTTACAAGTTTTGAGTAATTTTTAATGAATTTTGACCTTGATACTAACCTGACTTCCACAAAATTTGCAATCCGAGTTTTTTTTTGTCTAAATTTACATTCATTTTGATCAAAAAAGGCGGGCAGGATAGTTCAAATTATTTCAATTAATTGACCCTCAAAGAGAATTCGATGAGTAAATTTATTGAATAATATGGAAAACAATATTTGTTCAACTTCTAAAAACCTTACTTCTGCTAAAAACAAGAAATTAGACGATTTCACTGAGTTTGCAATTGTTAAAATTAATTTGCTCCAAAAATGTCAGAATTTGCATTTTAGACCATAATATTTGACGATGTTTTAGCCCTAGTTCTAACCTGATTTTCTCCACATTTGCATTTTAGGTTGTTCGTGAAACTTTATAACGATTTCAGCATTAATCCTGACCTGAATTTCTCCACAAACTCCAAATTATCATTTCTCAACCACATGATTTACTTTTTGAAACAGTTTTGGCCATATTCTTAATCTGTAATTTTGTACAACTCCAAATTTGCAACTTTTTTTTTTCAAATTTAACTAATAAAACTAATTTAACAAATAACAATTTAAATTTTTAGTCGCTTTGTGTCGATTTGAGCGATTCTTAACCGATTTAAATTTTTCTACAAACCCCAATTTTGAATTTTCTGAAACGATTTTGGTTCAAAAACGGAAATTTTTTTTTCGGACGTTTTTGAATAATTTTGCCTCAAAAATTTGATCTAAGAAGATGTTAGCAGATTTTTTTATTTAAGTTTTAATATCAGTTCTAAGTAAAGATTCCGGGTAGTTCAGGTTGATCCAGGTTGTTTCATATTCCAAGTTTAATTAGTTTTTAAAAGTTTATGATTGATTTCTCCATTTTTATACGCAATTTTTAACTGATGTTGGCCTAATCGTGATGTAAATTTTTCACGAAACGTCAAATTTTAATCTTTACAAGTTTTGAGTAATTTTTAATGAATTTTGACCTTGATACTAACCTGACTTCCACAAAAAAAAACACACAAAATTTGCAATCCGAGTTTTTTTTTGTCTAAATTTACATTCATTTTGATCAAAAAAGGCGGGCAGGATAGTTCAAATTATTTCAATTAATTGACCCTCAAAGAGAATTCGATGAGTAAATTTATTGAATAATATGGAAAACAATATTTGTCCAACTTCTAAAAACCTTACTTCTGCTAAAAACAAGAAATTAGACGATTTCACTGATTTTGCAATTGTTAAAATTAATTTGCTCCAAAAATGTCAGAATTTGCATTTTAGACAATAATATTTGACGATGTTTTAGCCCTAATTCTAACCTGATTTTCTCCACATTTGCATTTTAGGTTGTTCGTGAAATTTTATAACGATTTCAGCATTAATCCTGACCTGAATTTCTTCACAAAATCCAAATTAGCATTTCTCAACCCCATGATTTAATTTTTGATACAGCTTTGGCCATATTCTTAATCTGTAATTTTGTACAACTCCAAATTTGTAACTTTTTTTTTACAAATTTAACTAATAAAACTAATTTAACAATTAACAATTTACATTTTTAGTCGCTTTGAGTCGATTTGAGCGATTCTTAACCGATTTAAATTTTTCTACAAACCCCAATTTTGAATTTTCTGAAACGATTTTGGTTCAAAAACGAAAATTTTTTTTTTCGGACGTTTTTGATTAATTTTTCGTCAAAAATTTGATCTGAGAAGATTTTAGCAGATTTTTGGTTTAAGTTTTAATTTCAGTTCTAAGTAAAGATTCCGGTTAGTTCAGGTTAATCCAGGTTGTTTCATATTCCATGTTTAGTTAGTTTTTAAAAGTTTATGATCGATTTCTCCGTTTTTAAACGCAATTTTTAACTGATGTTGGCCTAATCGTGATGTAAATTTTTCACGAAACGTCACATTTTAATCTTTACAAGTTTTGAGTAATTTTTAATGAATTTTAACCTTAATACTAACCTAACTTTCTCAAAAAAAACACACAAACTTTGCAATCCAAGGTTTTTTTTGTCCAAATTTACATTCATTTTGATCAAATAAGGCGGGCAGGATAGTTCAAATTATTTCAATTAATTGCCTTGATTCAAAGAGAATTCGATGAGTAAATTTATTGAATAATATGGAAACAATATTTGCCCAACTTCTAAAAACCTTACTTCTGCTAAAAACAAGAAGTTAGACGATTTCACTGATTTTGCAATTGTTAAAATTAACTTGCTCCAAAAACGTCAAAATTTGCATTTTAGACAATAATATTTGACGATGTGTTAGCCCTAGTTCTAACCTGATTTTCTCCACATTTGCATTTTAGGTTGTTCGTGAAATTTTATAACGATTTCAGCATTAATCCTGACCTGAATTTCTCCACAAACTCCAAATTATCATTTCTCAACCACATGATTTACTTTTTGAAACAATTTTGGCCATATTCTTAATCTGTAATTTTGTACAACTCCAAATTTGCAACTTTTTTAAAGCTTCAAGTAATTTTTAACTGATTATCACTCTAATTATTACCTCACTTTCTCCAAAAACTTCAAATTTTCATTTTTAGTCGCTTTGAGTCGATTTGAGCGATTCTTAACCGATTTTAGTCCCTCCTAACAAATTTTTTTACAAACCCCAATTTTGAATTTTTTAAATGTTTGGGGTCTTTTAGAACAATTTAGGCCTACAACTACCTGTATTTTTCCACATATTTTAAATTGGCTATTTTAAACGCTTTGACTTATTTTAGATCGATTTTCGTTGTAAAATTCTCATGATCTAAATAACGAAACCTCAAATTTGAACCTTTACAAGCTTTGAGTCAGTTTTAGTGAATTTTGACCCTGATCTTAACCTGACTTTCCTAAAAAAACACAACATTTGAACTTCGAGGTATTTTTACTCAAAATTTACACATTTTAAAATTAATTCCCAAAAATTAAAAATTAATCCAAAAATTAATTCTACTGAAAACAAGAGATTAGGCGATTTGCAATAATTAAAATTGACTTGCTCCAAAATCATTACAAATTTTCATTATAGACAATAATTTTCGACGATATTTTTTTGTCCTATTTTCTAACCTCAATTTCTCCATATTTGCATTTTAGGTGGTTGGTGAAATTTTGTGAAACGAGTTGGGCCTTAATCCTGACCTATATTTCTCCCCAAATACCAAATTAGCATTTTTAAATCTTATGCGTAATTTTTAACTAATTTTGGCCTTATTTGTTACCAGTATTTTTTCAAAAATTCCGAATTTGCATTTTTAGGCGGGTTAATCTATTTTCTCGATACAAGATATAGCCTTTTCTCAGCGTCAGCGTCAGCGTTAGCGTTTTGACAAGTTTTGTTTTCTTGGTTTCAAGAGAAGACAAAAGTAAGTTCTATATTGTATTGTATTGTCAGGCGGCAACACTACGCAAGTCCAAGTATGCGAACTTTTTGAGAAAAAAAAAAGTTTTAATCGAATTTATTACGAGAAACAGAACAAGGACTTGCATCAGCGATTTTCCAAATATTAAGCAAGAAAATGTCCCTAAACTTGTTTACTAAGTAAGTATCAACTAATAATAAAAATAAAATAATAAAAATGATAAAGTAATAAAGCACAGCTCCAGCGTTTTTCAAACTTGATTTTTCAAATACTTGAAAGAAAAGGTACTTGGCTAGACTTGACATTCATTGCCTCAAACTTGTCTTGAACTTGATGTAAAATAAAGTCAATTCAAGTAGCTTGAAAATGCATTGTGTGCAAAAATTTCCGACTTTTTGGCAACCAACGTGGGCAAAGAATGTAGGTTTAGATCATTGACAATATGCAACAAATATTGACACTAATTTTTGAGTCTGACAATCACATCTTTTATAAAGGATCAATAACAACAATGCGTCACGTTGAGTACATGTACCCGCAATAAGGGTATCAATAATATTTACATAAATTGTTTTCGAAGCACGATTGGTTTAAAGCAAATAAAACTTTGGTAACTCAATTTACTGCAATTTCGCGTTCTGCTTTGAGCGAGTTTCAGAATAAATTTTTTTATTGCATTATAAGAGGTTCATTAGAAAACGCCACCTAGAAGCCTATACATTTGTAACAGAAACGGATGACAATTCTTTTGGCGCTTCATAGCCAACTGGATGATGTTTTTAAATGATGACCCCCTACTTGTACTTAACAACACGTAAGCCATAAAACTCAAATTAGTAAAGACATAAACAACATGCTGAAGCATAATGGGGTAATAATAATCAGGGAATAGGAGCGGCACTCTTCGAACGAAAGCTCCAGAGCTTACGTACACCTCCAAAAAGCAACAAGTATTAAAATTTGAGCTTTCCCTGGAGAATGGGGAAGGTTTTCGGGTAAACGGGGTGCTTCAAATCCTTTGAGCCTAAAGTAAGCCGAAACGTGTGTGAGTGTGTGCGGCGTACGGGATGAGATTTTTGATCTGGCAGCTGACAATGTTAAAATACTAATTAGGTCAAAAAATTTTAGAGGTTAATTACTATATTTATTTGTTATATTATGTTATTCATTCATGTTACACATTCAATTATTATTGTCGTCAAATAGGCGTTGGAAAATTGACTTTGACATTTTTATCGTATCTTCTCAACATGTGCTAAAAAGAGATGGGTATAAAAAAAATGAAGGTTTCAAAGGCAACTAGATGACAAAAGTAAGTGAATGAGTAATACAGAGTTTTTCTGGATGGTAAGCAATGTAATAAGTGAAATTCTGAGGCAAGTTTTAAGACAAAAAGTTCATGAAAAGTTATGCCTAAAAGTGTGAAAGTAACAAGGTTAAAAAAATTTATAGCTATCTTTATTGTACCATAAAACTTAATTTATCGATTTTTAAGTTTTTCCATAATCAACTAAATCATCGATTTGAGCAAAATTAGAAAAAAAGTGAAATGAAAATTTGAGCAAAAATAAAGCGATAGAAAATGAAGGAAACTTAGTATGGATTTTAGAAACTTGCTTAAAAAAATCAAAATATGATCAAAAAATCTGGTGTATATGTTAGGATTCAAAACCTTTAAATCTGCAACACCCGGTACAAAACTCCTGTTCAATTATGGAAAAAACAGCAACTTTGTGCTAGGCTACAATAAAAATAACTTTAAAAAAATATTCACACTAAAAAAACCACTTGTTTTAATGTCCTATATACGCACATTGAATTGTGAGTCACACTGTATATAAAATAATGTTTTTTTTTTGAAGTTTAAGACTAAATTAAAATGTTCGGTTAAACTGTTGTATGGATATTTATTAAACGTAGGGGTTATCCAAAAATATCAAAAACCTATTCAAGCTGCTTCACTGCCCTTTGGTTCAGGTTACTTTAGTAATGTTTCCTTTGATTAATTAGTTCAGGTGTGCGCACTTGAACTAACCTGAACTAACTAATAAAAAAAATTCTGGAAATCTCCTAAACCATAAGTGACACAAAGTTGGTAAGGTTCTGGTAAAACAGCGCATTTTTACGTTTCGCAGATGACTTTTAAAAATTTGAAAATTTCGAATACCAAAATGCCGATATTGAAGAGAAAACGAACTTTTGCAGAATTGTTAAAAAAAAGTTTTTTGTTGTTTTTTTCTGCGGCTGCGCTAGACTTCTCCGAATGTTTATCTATCGTTTTTTTATTTTGAGTTACAAAATAATAGACTGTAGTTACACTAAGGGTAGACTACGCCTGAAAAGTACTAAAACTCGTGTCCGTCAGGGCGAGTGTCACAACTGTTTTCGTCTTAACACTCATACAGAAATGTTGACTTTCTTGTGTAAATCATGTCATGTTAAGAGTCCAGTAAAAGTTAAACTTTTTTTGCACCATAATTTTGCCAATTTTTACCTTTTTTCTCTATGTTAAGAAAAAAACTTAAAACTTGGTAACACTGTAGAGATTTTTTAAAAATGATGTACGAAAAAATCTTTTTACTAATTTAACCGACCTCGCAACTTGAAAACTCACTTAACAAAGACACCCTTTATTTCGAAAAACCCTTGTATAAGCCATTCACTTATTGTTGTCGTCAAGTAGGCGTTGGAAATTTGACTTTGACATTTTTATCGTATCTTCTCAACATGTGCTAAAAGGAGACGGGTATAAAAAAAATGAAGGTTTCAAAGGTAACTAGATGACAAAAATAAGTGGATGGGTAATAGGTATAGCTATACTCGTGAAAAACAATATCAAGGCCAGGAGATGTCGCCCTTTTCGCTTTCTTTCTCGCATAAAATTAGTAAAGACAATCTCACAATTTGCGCATCAACATTAAAAAAATTATCTGCTTTAATTAAGAAATTAATAATTTTATCAATTTGAACTAAAAAATTGATAACAAACAGGAAATATTTCCTTTTGTTTGAAATATACCTTTTAATCCCTTTGACACGCTTAAACCTCCGATGTCTTCCTCCAAGATTTCTCCACAAGAAATGCGAAACCTTTTCACTAACAAATGTCTTAGAACCTCATGTCACTACTTAAGAGTTCATTAGCGAAACCGTAAATTACTAAGCTTATTTTCGATCTTAAAAGTGAAAAACAAATTTTAATTTCCCAAACATCAGTGTTAAAATGGCGGCGCCGGTGACACGTCATTGCAATTTATTGTGAGCTCCTATTGGTCGACCGAATTCTCCAGCCGTCATTGGCTGAAAATTGAAGCTACTACTGTCTTTGTCGTTTTCAGTTGCTTGAATAAAGATAGGTTCATAAGCTAGAGCAAATCAGTTCTCATAGTACACATATCAGTGGCGTCGTTACAAACAGTGGTGTAAAACAAAAAACATTATAAAAGAAAAATAGGGGGTGTTTATGAGTGTTGTATTTAGAACAATTAATCAATTACAAAAAACTTCAATGCCTTCTGTTCTAAAAAGGATATGTGATAATTGGGTATATCACAATATCATGATGGACATGAGGTATTTTTTTTTAAATGGCCTATTTTTATTATTGTTTTACTTAACTTAGAGAAAAACTCATAACTCTTTTTAAAAAAGTTTTCCAAAAATGTCGAAAATTTTGGATACGATTTATCTTTTTTTGTACTCGTATGAAAAGTCTATGCAGGGCTTTTTTTAAAAATGGCTAATTTCTATTATCGTTTTACTTAACTTAGGAAAAAACTCAAAACTGTTGAAAAGAGTTTTCTTTTCTGTAATTTTTAAATTAAAGTTATTTAGGAAATTTTCTTTAATAGGAGACCCTTTGTGTTTTTAGGTCATTTATTTGCATACATTTTTTCTTTACAAAAACTGTAATATAGTTTAAACATTTCCCAACAATCTTGAAAATTCCGGATTAAAAGTATATACAGGGCATTTTTTTGAAAGGCCAATTTCTATTGCTGTTTTACTTAACTTAGAGCTAAACTGTTCTCAAACGAGTTTTTTCTGTATTTTTTATTTTGAAGATTTTAAGGCCAATTTTTTTTTTAATTGGGAGTGTATGTATGAATGTATGTTTTTAGGTCATTTATTTGCATAAATTTTTCTATTTAAAAAAATATAATATTTCCGAAAAATCTCGACAATTCTCAATTTGATTTATATTTATCGTACTCGTATGAAAAGTCTAGCAGGGCTTTTTCTTTAAATTGCCGATTTCTATTAGCTTTTTGTACTTATGCACGTAAGAAATGTAACTCTAATAAAACAAGTTCATTCTTGCATAGTAAAGTCTTTCCATACTAAAATTTTGGATCGCAAAAAAGTAATTGGAAAGAAAAATCTCTTCCGCAGTGTTTTTCTTCTCTCATAATTTCCATATAAAAAAAAATATATTTTTATTTCAGGTTAGTTCAGCTTAGTAAGGAATTCTTTGGTGATTCGACCAAGAGTTTATTTTCTATTTGAAAAATAATTCATAAGTCATAAAGTCCATTTTCTGGTTTGTCAACATTTCAACCTGTAAGTATCTTATTATTTGGGCTCCCTTTCATCCTCAGATGAACTTGCTAACGTGCACCTAAACCATCAGTTAAAAATTATAAAAGCTACTAAAACTCTTGTCCGTCAGGACGAGAATCACAACAGTTTTCGTCTTCACACTCATACAGAAATATTGTCTCTCTTCCGTAAATCATGTCACCTTAGACACATTAGGATTCAGTAAAAGTTTGTCACTTAAACTTCTTTTATACCATAATTTAACCAATTTTTAACTTTTTTCTGTATGTTACGAAAAAAACTCAAAACTTGGCAACACTGTCGAGATTTTTTAATAAATTAATGTTGTACGAAAAAATCTCTTTACTAATTTAACCGACTTCGTAACTTGAATCCTCACTTAAAAAAGACACCCTTTATTTTGAAATAAAGGTCACCCTTGAAATAAAAGTCACCCTTGTATAAGCCACTTATTATTGTCAAATAGGCGTTCGAAATTTGGCTTTGACATTTTTATCGTAACTTCTCAACATGTGCTAAAAGGAGATAGGTATAAAAAATATGAAGGTTTCAAAGGTAACTAGATGACAAAAATAAGTGGTTAGGTATTAGGTATAGCTATGCTCATGAGAAACAATATCAAAGCCAGGAGATGTCGCCCTTTTCGCTTTATTTCTCGCATAAAATGAGTAAAGACAATCTCACAATTAGCGCATCAAAATTAAATAAATGTTCTGCTTTAACCAAGAAATTAATAATTTTATGAATTTGAACAAAATTGACAACAAACAAGAAATATTTCTTGACAAACTTGACTTAACTTGCCTACTTGAACCTTCGATATCTTCCTCCAAAATTTCTCCAGTAAAAACGTGGCAAAACTTTTTTCCACTAACAAATGTCTCAGAACCTCACATCACTAATAATAGTTCATTACCAAAGCCGTGAGTTACTAAGCTCATTTTCGATCTTAAAAGTGAAGAAACAATTTTAATTTCCCAAACAACAGGCCGCCGTCACATACAGCGGAACGGAATGAAGCAGAAATATCAATAACGTCATTACACATGTCAATTCCTATTTTAGCTTTTATTTGATTGGTTTAAATTCAACGGTCAAATTACGCCCTAAGTGTTAAAATAGCGGCACCGGTGGCACGTCATGGCAATTTGACAGCTCGTGCGGCTCCTATTGGTCGACCGAATTCTCCAACGAAAATTGAAGCTACCACTGTCTTTGTCGTTTTCAGTTGCTTGAATAAAGATAGGTTAATAAGCTAGAGCAAGTCAGTTCACAAAGTAGACACACATATCAGTGGCGTCGTTACAAACAGTGGCGTAAAAACAAAAAAACATTATAAAAGAAAAACAGGGAGTGTTTATGGGTTGTTGAAATAAAAAAATATATATAATCTGCTCCTATAAACCATTCACTTTTTATTCACATCAAGTATCCGTTGGAAATCTGATTTTAACATTTTTATCGTATTTTTCAACCTGTGCTGAAAGGATATAGGTATAAAAAAATGGAATAATTGTAATATTGAATGTTATTTTGGCTACAACCATTACATTGGGTACAAAAGGGCGCAGGGGCTTTGTTTTTAACGCGCCACACGTCGCAAAATAATTTTCGTTCTTCTCTACGGCAAACTTTTTGCTGGTGTTCAATAGTACCTAATTGATTCCCGATATCTTGGAAATTACCCGTCAGATCTAATTTTAAATAGTTTGCAGCAATTTCCTACTTTCTTATTGAATTCTCTGATCTCGGATCGGTGGCAGAAAGTTGTAGGTGTTCAACTAGCGCCAATTCGATATATTTTTGTACGGAACAGCTTGGACCTCTCCAGGAAGAGGAGTAAAATCTATTATGAAACCGGTCTCAAATCTCAGTTTGCGGCTAGAATGAACTCGAAGTTTAGCCTCAGGTAAAACTATTGACAATATCTCATCTTTCACTTTTCCCTTTAAGAAAACTTGTCTGAACTCACGGTAACTTAATACATTACTCGATAAAGTCGGTGTAAAGACACCAGAAAAGGGCAGTTTTCGATGCTTTTATTTAATGTGGAATAAAAACATAATTACATTTTTCATCAGTGTTAACTGACATTAGCCATCTTTTTTGAGCAATGCTCCAATTCGGAGTTAATTATTTTTATTGTTTCTTGGCGCAACTACTTCTCAGGAAAAGCTGCAACAAAAACTTGATAACATATCCATTAGAAATACACATTGACTTACTCCAAGATATAAACAATAATTAGAGAGTAAGGAAAGTTTTTGTACACTGCCAGATGACCAGATGATAAAGACTTTTTGTTTCTTCGTACTTTTACAAATTGTTTTGAAGCTGTAGATTTTTTCCTATATATAAAGTTAATTAAAGCAATACATAATTCTTTCTGTTGACAGTGTAGTGTACGTTTTGTAGTGTGTATTGGCCTTCTCGATGGTCACGATGGGCAAATAGAAATCAACTGTTTAATACGTATTAGGTATACTCTGTCTAATTTGTTAAACCACAATCAATGGTCCAGTTAACTATAGTGAATGCAAAACGCATTTCGGCAACCGGAATAATTATTAATCAAATTATCATGTACAAATACGCATTTACATATCAAACACGTAAATACGTAACCGGTTTGCGTAGAGTGACCGCAATTTGTTTACATGGCGTTTTATGGTAATTCGGTGTCCCATCACACGTACCGGACAGAGCACGGTAAATATACTGGATAACGAAAAATATATTTCCGGTTCCAGATTTCGTACACTATTTATGGAAAATAAAAATTACTTTGCTCACAAAAAAAAGCATCGGCAATTTCCTAATAATATGGTGAGTGGAGTAAATCCAGCGGTTCTTTTTGAAATCCTCTTTCATCAAAGAAAGATCCATAGTTTCAATAGTTTGAGAGATACCCCCTTTCGGTGGTTGATTTTTAGACACTTTTAGAATGTGTTTTGTAGGCGTTTACTTATGGCATTAATTTCACTCTTATTATTTTCATGGCATCCATAACAATAACTAGGTGGAAGTGCCAAAATGCACAGAAATTTGTGTTGAGCGGTTTGTAAAAAAATTTTGTATCTAAAGAAGTCCAAAAAATGAAAATGAAAAGCGTTAGAAGCAAATTAAAGGGTCTTTATAGAATCACAAGAAAAACAGCTTTAGCAAAAAAATTGATTGCAAGGGAAGTTGTGTCTAAGGTACCTTTGTCTTAAGGTACTTCGAAAACTTCCCGAAATGTTATTTAATTATGTTATTTTAAAAAATTACTCGCTTTCAGCTAACTTTTTGCAATTAAGATAACGGACTATTCCATTTTCAATAGGTTCCCGAGATATTTACAAATTTTGTTATTTTAAATAACAAACCCATAAAGTTTGTACTCGTTTTCAGCTAACTTTTTCCAACTAAGACAATGGACTAGTCAATTTTTTGGTACCTTGAAAATTTTTTTCGAACATAGTACCTCGAAAATTTTGCTATTTAAAAAAAATAAACCCATGGAGTTTGTACTCGTTTTTAGCTAACTTTTTCCAACTAAGACAAGGGACTGGTCCATGTTTTGGTTCTCCAAGGGTTCCCGAAATATTTACTAATTTTGTTATTTTAAAAAATTAAGCCGTGGAGATTTTACTTGCTCGTTTTCAGTTACGTTTCTGTACCTACAGTACCTTTTCCAACTAAGTGATTGGACTAGTCCATTTTGAAAGGGTTCCAACCTTTCGAGTAATTTTGTTATTTTGAAAAATTACTCGTTTTCAACTAACTTTTTACAATTGAGACAACGGACTATTCCATTTTCGATAGGTTCCCAGGATATTTACAAATTTTGTTATTTTAAATAACAAACCCATAAAATTTGTAGGTACTCGTTTTCAGCTAGCATTTTCAAATAATAAAATTCAAAACACCAATAATAGTGTCATTTTTAACTTTGAGTTCATTACTGTAATTTATGGGTAAACAAAAAAAAAATATTTTTTTAGTTGGAGATTTTAATGTTCTTTAAGAACCTAAAATGATTTTTTTCTACAAACGTCAAATAATGACGCATTTTACGCTTTCATTAGACAAACGAAAACCTAACCATTTTTGAGGATCAGAATGTGAGTTTACTTTTCCGCGCGTTGCCCAGGACAGCAAGCGAAAAAGATTTTTTTTTCAAGCGGACTAAAAGTACGTCATTTGTTTTCTCCATAGGCACACCTAAAGTGGGCTTTCAAATCCTGGGACCAAAAAAGTAGCAAAAAAGTCCTAGGCAGTAAAAGTAAAGTCAAAAGTCACCGCTAGTGTCATGGTGGCGCATATATAAACGATTTTCATTTACCAAAATTATTGTAATAATAGATGACACCAGATAAACCGATCTGAGTGTATTGCCATCTTTACATTCTTGTTGAAAAAACAAAGGATAGGAATACTCTCAGAGCACTCAAGAGCACCATCCGAAACCGTTATTAGTCGAAATCGCATAGGTTCTCGAATTCTGAATTAGTCTGTTAAATGTCATGCGCGTCATCATATTTATCTGTCAATGTGACATTTATTAATTTAGTATCGAAAAAATGCTACAAATTCTTAGTTTACCCTAATCATTGGTTATTATTTAATACATTAAAACCATTGAACATTGAAAACTACCATTCTAACATATTCTATGTATTTTACAAATAATATACACCACTAATTGGGTAAGTACCTAGACCCGCTTAAAGAGGATGAGAGAAAATTGCAAAACTGAACCACTTTTAAATAGATTTCTTATTTCTTGCGTGCTTGAAAAAAAAAATAGTATGTTACTCGGAGTAAAAGGTCTTTTTGTGCTTCGCCCAGTTGCAGGCCTCAGCTCCGCTTCGGCCGTCAATCTCTGGGCTCAGCACGAAAAGACCCACTTTTACTCCTAGTGACATAATCTACTATTATCGCTTGCTGTCAATAGCAACTACCACCACTCAACCAATTATTTAAAACGTCATTGTCACTTTGATTGAAATTTTCAGATTGTGTCTTCATTCAAATTTCAGATTATTTGGAATTTATTGTTTGTAGAAAAAACGTTGTATGCATTACGAGCACAAAGTAACTTTTTTGCTCTCGAGTGATTGCCGCTCTCCGCTTCGCGTCGAGCGGCAAACTTCACTCTCCGAGCAAAAAAGTTGTACTTTTCGCTCTTAATACATAAATAACTATTTCGCCAAAAAAAATAATTAGGAGAGCCATTAATTGACTGTAACTTTAAAATAATTGGACCGACTGGAGTGAATCTAACGATTTCTTGTTCTTTTTGAGGTCCCCTTTCACCTCCCACCATGAAATGCACCGTAAGTTCAATACTTTGGGAGACAGATCCCTTCTGTGGTTGATTTTTAGACACTTTTATAAGTCGCTTTGAAAGCATTTAAAAAAAGGCCCCTTATGGGACTAATTTAAGTCTTAATATGTTTGTTTCCTTCATAGGAAATTGAAGTTCCGATATAACGGAAAAAACCAAAACAATATTTTTTCGTAGTTTACCAAAAAGGGGGGGGGGGGGGGGGAGTTATTCCCTCTTTTTTTTATTATTTAACCGTCTGTAACTTTAGAACCAGTAAACCGACTGGAGCGGAACCAACGGTTTCTTGTTCTTTTTGATGTCCTCTTTTACCACCCTCTAAAGAAGCTCCCGTAGATTCAATACAATGAGAGATAGACCCCTATTGTGTTCGATTTTTAGGCACTTTTAGAATGTGGTTTGGAGGCATTTAGAAAAAAGCCCACTTATTCCTTCTTTTTTTTCCATTTCCTACTTTGACCACCTGTAACTTTAGAACGAGTTCACAGATTTTAATGAATCCAACGGTTTCTTGGTCTTTTTGATGTCCTCTTTTACCACCCTCTAAAGAAGCTCCCGTAGATTCAATACAATGAGAGATAGACCCCTATTGTGTTCGATTTTTAGGCACTTTTAGAATGTGGTTTGGAGGCATTTAGAAAAAAGCCCACTTATTCCTTCTTTTTTTCCATTTCCTACTTTGACCACCTGTAACTTAAGAACGAGAACACCGATTGGAATAAATCCAACGGTTTCTTGGTCTTTTTGATGTGCTATTTCAGGTTTTCTTTCAGTTGGGTTTTCAGATACCTTTGGTGGTGGACTTTTAGGCACTTTTAGAATGTATTTTGGACCCACTTAGAAAAAAGTCTATTTATGCCTTCGTCTTCTTCTGCTTAAAGTTTTTCAAAATGTTTTAGCTGCAGCCTTCCCTGCCCCTTTTCGGATTTGGGTTTCTATTTCTTAAGTTTTCCAAACACGAATTCTTTGCCTTCTGGGACATCTTCAGCTTTAATTTTTTTTTCTTCTTGAGAGGAACTTTTACTTTTTTAGGTTTCTCTTTTTCCTCCTCAGCGTTTTTTTTTAATATGTTTTTTGTCTTCAATATCCTGACCAGGTAATGTTGTTTGTGTGGGTTTAATAAGTTCAGCCTTGGAGCCTTCGTCTTCTTCTTCTTCTTCAAGTTGTCAAAATGTTTTAGTTGCGGGTTTCCCTGCCCCTCTTCGGATTTGGGTTTCTCTTTCTTAAGTTTTCCAAGCACGAATTATTTGTCTTCTGGGGCATCTTCAGACTTAACATTTTTTTTCAGAGGAACTTTTACTTTTTCAAACTTCTCCTTTTCCCCCTCAGGGTTTTTTAATATGTCTTTTTGTCTTCAATATCCTCAACGGGTGATGGTGTTTGTGTGGGTTTAATAAGTTCAGCTTTGGAATCTTCGTCTTCTTCTTCTTCCTTTTTTTCAGGTTTTTCGAAATATTTTAGCTGCAGCTTTCCCTGCTCCTTTTAGGGTTTTGGGTTTCTCTTTTTTAAAATTTCTAACGCACGATTTTCTTTTGTTCTGGGGCATCTTCAGATTTAACTTCTTTTTTATCTTCTTGAGAGGAACTTTTACTTTTTTCAGGTTTCTCCTTTTCCCCCTCAGGGTTTTTTTTAATGTGTTTTTCTTGTCTTCAATATCCTCAGCGGGTAATGTTGTTTGTTTGGATTTAATAAGTTCAGCATTGGAGCCTTCGTCTCCTTCTTCTTCAGGTTTTTCGTTATATTTTAGCTGTAGCTTTCCCTGCTCCTCTTCTGGTTTGGGTTTCTCTTTCTTAAGCTTTCCAAGCACGATTTCCCTGTTTTCCGAGGCATCTTTAGACTTAGCATTTTTTTCTTCTTGAGAGGAACTTGTATTTTTTCAGATTTCTCCTTTTCCTCCTCAGGATTTTTTTTAATGTGTTTTTTGTCTTCAGTATCCTCAACGGGTAATGGTGTTTGTGTGGGTTTAATAATTTAAGCTTTGGAATCTTCGTCTTCTTCTTCTTCTTCTTCCTCTTTTTCAGGTTTTTCGAAATTTTCCAGCTGCCGCTTTCCCTGCTCCTTTTAGGGTTTTGGGTTTTTCTTTTTTAAAATTTCTAACGCACGATTTTCTTTTGTTTTGGGGCATCTTCAGATTCAACTTTTTTTTTCTTGTTGAGAGGAACTTTTACTTTTTCAGGTTTCTCCTTTTCCTCCTCAGGGTTTTTTTTAATGTGTTTTTTTGTCTTCAATATCCTCAAGGGGTAATGGTGTTTGTATGCTTTGGAATATTTGTCTTCTTCTTCTTCTTCCTTTGTTTCAGGTTTTTCGAAATATTTTAGCTGCAGCTTTCCCTGCTCCTTTTAGGGTTTTGGGTTTCTCTTTTTTAAAATTTCTAACGCACGATTTTCTTTTGTTCTGGGGCATCTTCAGATTTAACTTCTTTTTTATCTTCTTGAGAGGAACTTTTACTTTTTTCAGGTTTCTCCTTTTCCCCCTCAGGGTTTTTTTTAATGTGTTTTTCTTGTCTTCAATATCCTCAGCGGGTAATGTTGTTTGTTTGGATTTAATAAGTTCAGCATTGGAGCCTTCGTCTCCTTCTTCTTCAGGTTTTTCGTTATATTTTAGCTGTAGCTTTCCCTGCTCCTCTTCTGGTTTGGGTTTCTCTTTCTTAAGCTTTCCAAGCACGATTTCCCTGTTTTCCGAGGCATCTTTAGACTTAGCATTTTTTTCTTCTTGAGAGGAACTTGTATTTTTTCAGATTTCTCCTTTTCCTCCTCAGGATTTTTTTTAATGTGTTTTTTGTCTTCAGTATCCTCAACGGGTAATGGTGTTTGTGTGGGTTTAATAATTTAAGCTTTGGAATCTTCGTCTTCTTCTTCTTCTTCTTCCTCTTTTTCAGGTTTTTCGAAATTTTCCAGCTGCCGCTTTCCCTGCTCCTTTTAGGGTTTTGGGTTTTTCTTTTTTAAAATTTCTAACGCACGATTTTCTTTTGTTTTGGGGCATCTTCAGATTCAACTTTTTTTTTCTTCTTGAGAGGAACTTTTACTTTTTCAGGTTTCTCCTTTTCCTCCTCAGGGTTTTTTTTAATGTGTTTTTTTGTCTTCAATATCCTCAAGGGGTAATGGTGTTTGTATGCTTTGGAATATTTGTCTTCTTCTTCTTCTTCCTTTGTTTCAGGTTTTTCGAAATATTTTAGCTGCAGCTTTCCCTGCTCCTTTTAGGGTTTTCGGTTTCTTTTTTTTAAAATTTCTAACGCACGATTTTCTTTTGTTCGGGGGCATCTTCAGATTTAACTTTTTTTTTCTTCTTGAGAGGAACTTTTACTTTTTTCAAGTTTCTCCTTTTCCTCCTCAGGGTTTTTTTAATGTGTTTTTTTTTGTCTTCAATATCCTCAGCGGATAATGTTGTTTGTTTTGATTTAATAAGTTCAGCTGAGGGGCCTTCGTCTTCTTCTTCTTCAGGTTTTTCGTTATATTTTAGCTGTGGCTTTTCCTGCTCCTCTTCGGGTTTGGGTTTCTCTCTCTTAAGCTTTCCAAGCACGATTTCCCTGTTTTCCGAGGCATCTTTAGACTTAGCATTTTTTTCTTCTTGAGAGGAACTTTTATTTTTTCAGATTTCTCCTTTTCCTCCTCAGGATTTTTTTTAATGTGTTTTTTGTCTTCAATATCATCAACGGCTAATGGTGTCTCTGTGGGTTTAATAAGTTCAGATTTAAAGCTTTCTTTTTCTTATTCTTCTTCTTCTTCATGTTTTTCGAAATATTTTAGCTTTCCCTTCTGCTCTTCGGATTTGGGTTTCTCTTTTTTAAGTTTTCCAAGCACGATTTTCTTGTATTCTGGGGCATTTGCCTGCTTAACATTTTTTTTCTTCTTGAGAGGAACTTTTACTTTTTCAGGTTCCTCCTTTCCTCCTCAGGTTTTTTTACTGTGTTTTTTGTCTTCAATATCCTCAATAGATAATGTTGTTTTGTGTGGGTTTAATGTGTGGGAGCCTTCGTCTTCTTCGTCTTCAGGTTTTTCGAAATATTTTAGCTGTGGCTTTTCTTGCTCCTCTTCGGGTTTGGGTTTCTCTTTCTTAAGCTTTCCAAGCACGAGTTTCTAGTCTTCTGAGGCATCTTTAGACTTAGCATTTTTTTTCTTCTTGAGAGAAACTTTTGCTTTTTCAGGATTTTCCTTTTCCTCCTCAGGGGTTCTTCAATGTGACTTTTGTCTTCTTTATATCCTCAACAGGCAATGGTGTCTCTGTGGGTATAATAGATTAAGGTTTCGTCTTCTTCTTCTTCTTAATGTTTTTCGAAATGTTTTAGCTGCGGCTTTCCCTGCTCCTGTTCGGATTTGGATTCCCGTTTCTTAAGTTTTCCAACACGATTTTATTGTCTTTTGGGACATATTTAGACGTTTTTTTTCTTTTTTACTCTTACTCCGCACTAAGTTTGTTTTGTTCATGGATAATTGAAATCGCCTCATTTCGATCAGTCAAGAACAGTTTCGCGTCTATGGTAATTCGGTGTCCCATCACACTTACCAGTATACTGCTTACGAAAAAAATGATTTTCTCGTAAAAAGTCTATCAACAATTTCTTAACAATATGGTGAAGGCGAAATTCACATTGGCACCTACTAAGTGTTGGATGCTAAAAACGAATTTAATTTTTTTCTATTTCATGAATGGTAAAAGAATTCTTAGTGACTATTTTTAGAACATGCATAAGTTTGTAATATTAAAAAATGGCTACTATACATCATTAACTTATTTGTGCCTTCTGGTGCTGTGATGATTCTACTGGACTGGTGGAGAGTAAGTTTGCTTGTGTGCAAAATTAAAACCTTAGTTGAGCAGACAAAGAGATGTTTGAACAATAACAAAATTGTGTTGGAACGCTTAACAGGTCTAAGGAATCAGAAAAATCCAGAATGGGCAGATGATGTTAAAGGAAAAAGTAAGAAACTTCAGGGATTCTGTGTATGCTAATCAGGATAGCAAAACAACAAAAAATGTGCTGACACAAAAAATTGAATCAGCAAGCAGGGTTGTTATTTACTGTGATGATGGCAAATCACTGACAAGGCTTCTAAACATAGCGGACACTACCTTAGCAAATGAGTGTGGAATTTCCAAGAAGACCACCAATCCGAATGTTGTTGTTGGGCATGTTGGGGGAATGGGGGCATGTATATGTATCCCAAGAGTAATTTATTAATAAAATTTTGAAATATGTGTCTAAAGGAATAAAATTATAAAGAGTGTTCATAAAAAAACCTAGTAGCAAGCCAACTCTTGTCTGAGGTAAGTTCAGAAAAAACTAAATTTTTTTTTAGCATTTTATGAAGAAAAAAAATGAATGAAAAAAAAACATTTTATGGCATGGTCCACTTATGGCCTACCTACTTAAGTTTTTTGTTAAATGAAGTGGTACAAGTGTCCCCCAATATTTTCAATAAATTATTAGACCTTAGACTACTATTCATAGAATGAGAAAGTCTTCCATCATATGAGTTCACAAGGCCATCTTGTTGCCTTTGAAATCTTCATTTTTTTTATACCTATCTCTTTTCGACACATGTTGAGTCGATACGATAAAAATGTCAATGTCAGATTTGCAATGCCCATGTCAATAAATGAATGGTTTATATCTACGAGAATTTTAAAAGATTCTTGCTAAGATGGCGAACACATATTTTCAAGCGCTTAACTGAATTCAAAAGTAAAAGATTTTCCTATTCTTATGGACTACCCACTTAGTGATGGAATCTAGACTAGTTTCCTGACCTTTTCTCCCTTTTTTCAACGTACAGAACTCGAGATTTGCGGGCGTCTCGGGCAAATTTTTATTTAAAACCGGAATAGTCCTCACGAACTCGCTTTATGCAAGGAAATTCCCCCCCGATTTCAATTTCAAAAGGATTTGTGCGCCTAAGAGGATTTCGATTTGTACCTGTTACGTTCAAATAGAAATGTCTGCCGCGAAAACACCAGTCTTCCGTTTTCATCGCAAGATTAAACATTTGCGAATAGTTAAGAGACCATTTACCAAACCGCTGTCTTCCATTGTAAATTCGTCCCGCTCCCCGTTTTGTATTTCTTCGGGATTGGGGCGGAAGATGGGAGTCAATGAGGTTGGCACAGGCAGTCGGGATAAAAGGCGCAGGTGTTCCAACCGGAATAAGTGGAATTTGTTTTATTACGAAAGTTTTAATCTAGACTTTCCACTCTTTTACTAAATAATAATAATCACTTAGCACTACTAGCCCAACAAATTAAAATGATTGTTTGAGCCATTTTCTTGAAAATTACTCCTTTGTTAGTGCAGAGGACCGGTCCGAGTCATTTTTTAGGTCCGCGACTTAGTGTTCCTCGTGTACAAAACCATAATTTCTAAGTATTTTTCATGGGAATAATGGTAGTAATATTTTATGCCTTGTACAAGTTGCCTGGAGAATGGAGAAAATTTACTTAACTAACCATAAAAAATTGAAATTTTAAACCTGGGCTCGTTATTATTTGTTTGTGTTGAGTTTTCAAAACAAAATTTACTCAAATTAATAAATAATTAAATATGTATTCAGGGAAGCTTTTAATCCTACCTTACAATTGATTTTTAACCGAGTAAAAACATATGAAATGATGTAATAAAGCTGCCGGATCAACTCGATGATCAACTCAACTCATGAAGACTGGGAGTTTTTCAATATTCTTATACTTTAAGTGGAAAACCTACATTGTTAATTTTCGTCTAATGTTTCTTCCAGCTAAACAAATTAAAAAAAAATACTATTTTTTAGAAAAGGGAGCACGAAGAAAACTTGTAATGAAAAATAAACCATTTCATGATTTGTTACCTATAGCTATCTCATAACATTGCTGATATCTCAAGAAGGTAGAAATTATGTGTTTATGTGTTTTTGAAAAGCTTATGGTTTAGTTCAAGTTAGATCAGATTAAACTGTAAAGGTCTGGTAAGATTAGTTCAAGTTTCAAGTATAACCAACAGGTATTTTAAATTACACACCAACTATAAGTTGAAAGATACGAAGAAGGCTGTGAAAGAAGGCATTCAGAGCCGTTCAAAATACAATCTAAAGTATTTTCCGGGCTTTGAGGCCGTGGTCCAATGGAATTTCTTCCTGACGTTTTGTCTACAGCTGCTGCAAACATTATCAAAAGCGATGAGGCAGTGGACGAAGTGATCTCCTGTGCTTCCCTGCGTTGACTGATTCGACTGTGATGAGCTTCGTGGACACAGTAAGCACGAGTTGGATAGGGCCGTCCGTCCAAGGAATGTAGAGCGCCAGAAAGGAACAACGGGATAAGATGAAGAAAAGCGCGGATGGACTAGTCTACCATACATCCACAAAGTAACGGACAGGATCGGCAGGCTACGGGAAAAGCACAATGTTAAAACTGTGTTTAAACCTACTCGAACAGTACAACTTGAGAGCTTGTGATGGGCCAAATAGCTCAGAGATCCCATATCGGCACCCCGAGTTTACCGAGTTCTATGCAGCTGTAGCTCGGTATACATTGGCACCACAAAACGCAGTGACAATACAAGAATTACGGAACACAAGAGGAGTTGCAGGATGGGAGAAACACAAAAGTCACGCAGCATAACACGCTCTCTCCGAAGGTTACGATTAGCCTAGTTTTACGACAAACTTTAAGTGCAACCACCGCTCCCACCCTCATCTTTCCACAGCAGCGCGACGACGAGTGAGTAAATACCACGGAGCTCACCACAGTTGAATCAGTTAACGTTGAAAAGCACGGGAGATCACTTCGATACCACGAGCCTTTGATAATGTCTGCCGCAGCTGTAGGCGAAACGTCAGGAATAAATTCCAAAGGACCACGGCTTCAAAGCCCGGAAAACACTTTATATTGATACGAAGAATAATAATTATTGCAAAGTTGCACAATTAAAAGCCTATAAAAATGATTTTTTTAAATTTCGAAAATTCCGGCTGGTTTCGGAAATTAATGCAAACAATTTTGAAACAACGTTTTTATTTTTTCTAGTATTAATTTAAAGAAATAACCAAAAATTATTGACTTTTCTTCACATCTGTTTTTACTCTCTTCAATGCGGTATTTTCAAATTTAAAATCCGGCGTTTCGTTTACATGCAATCATCATCAACCTCATTTTTTTTTAAATACGGTCTTGGATTGTTTTATATCGTATCCTGAATCTAAATGCAATTCTGCATTCGGTGATATGCGACAGTTAATAATTCTATTAACCTTTAGATTAGATTTGGCTGATTTTGTGTTGTGAATTGGGCTTCATCTTCGTACACTACAAAGATTAAACTGTAATCGAGCGAATGTCAACTTCAAAGATGCAGGAACGCTCAATCAAGATCTAATTTGTGTTGAATTTCGAAATTGACGGGGTTACATATCGAACGGTTACGTAAATCTTAACTAGTGAAAAATCTCTTCTATCATCTGTGCTTAGCGTCCTTTGATAACTAGTATGAACGTTTGAATATCAGATGTAGGGCAATAAAGCAACATCACTTTTTAGAAATCGCCAACGTTTCGACCTTTAATTGAGGTCTTCCCCAGGGCTTTTTTAATCAGAGAAGCCTGTCATACAAGTCTGTTTAGTTTTGTTTTGTATGACAGGCTTCTCTGATTGAAAAAGCCTTGAGGAAGACCTCAATTAAAGGTCGAAACGTTAGCGATTTCTAAAAAGTGAAGTAGCTTTATTGTCCTTTACCTGCTATTCAAACATCTTCTATACAAAAAAAATCATCAGAAATCATCAGAGTTGATGAAATATTCATAATTTCTTCAAGTTTTTTAAAACAAATTTTATAGTCATATTTTTTCTACTAACTTACCCTCCTTATCGCCACCAACAATTTCAATCTTTTTTCTTAAAGAGGTTTTTTTCAGTTTTTTTTCTTTGGAATACCTCTCTCTAGAACTGTGGTCTCCCCAAATTTTCTCCGGTAGGTCTTCAATAGTATAACCCTTTACATTGTTTGTCACTCTTCTTCTTTTGTAATAATTACACTTCTTTTTACAACAGAATTTTTAGGAACTTCGTGTTCAGAAATTGGTATTCTTTGAACATCCCCTGGTATTCAAGGACCTCTTCAGATTCTTGAATTTGCTGTAACTATTCCGGGGGGTTATACCCCATTCACTTCTTTTTGACATCTCGTTACCTTAATTTTCTTAATCACATCTCTTTTCGGCACAAGTGGAGAAGATATGATAAAAATATCAAAGTCAGATTTCCAACGCCTACTTGATGTCAATAATAAGTGAATGGTTTATAGGTATTTCTTCCTCCTCTAAGTAACCAACAAAATACCACAACAAAATTTACTGTTTGGAGTTGTATTTGTCTTCTTGTCCACTTGTTTCTTTTTTTAATCGTTTTTTTTTATTTCTATATTAATCTTTCGTATTTTTATATTATTCTTTGCCACGTGTTTCGTTCAACTTTTTGTTTTATCATTTTTTTTTTGTCTAAGTATCTAAATTGAACTTTTGATTACGTTTTCGTTTTTTTGAGATAATTTTTCCCAAAAATTTAACTTTTATGACGACCATTGAACAATTAAACATTGATTTATAATGAGACAATTTTGGCTCAGAACTGAGTAATGAATCCTGATTATTAAACTTTTTATACGGTTTTGTTTCGAAATAGAACTTTTAAAACAAGAGGCAAAGCTCGAATTTTATTGGAATAATTTTAGTCAAAAAAAAAAGTTCTTACAAATTTTTAGAAGATTTTGAATAAAAATTTGTGCTTCTACCAGTTTTGGTTCTAGTTTTTTTTTAAATAATCTCTGCCTCTTCTAGATTTTTATCTTTCGGTGATTGTCTTCGTTTTTCTTATACATTTTTTATTGTTCATAGTTTTCTCTTCTTATTCTACGTCACGTTTCTGCATTTTTTGGACTTTTACATTTTACATACATTATTTTTATTGATCTAAATTAGGCTTTTTATTGGGTTTCATTATCTCAAGGTAATATTGACCAAAATATGAACTTTTTCAAAGAATAAACACTAATAGTTACGTAATTTGACTCCTGTTCAGACAGATTTCAACGCAAAAATACGTTTTCAAAATTAATAATTTCTGTTTTTTTTTTAAATTTTATATAAATTTTTTGTCTAAAGTAAAACTTTTACAACAAGTCGAAAATCAATTTTTAATTTTAGGAATTTGGTTTCAAAAGAAACTTCTTTTAGAAAATGTTTCTAAAATTTAGATGATTTCGGTTTAAATTTAGTATTATTTTAAACTTGGGCTTCTATTACCTATTCAGAAAAGTTTAACACCTGGTGAACCTTGGGAATTTGACTTTGACGTTGTTTACCAATGTTCTGGACATGAGCAAAAGGGAGATGGGTAAAAAGGAAAATGCAATTGACCACTAAGATGCTGAAAAATCCTGAATTGGATATTAGGTACCTATTTTAATTTTTTTCCATAATTTTTATATTTTTCCACTTTTCTTAATCTTTGTCGTTTTTCACTTGTGCTTTTGTTGTTTTTTCTTTCTTATTGTTTTTTATTCTTCATGTTTCTCTATTCTTATAATTCATCATGTTTTGTTAATTTTTTTACGACTGTTAATAATTCTATTAACGTTAGGTTAGATTTTGCGGATTTTGTGATGTGATTGTTAAACTTTGTTACGAAAGTCTAGTCACGATCTTTTTGACCCTCGCAGAGTGCAGTTTTTTTATCGACAGACAGTGTAGTCGGCTTAGATTAAGCTGTATGATTGGTGGTAATAATATACGTACAATCATTTACTTACTTTGAATATCTCGTTACCTTTGAAATCTTTTTTATACCTATCTCCTTTCAACACATGTTGAGAAGGTATGATGAAATGAAATGTCATAGTCCAATGCCTACTTGATGTCAATAATAAGTGAATGGTTTATTCCTACCACCAATCAAAAAGTATAAACTTCGTTAAATATGAGAATATAAAACTGATATCCAGGACCGCATTTAAAAAAAAAAGAGGTTGAATGAAAACGAAACGTCGAATTTTAAATTTGAAAATACCACGTCGAAGAGAGTAAAAAATGGCTATAAAGAATTATCAATAATTTTTCATTATCTCTTCAAAGAAAGCGTAGAAAAACTAAGAAGTTTTTTCAAAATTTCGATTTTATTGCGAATATTTCTGAAACCCGTCGGAATCTTCCAAATTTGAAATTGCGCCTCTTTGTCCTACTTTAAATCTTCTTCGTATCTCTTCAAATAACCGAGAGCCTCAAAAAACGGTAGGCACCAAAATAAACGGACTCCCTTATATTTGAATACTAAAGTAATAACAAAGGTTTTTCCGTATCAATTTATTTTTGAAAATAAATCACCAACATATCTTTGTAAAACGTAGTATGCATACCATAAAATGTGCAATTTACCTACATAAGATCTGCATTAAAGTTATTGATTGAAAGTTTATGAGCTCGAATAAAGTTTATTCAAAAGTAACTACTAAGGGCTTGCGTATTTAGCTACTAAAACCCCAAAGAATATTTTATTTGTTGAGTCGATTCACTCGCAAGAAAACTAGGTACATTCTAGGTCATTTAAAAGTGCTAATAACTAGGAAACTTTAAAGCTTTTTGTCTCCGAAGCACCAACAATATAACTACAAAAATCCTAGGACTAAGGCAATCACACTTTTCAGAATTTACTGACCCATAAATCCCAATTGCCTATCGAAAATGTTATTGGAAACCTCGCATATGCAAGCTCCAAAATGACGCTTCTACCCTATTAGACAAGCTTTCAAAGCTAAAATATATATGAACGGTTTTAAACCCAGATTTAAGGTCATGCATGGGTAAGCGAATCAGAAACGTTAGCGTAATATACGAACAAGGGCATTAAAAATGCAATAGAAGCGACGCAAAAAGGAGAATTTTAGTACAGGAACATTTTAGAAAAAATGTTAGGTATAATATCTGAGGTTCATCTCTGATAATAATAATAATAATAATAATGACTTTATTGCAGTTCAATCTTACATACGTAAATCTAAAAAAAAAACAATAAACCCAGCAAAAAACGAACTGCAAAGGGCGAAGTCGAATCGCAGATTCCTCACTTAACCCATGATGTAGTCGATCATTATACATATACCAAGACCTTGTACCAAGATTTTTTTTTATGCAATTTTATTTAATTTTTTTTTATATGTCTTCGTTTTGATTATGAAGTAAAATCAAGACGTTTTACGAAAAAAAAAACAAAAAACGTTTTTATATCCTGAAACTGCTCACTTGACGGGATTTTCGTTCCAGGGGCATAGGTACAGAAATGAATGGGCTTTCCAAAAATGTGGTCGGTTTTTCGGTACGTGCAGGGGGGACTGACCAGTGGCGTACCAAATTCAAAAATGCGGTTTTTTAGGTACCCAAATTTCCGACGTCTTTACCGTAGCTCCGAGGCTATATGGGATATAGGGCTCTCCATGGGTAGATTTCCTCATATATGTAGATGATAAATTTTGAAGTCTAATTCCGATAAGTTAAATAGGAAAATCTACAAAAAATCGCAAAGTTGGGACGGTTTTTTGAAAAATATTTTGTAATGGTCTACTTCTGGGCCTTCTGGACCCGTTTAGTTATACGACTGGCCCAATAACAATGGTACCAGGGGAATGGGCATATCCTTGGCTACTTTTAATCCTATCTCGCCAAAGGCGTCACTTTAATGCAGAGTGGTCAAAAAAATGTCCAAAGACAATTAAGGAAAAGTGTCCAAAATTTGAAGGTAGTTTTTTGCGATTTTTACGAAAACTATGGAACGGTCCGGCTTCGGTAGTATATGGTCAACTAGAAGACGTGGAGAGAAAAAAAATCAGTCGTTAGATTTGGTCTAGCTCTTATACCGGATGAGCTACAAAAGTTTTTCTGTGCCGCATTTTTTGCCAATTTTGGTGTACTTTTCTCACATTTCACCCTGTAGATTCGACATTTTCGTAGCAAATAATTCAGGGAGGTAGCAGACACATGGACCCTTCATCGTGCCGAAAATCAAGAGCCTAGCTTTGAATTTGAAGTTTTGACGAATTTTTAAACTTTAAATTTCAAATTGCCACTTTGAGGTATATTTGTCCGGAGACCGTGCATCTAATGCGATGGCTTTCTATCCCAGGGGATACCTTGGAATGTTTTCATTTTGGGACTTAGGAACCACTTTTAGCTGGGACGTCGCGAAATGGTCTTAATTGAATTTCGAAACGAACGATGCAAAATTTTTCAAATTTTGGCCGAAAATCCCGAATGGTTCCGATTCGCCAGCCACTAACTAGAAATCGGAAGCATTCGGCGGCCGCGCCCATCTACAACTGACAGCTGAGATTTCCGAAATGTAAACATTAACTTTAAAGCCTCAGACTAAGGAAAATCGGCCGAAAAGCGGGGAAAACTGTCTGGCCGGGGAAAATTTGAACATTTCTAGGAAGATTATTGGCAAAATGCCCAGTCCTCGAGCTCGTTTTCACAAAGACTGGTCGATTTGAAAATTTCATGTCGGGATTCATTTTTGGCTGATGACGTCGAAGCCAGACCACGCGGTTTTCGCCCAGACAGTGGCGGTTACAAATTCGGGCAAAAATGTATTTTTTCGATTTTTCGGCAGACATGGGCGTAGTTATATATTTTTTTTCGCCATTTCTTCCGTCTTCCCATAAGAAATACATTGTGCAATGCTTTTAAAATGGGACATTATTGATTTCGTCATAAATAAAAGATGAAGGCGAAAAAAAATGGCCGCCGTAGACAGGGTAATTAAAAAATGGGGATATCTCTGAAACGAATAAAGTTAGGGAGCTGAAATTTGGTACCATGGTTCATTAGGGAATGGACTGCAAGTTGCCATGGGTGGAAACCTTCGTCATGGTACCAAACCCATGGGTACCGTTAACGAAATTTTGCATACAAGTTTTCAGGCTTTTGCACGTGCATTTTTCATAAGAAATACATTGTGCATATCTCTGATGCACATCGGGGATATCTCTCAGACGAATAAAGTTAGAGAGCTGAAATTTGGTACCATGGTTCATTAGGGAATGAACTGTAAGTTGCCATGGGTCGAAACCTTATTTATGGTACCAAACCCATGGGTACCATTAACGAAATTTTGCATATAAGTTTTCACGCTTTTGCACGTGTATTTCCCATAAGAAATACATTGTGCAATGCTTTTTAAATGGGAGGAATAACGAAAAGGTTATATTTAGGGTACCATTGATGGTACATGGTTCAAATTTGGATGATAGGTACCTACGGGGGTATTATAAATTGTAATATAGTATATATGCCGTAGCTATCATAGCTACAGTAGCTGAGTACCGTTGATATTTAGAGAACTGTTAATGATACATGGTTCAACTTTGAATGCTGGGTGCCCATGGAGGTACCATGAATGGTAATATAGCTCACATAGCTATATGTAGCTGACTGTAGCTGGGTTTTAGATGTTTTGTGAACCGATGGTGATATCGACTTAAAATTCGAATGGTAGTTTTCCCTTATGCAAATTTCGCTAAAAATGGCATTTTTAAAAATCCAAGATGGCCGCCTGAAAATTTTTGGTTTTAAGCCGATATCTCCGGAACGGTTTGAGCTAGAAAGCTGAAATTTGGTACGTGGCTATTTTACGGGACGTTCTAGAGGTCTCTAGGGTCCAGAACTTTGCCGCGGGTATCAAAGGTTCAGTTTTGGAAAAATTTTCAATTTATTGACACTTTTTTGCTCCAATTTATTCACTGTTGCTAAAGGGCGCTGAAACCAAATATATCCGACGTTTCGACTTTATGCTTACTATACGCCATCACCACCATATTCTCTTTTATTACGAATATTGCTTTGTAAATGTGCCACGCCCAATCAATCAGTTTTTCGTATATGACTGACAAAATAGCTTTAACGAAGCCCATTCAACTAGTACTAACTGTTCGATTTTATCGTTTTTAGGTTCTGAGATTTGACTGATTAAATTTCTCATTTATAGGGGTAGAGTGACATTTGCCATTTTATAGCAAAGCCATTTATGAAAATAGAACAACAGTGACTCAATTAAGTGTGAGTCGGCTCAAATACTGCTCAAAACGTTAACTACCATTTTGCTTAGTTTCATAACAGTCTTATAGGAAGTGAAAAACTGTTAAAATGTTGTAAAATTTACCTAATGTTTTTATTTGATCGAACATTACGTCAACTAAATTAAAAACCTTGAACGACAAATTAAGCAGATATTTTGTGGTCGAGAACGCTCTATTCAACGGTGTCAATAGCATCGGAATACCATGTTTAGTTTTTGAATTACATAGATATAAGTATTAAAAAGTCGATAAAAAGGTGAAAAATTACGTTTTTTGCGCCATTTTGAAGGGGAAGGAAGTTACTAAAAATTCCAAAATTGCAAATTTTTTACATATTTTTTCCCCTCTTTCGTTTGAGACTATTTATGATAAAATCTGTGACAATCGATTTCGGTCGAAAATTTTCACGACCTACCACCCCCTTTGAAAATTTTGAAATTTTTACATTTTTTCGTTTATCTTGGAAACGGTAAGGTTTTTCGATATGCAGGTTAATATGATGTATGAAGAGGTCATTAAGGGCTATCAGATGCATGTATCAGAAAGAAGCTAGCTTTTCGGTTTTCGAGAAAATTTAAAAAAAGTTCAAAAATTTTACCTTATTTTTGGGCCACCCGTGCTCAGTTACTGCTCTAGGCAGAGCTTCGAAAATGGGCTCTACGTGTAGCTCTATTCTTCTGCTTTCTTAGCTGTTCTTATACATTTTTTGATAAATCTTCATCGAAACGAGATATTAGCTGTTAAAGGCAGCAATGCACGATTTTTATCTCAAAATTTAGTTTTTTGGGCCGGTTTGAGAGCCCCATATGTTTAACATAGAATTTTCTATATGTGTCATTTAAATCTATAGTAGTCGATTTTATTTGTTACTTCGAGTCGTTTTTTAATGAATAGGACGTTGATTTCTGTTTTAGATAGTATAGGGTGGCTCAAAAAATGATGCAGAGAGCTAATATATGCTAATAATGCAGAAAAGGTCCATAAGCAGTGTGTATTTTACATAGAAAGGATGGATTATTAAGTACGTAGACTAAGCAGAATAAGATGTTAGATATAGGCGATGAAAACCTTATTAAAACTTACCATTGAAAGCAATTTTATAATTATGCAAGGAGTCTGGTGTTGATATATATGAGTATTTAATGCAAAATAATTCCTTCGCCATTTTATCCACAAATTGTTAAAAAAACACTAAAATTATTCTTCTTTTTTGGCTCTTCTTATAGCTTTTCGAATAAATCCTCATTAAAACGCGATATAAGCTGTTGAAGGCTGAAATTCACGATTTTTTTCTAAAAATTTAGGTTTTTGGGCCAGTTCGCTCATAGGCTTAATATAGAAATATCGACTTTTCCCATATAAATCAATAGTAATCGATTTTATTCGTAGGTTCTAGTAGTCGTATGACAAATAGGGCATATATTTACGTTTTGGATAGTATAGAGTGTCCCAAAAAAGTGTTGTAACCTAGAACTTTAGGATTTTTTCATGTAAATTGATAACAGTTAATTTATTGCGAAAAATCCATTAGTTTTATAATAAATAGAGCGTTGATTTATGGTTTAAATAGTATACGGTGTCCCAAATAATGCTGCAACATTTAACTTTAGTTCTTTGTTTATCAATATTTTTCTGTAGGTTTTATTTCCTTATTATAAACAGTTAGGAACAATCAAAGCTATAAAACTGAAATTTCAATTGTAGATTCGTTTCATACTCACAAACAATATGTCATAAATGGGAACCTTGATATGGGTACTCGTGGTACCATTTTATATCTTTTTATGAATTTTAGCACGTTTTTTACTATTTTTCAAAAGCTGTTATGTTTGCGAATATGAAGTAAAGTATTATTATATATAAACGTTTCGACATTTCAGTTACTTTTAGGTATCTTCAGGTTCTTTGTTAATATCTCTCTGCCCACAGCGTTCGGATTTCCTAAACTATGGGCGCTCCGCGCGCGTGGTCTTCACTCCAAAGAAGTTCTGCAGCACGTGTGTGACAAAAGCACACCATAAACAAACCAACTCAAGAGTTTTGCTGACCAACTTGTTGTTGGTCCAGGTTAGGCTATATGCGCAACTGAGGCCAAGATTTCCATTCATAATATGGTCATAAAAAATGCACAAAAAAAGTTAATAAAATAAGGGTTTAATTCCAGACAACAAGTCATGGAATTAAAATTCTTGTCTGAGATAAGTTCATAAATAAATTTAAATCGGAACATTCCATGGTCTGCTTGAGTTTTTTGTTAAATAAACGCATGAAATAAGCAGACAGACAGTTTGCGGTTTCTAAAAGGTGCTTCTGTTTCCAATACACTGCAAAACATTAGCTTTTCTACGCATCTCTTTCTATACATTACGAATTCTTATAAGGTTACCTCTCTTGTACTACTCTAGTTAGGTTATTCATCAGCGAGTTATAAGTCAGAGTTCTTGGGATTTGCCCGAAGACAGAGAGGAGGACAAACATTTCTCAGCGAACGAAAGGAGAAAGATATGTTCCTCCTGCAAATCACGAGCACTCTGAGGCCTCGCAGATGAATAACCAAGCTACACTCTTTCCTTCGTTCAAAACAAAGTCAAAACAAGATTACAGTACTTTTAATTGCATTTTTTGTCATTAAATGTGGATAACCCACCAGTTTTATTTGTTTTAAACTGTCTAAAACACCCATGGAATCGATACAGACCTCAAGTATCTCAAATACATAATGCATATTATCATTATTTGTTTGAGCCAGTTGTTCCATAAGGACCATTTTCGCGTTTCATACACCTTCGGTTACTATGATTAATAAAACCACCAATTTTCCTACATATACATGTGGTTTAGTTACCAAATGTAAATTAGGCAAACAAGGAGCAAACTATTTAAGGCTTTTCGCCTAAGATTTGATTTCAATTGAGGAATTCTTCAAACAATAAATTATTATGACTCACCCAACTTCCAACACGTTCCACCTTGCAGCACCGTTCCAGCGAGATTTCTCCCCTTTTTTTCCGAAAATCATGCAGAAATATCTTGTATAATGTTTAGTGACCACAGATGGATAAAATCCAATACCGAAACCGCACTTATTCGTCCAAAATTCGAACTTAAAAAGGGACAAAGTAAATAAAAACACCACTACTAAAATACGAGCTAAGTTACATCAATCAAGTGGCGTCGCATCATGGCGCGCCAACAACTTTTGACAGCGCAACGAACATTTGCCGTTCATTGGCCGGAGAGGTCACGAGTCGCGCGATTCGCCAAGAATTAACCTGGCGATTATTTTTGTCTTTGTCTTTTTTTTATAGGAGACTTTAAAGCGAAACAAAGCGAGATATATGTTAAAGCTAAATCAGTTAAGGTATGTCTACATAAAATGCGCGGGATTTTTAAACATGTAGTAGTTAAATACCCAAAATGGTATTTAATCTCAAATGTTGATAGTTTGAGAGATTTTCGTTTAGATGAAATTTTTCATAGAACAAATTAGAGATGGGTTTTCACCCGGTTTTTTCAATTTTGAGGGTTTATTCCCTGCACACATCCGGGAAAATTCCGGGTTTATTCCATTATAACCTCTAAATTTAACTTTTTCAATACGCGTAACTCTTACCAATTAAGCAATAATTTTTTGGTTTGTGCAGCTTGAAGCTTTTGATAAATTGACCAGTGTTTAGTTTATCAAAAAAACAAACCAGAATCTGGATTTATTGAATTCTAATCTAAAATCTTAAATCTTGAAATTGCCGGTTGCTTTCAAGAAAAGATGGGAAAAAGCCCGGGTAGAAACCCTAAATTGGGTTTCAAGGTTTTTTTGGGAATTTTCCCTTTGCCCATCTATAGAACAAATATACAATGAGCGGCAAATATATGGCTTATAATTTTTTAAAAATTAAGTGTTTACTTTTCGCTCGGACCCGTCGATTTTTGTTTTTAATTGCGCATTTTAATTTATTCAGGGTGACCCAAAAAAAAAGTTATGATATCAATTCCAAATTTTTTAAATAGAAAACCCTCTTTTTATGATTTTATTCAGTTCTCTACGAAATTCTAATCATTTTTTATGTAGCATACCCTAAATTTATTATTCTAAACTTAATTTTAAAAGTCTTAAAACATTATCTATGGGTTTATGAATTCAGAATTGAATTTTTTCAAATAAATTTAGGAAAAGAAAACTTTTCAATATTTCGATATTTTTGTAAATAGCATAACTTTTCTAAATTTGAAAAGTAGTAGTTTATTCAGCATCAAAAAGCGCAAATTTGCTTTCATTACTCTGAACTTCTCTAATCGTTTTCGAGTTCCTCAAATTTGAAATTTGTACATGGCAAGACTTATTAGTTACTTTAATAAACTTTTACACTATTAGACAAGCTTTCAAAGCTAAAATATATATGAATGGTTTTAAGCCTAGATTTAAGGTCATGCATGGGTAAGCGAATCAGAACCGTTAGCGTAATATACGAACAAAGGCATTAAAAATACAATAGGAGTCACGAAAAAAGGAGAATTTTAGTTCAGTAACATTTTAGAAAAAATTTTATAATATCCGAGGTTCGTCTGTTTGATGTAATCGATCGTTCTGTACCAAGGCCCTGTATCAAGATTGCTTTTTTCTTAAGCATTTTTTTTATATGTCTGTGACTTAGAAGTAGCTGAAAATCTGTTGCTAGGGGGCCTATGTAACACAAAAAACGAATAAAAGTTAGTTTTTTTTTTATTTTAAGAGTATATAATAAAAGGTCAAACTGTTGGTCTACTTTAGCTTTCCTTTTGCTTAGATCATTGTTACAAATTTAAAAATGTTTTTCAATTTTTTCCAACAATCATTTTTTCAATAATTTAAGTTCTCTTTTATTGCTTGTTTTTTTTTTTTTCGGTTGCGAGTTTGAAATCTAAATGTTTTGTTTACCATCATAAGAATGGTGAGTTTTACAATTAGGTATTTACCATTAGATGCCTCCGTTTAAAGTGGTCAAAAAAGAGGTGTCAATTGGCCTAACTCGAAAATTAAAAGACGTTTTTGTTGGCCCAAGCTTAAGCTACATACTCAACTCTCAAATGAGACTAAGATTTCCATACATAATAAAGTCATAAAAAAATGCATAAAAAGCTCATAAAAAAAGAGTTTTCATTCCCTGCAGCAAGCCATGGAATTAAAATTCTTGTCTCAGATAAGTTCATAAAAATATGAAAATAGGAACATTCCATAGCCTGCCTGAGTTTGTTTTTTAATAAACGCATAATATAAGCAGACCGCCATATATCTCAGAATGGACTCCAGGACATTTCGGAAATGGTGATCCTGGATTAAGATGATTTCTGTAGAAGATTTTCATTTTTCACACAAATATTCACAAAAATTTTGAAAATCAGTTAATAGTGATCAACCCTATACAGATTACGGTTTCCAAATGTGCTTCTATTTCCCATAAACTGCAAAACATTCTCTTTTCTACCCATCTCTTTCTATACATTACAAACTCTGATATATTTCTTGTACTGCACTCTTTCCTTCCTTCAAAACAAAGATCTAATCACGGACGTACGTCTTATATCATCGTTGGTGTCGTTGATTGGCCATGTGGCGAAAGCGAAGATAAAATATCGGAGTTCTTGAAGACGAAAGAGACAGGATAAAAAATTATGTCGTTGACCCTTTGCAACAAGTTGCATCACCATGTTAATGTGTGCTAATGCAAGTTTACAGCACTTTTAATTGTATTTTTTTGTCATTAAATGTGGACAACCTACCAATTATTTCGTTTTAATCTATCTAAAACTCCCATTGAATCCAAATTACAAATACATAATGCATAATGCACCTTTGGTTACGATGATTAATAAAACCACCAATTTTACTGAATTTACATGTGGTTTAGTTACCAAATGTAAATTAGGCCAACGAGGAGCCAACTATTTAAGGCTTTTCGCCTAACAATTGATTTAAACTGATGAAATTCTTCATACGATATATTATTATGACTCACCCAACTTCCATGGAACGTGTTCCACCTTCCAGCACCGTTCCAGCCAGATTCCTTCCCTTTTTTTCCGAAAATCATGCAGCAATATCTTGTATAATGTTTAGTGACCACAGATGGATAAAATCTAATACCGAAACCGCACTTATTCGTCCAAAATTCGAACTTGAAACGGGACAAAGTAAGTAAAAACACCACTACAAAAATGAAAGTAAAGTTACATCAAGTGGCGCCGCATCATGGCGCGCCAACAACTTTTGACAGCGCAACCAACTCTGACGTTCATTGGCCGGAGAGGTCACGAGCCGCGCGATTCGCCAAGAATTGACCTGGCGATTATCTTTGTCTTTGTCTTTTCTTATAGAAGACTTTAAAGTAAAACAAAGCGAGATATATGTTAAAGCTAAAGCAGTTAAGTTATGTCTACATAAAATGCGCGGGATTTTTAAACATGTGGTAGTTAAATACCCAAATTGGTATTTAATCTCAAATGTTGATAGTTTGAGAGATTTTCGTTTAGATGAGATTTTTCATAGAACAAATATATAGTGAGCTTATAATTTTAAAAAAATTGTTTATGTGTTTATTTTTCGAAAAATCGCTCGGACGCGAATAATTGCGCATTATATGAACCAATTTTTATTTATACAGAGTGACCCAAAAAAAAGTTATGATATCAATTCCAAATTTTTTAAATAGAAAACCCTCTTTTTATGATTTTATTCAGTTCTCTACGAAATTCTAATCATTTTTTATGTAGCATACCCTAAATTTATTTTTCTAAACTTAATTTGAAAAGTCTTAAAACATTACCTTTGGGTTTATGAATTAAGAATTTATTTTTTTTTGGAATAAAGTCAGGAAAAGAAAACTTTCCAATATTTCGATATTTTTGTAAGTAGCCTAACTTTTCTAAATTTGAAAAGTGTAGTTTTTTCATCATCAAAAAGCGCAAATTTGCTTTCATTACTCTCAACTTCTCTAATTGTTTTCGAGTTCCTCAAATTTGAAGTTTGTACATGGCAAGACTCATTAACAAATAAGTGGTATCAGCTTATTAAAACTAAATTCAAGCCCTTGAATATCTTGTCGAAGTTAAACATAACTTTCGCATCTAATTTTTATTCAATTATAAGCCTGACGAGTAGTTCTATTACACCTTCCCTACATATGCGGCTGGATCGCGGAGCTAATTTAATGGAATAATGGAGGATAATAAATCGAACAAAAAGGGCAATTTGCTGTGGTATAATTAATCCTCAGTACTTTTAAATGGTTTTTTTCCAACGATAATTGGGAATATTTCTTTTTTTTTTTAAGCAATGAAGTCTTCACGAACGAGCAGCAGCAGCACCAGCAGTTGCAGTTCCTTGGTCATGGCAGCAATAGCAGTATTCCTGATGCTGGAATTGACGTCAGCTTTCGCTGCAGCATATCCTGCTAGGTAAGTGTGTAAGGTGTCTAAAAAGTTCTGTAAAAATGCCATAAATTTTTTTATAGTTTTGACTTGAAAAAAAAGAGTACTTCTGGGAGCGCCTTTGGCAATCCTCAGTTTTTATTGTCTTTTTGAGTAGAAAAAGGAGAGTAACCAGCAGAGGCAATCTTGCTCAGTCATTTTTTTTCAGTTAATAGTTTAAGAAAGGAGTGGTCCTGTATCAAACGTCTCTATATGAACTCTTTCCTAAGTCACCCTAATAAACTCCCAGATGTTGCCTAAGTCGGTAACAATCCACTTTGAGCATTTATAAAATTTTATTTAGAATTTCAAATCATGTGGAAAATTCCATTAAAACTGGCATGCAAAACGTGAAGGTGGGATCATTAATGTAAGCAGTAAATAATAACCTGGGGAAAGACGTTTGAAGGAAAAAAAATTAAAAAGGTGATTTAAGTTTGGAAATCGAATCGTGAAAAAGTTGTTTGACTGTAAAAAAGGCGATTTTAAAGTGAAATTTAGCATTTCTAAACGTCCTTTCTTGCTACTTGCGATGCCTATCTAAGGCCCTTTCTATGGAAATTTTACAAATAGATTAAGAAACCCCAATATTGTTATGGTTTAAGCCAAATAATAATATTCTTAGTCAGGCGACAGCGTAGGCATATCCAAATATTATGGTAACATTAAAGTTTCAATCCGGGAATCTTATACCTAATCCCTAAGAGCAACACACGCAAGTTTTAGAATTAAACTTGACCCTCTGGGGAATATACGAGGCGAATGCTGGAACCCTAATTACATTTTACTCAACTTATTTTGAAACTGCTTAACGTACACGACATTAATAAAACAGTCGAAAAGTTGGGCAGAAATTTAAAGGAGTCTCACAAAAGTGACTAAATAGTAAATACAATTACACGGAAACTGCTGTCATATTCTTAAAGTTTGAGTTTGAAGCTGAAACTAGTTAATAGATTTTTCGGTTTGAGCGTTTCTTATACCTTGAGCAGTAGTTTTTCACTATCAGTTCAAGTATAATCTTGTGTTAAGAGTAGCAGTCGATAGAAAGTTGGATTTGTAAAATTCTATAAAGAATTTTTTTTTTATTTAATATATATAAGTGTCAATTCATCGTGTGTACGAACTTTACAAGTGGTGTTTAGTGGCTTCAGCGAACAGAAAAATAATAATATTAATTAAAAAAAAGTAGACTTCTTGCCGGATTTGAACCAGCAATCTTTTTCTTTCCGGCTAAAGATGACGGCAAAATAATTATGCCGGTTCAAATCCGGCTAGAGATCTACTTTTTTTTATTTAAATTAATATTTTTTTGTCCGACGAAGCCACTGTTTCTTGTAAATTTTAACTTAATTTTCATAAATATTTTTTTTATTTCAGTTACTCCGCCTACTACTCTCCTATCGGCCTAGAAGAAGCCAACCCGAATTACGTGAATCTACAACAGGCCATCGAAAGGATAAGACAGGCTTTTATTCAGAATAACGAATTAGAAAAGTGAGTAGCTACCCATAGTGTTGTGTGCGTAGTCACTAGCTTCTTTGTATTCGTCTAAAGTGTTTTTAAAGTCTGATGATCGAGGCCGGAAACTAGCTACTCACGTTGGAACATGTGTTTTTGAAGGTTCAATTTATGGGTGAATTTATGGAATAATTTCAATGAATCGATTTAAGCGGTGAATTATTAACGTGACTATAATAATTGATTGTGGCATGTATTGGAAAGTGCATTAAATTTTTCACTACGCCCTGTTCGAAATAAAAATAAAAAAATGTCAGTTTAGTAAATTCCAAATAATAGGATCTGGTTTTAAAACGATACTTTTGCGTGCAGAAAAAAAACGATTAAAACTTGCCTCTAATGGAGATATTATATCTGAAAAGGCGAAAGCAATTCCGGTGGGAAGTGGAAAATTGTTAGGAACGTGGAAAAGACGATTTTCGTGGCCAACAGTAAAAACACACATTTTCCTTAATTACTGTCTCTTATTGGCAATATTTTCCAACTTTATTTCTACTTCGTGACTTAAAAGCCATAAGATACAGGTTTAATATAGACGGTAGATTAAGTGAAACGTTGCAGATAATATCATGATATGTAGTTCAATAGACATTTTACAGCAAAATCTTATGAGAAGAAACTGGCGCAATGCGGCTTTAGATGTTTTTATTCTATTTGAAAACCATTTGTTTATTAATAGTTTTTTACATAACAAGCTGAGCGCTCTGGTTGCATTTTGCTAGTTGTGTATACAGGTTTGTTACCACAAGCTATATAGTAAAAAAACAAAACAAAAAAAAAATGTTCCGAGCTGAGAATTGAACTCGACATCTCTCGGTTACCATGCGAATCCGCTGTCACAGAGCCACCCATAGCATCATAGTTCTCGATGTTTTGGTGAATTTCCAAAAAAAAGTTTGGGGCTTAAATTAGTAGAAAACATCGTAAAGCGTTTCAAAACGGTTGAAAATTAAATAATTGATGTTTCCTGATTTGTTTCAATTTATGGGTGTAAAATCCTAAGAAAAGAGTCCAAAATCAGTAGAACGCGTTGTAAACTTTTCAAAAATGGTGATCCTGGATCAGACTGATCCTTATAGCGGATTGATGAGCAATGACAGGCTCACTTCGCAGTCTGTTCAAATTGAATTTTAATCGGCCATACTTAGAAATAAACTCAAAAATATTTTTTTCTTTTCCGAGTTAAATACGTCAAGTGACACCTGGTTTTCAGCTGCTTTAAACTCAGCAATTTATATAGACAGAATTTATATAACTACATTTTTAACCGAAAAAACGATAAAAAAGTAAAGAAAACATGAAAAAAAATTTGATTTTATATGTGTTTAAATGAGGTTTTCTTGAGTTTAAGGTAAAAAATTGCATTATGGTGTATCCAGCTAAAAAGACTCTAATAGATGACGAACTTAAGTAAAAAATCAAATTTCGGCCTATAAAACCTAAAATAAGCTAAAAAAATCTATTTTGCACTTCGAGTTAGATATGGCAAGTGACATCTCACTGCTCTGAACTCAGGAATTCGGCGTAAAGACAGAATTTATGTAACTACACCTTTAATTGAAAAATCATCAAGACTCTAAAAGAAGATAAAAAACTGAAAAAAAATTTTAAAAAATTAAAGAAAAATGTGGTAAAAATGTAGGAATAATACAATAAAATTACCATTACATATTTCGGACAATATACAATCTTTTAAAACAAGAATTTAAGAAAAAAATCTCACTTATGTCCGTAATACTTACAGTTAGCTAAAAAAATCTTTTATAGTTTTTTGAGTCAGATATTGCAAGTGACGCCTCATTTTTCGCTACTTTTAGCGAGGAATTCACTGGTAAAACCAGAATTTATCTGTCTATATTTTTAAAGGAGACATTATGAAAAATCGAATAAAAATCATCAAAATTAAAGTAAAATTATAAAAAGTAACTTCAGAGGACAAGAAATCTTCTAAAAGAAAAATTTTATAAAAAATCGTATTTCCGTCCATCACTTTTAAACTGAGAAAAAAACTTTTTTGCTTTTCTAGTTAGACATGTAAAGTGACACTTCGATTTCAGTTAATTTGAACTCAGGAGCTCGGAGGTAAAGGCAGAATTTTTGTAAATACTTTTTTAATTGAAAAAATCATCAAAACACTAAAAAAAAGCAAAAATTTACGAAAAATTTATTAAAAAAAATAGGAAATGTTGCAATAAAATTTTAGAGGCAACCACTCTAAGAAAAAAGTTTAATTAAAACAATTGTATATTATAGCTAAAATGAACCATACAAATATTTTTTTGCACTTTGTGTTAGATACATCAACTGATACCTCGTTTTCGGCTACTTTGAACTCATCAATTCGGCGGTAAGGACAAAATTTATGTAATTACATTTTGAATCAATCAAAATAATAAAAAAATATAAGAGAACATAAAAAGTTTAAGAAAAAAACATAAAAAAATAAAGAAAATGTGGTAAAAATGTAGGAAGTGTTGTAACAAAAAATCGTTGTTGGTATTTCAGAGCACATATAATTTTTTTAATCATGAATTGAAGAGAAAAATTCTATTTATGTATGTAACACATATAACTGGCCAAAAAATCTTTTATAGCTTTTTACACCCCTTATTTTTAGCTGCTTTTAAGTGAGGTGTTTAGGGTAAAAACAGAATTTATTATATTTTTGAAGAAGAAATTATCAAGAAACATCAAAAAAATCATCAAAATTAAAGAAAAATTGCTAAAATTATAAAAAATTGTATTTTAATTAAATTACCATATGAGACTTCAGAGGAGAATAAATCTTCTAAAGGAATTATTTATTATCACTGTTACGCTTAGAAAAAAACTTGCTTGCTTTTAAAGTTAAATATTACAAGTAACATCTTGTTTTCGGCTGCTTTGAACTCAGGAATTCGGCGGTAAAGAAAGTCTTTATGTAACTACATTTTAAGACAATAAATGATCAAGTCTAGAAGTGCATTAAAAATGTAAGAAGAACCATCACACACTAAAGAAAAATGTGCTAAAAATATAGGAAGAATTGCAATAAAATTTTCATTCAAGAATCTAGAAGATTTAAAAAAAAACGATTTAAGTAAAAAATTTTATTTTGATGTGTCACAGCTAAAATGAGCCAAAACATGTTTTTTTGCTTCTCGAGTTCGATATGACAAGTGACACCTCATTTTCAGCAGCTGAGGAGTTAGTGGTGAAAACAAAATCGTATTATGTATCTACATTTTTAACAGAAAAAATGATCCCAAAATTAAAGAAACAATATAAAAATTTGGAAAAAAAATAACTAGAAAATATCTTTTGCTCGTCGAGATAGATATGGCTGCTTTAAGCTGCTTAAGGTCAGAAAATTTGAAGAAAACTGTGCCAAATTATTGTATGAAATATTGCAATAAAATTACCTTTTGATATTTCCAAAAACATGTAATTTTTAATTTTCTGAGTTGGATTTAGCACGTGATAACTAATTTTCAGCTGTTTTAAGCTAAAAATTTAGGTATTTTAAACATAAGAAAAATTATCAAAAGACAAAAAAATTTACGTAAAATTTACTAAAATTGTAAGAAATACGTAGTGCAATAAAATTACCATTGGAGACAGAGGACAAGAAATCCTCTAAAAGATAAATTTAATTAAAAAAATCGCATTTCGGTTTTTTTACTTACATTTATCTTTTAGAGCTTCTTTGAGCTCAGGATACCAGTGGTGAACAATTTACGTATATACATTTTTAACAGAAAAATTATCCTAAAAGCGAACAGCAAAACATGAAGAAAGTCATGCTAAAATTATATGAAATATTGCAGTAAAGTTACAATTGGATATTTCAGAGAACATGCAATTTTTAACATTTTGAGTTATATCTGTGAGTATATTTTGTACAGAAAAATGAACGAAAGTTTATCAAAATTGAAGAAAAACTTGCCAAAATTATAAGAAATACGTAGTGCAATAAAATTTATACTCGAGACTTAAAAGAACAGGAAATTTTCTAAAAGATAAATTTAATTAAAAAATCGCGTTTCACGTTTAAAAAAATATGGCAGGTGACACCTCGTTTCCAGCTGCTTTGAGCTCAGGATACCAGTGGTGAAGTCAGAATTTATATAACTAAATTTTTAACCGAAAAAACGATAAAAAATTGAAGAAAACATGAAAAAAATTTTTGGTTTTATATGTGTTTAAATGAGATTTTGTTGAGTTTAAGGTAAAAAATTGCATCCAGCTAAAAATACTCTAATAGATGACGAACTTAAGTAAAAAATCAAATTTCGGCCTATAAAACCTAAAATAAGCTAAAAAAATCTATTTTGCACTTCGAGTTAGATATGGCAAGTGACATCTCACTGCTCTGAACTCAGGAATTCGGCGTAAAGACAGAATTTATGTAACTACACCTTTAATTGAAAAATCATCAAGACACTAAAAGAAGATAAAAAACTGAAAAAAATTTTTAAAAAATTAAAGAAAAATGTGGTAAAAATGTAGGAATAATACAATAAAATTACCATTACATATTTCGGACAATATACAATCTTTTAAAACAAGAATTTAAGAAAAAAATCTCACTTATGTCCGTAATACAGTTAGCTAAAAAAATCTTTTATAGTTTTTTGAGTCAGATATTGCAAGTGACGCCTCATTTTTCGCTACTTTTAGCGAGGAATTCACTGGTAAAACCAGAATTTATCTGTCTATATTTTTAAAGGAGACATTATGAAAAATCGAATAAAAATCATCAAAATTAAAGTAAAATTATAAAAAGTAACTTCAGAGGACAAGAAATCTTCTAAAAGAAAAATTTTATAAAAAATCGTATTTCCGTCCATCACTCTTAAACTAAGAAAAAAACTTTTTTGCTTTTCTAGTTAGACATGTAAAGTGACACTTCGATTTCAGTTAATTTGAACTCAGGAGCTCGGAGGTAAAGGCAGAATTTTTGTAAATACTTTTTTAATTGAAAAAAATCATCAAAAATCTAAAAAAAAACAAAAATTTACGAAAAATGCATTAAAAAAATAGGAAATGTTGCAATAAAATTTTAGAGGCAACCAATCTAAGAAAAAAGTTTAATTAAAACCATTGTATATTATAGCTAAAATGATCCATACAAATATTTTTTTGCACTTTGGGTTAGATACAACTGATACCTCGTTTTCGGCTACTTTGAACTCATCAATTCGGCGGTAAGGACAAAATTTATGTAATTACATTTTGAATCAATCAAAATAATAAAAAAATCTAAGAGAACATAAAAAGTTTAAGAAAAAAAAACATAAAAAAATAAAGAAAATGTGGTAAAAATGTAGGAAGTGTTGTAACAAACAATCGTTGTTGATATTTCTGAGAACATTTTTTTTTTTTTATAATGAATTGAAGAGAAAAATTCAATTTATGTATGTAACACGTAAAATTGGCCAAAAAATATTTTATAGGGTTTTGCACCCCTCATTTTTAGCTATTTTTAAGCAAGGTATTCAGGGTGAAAACAGAATTTATTATATTTTAAGGAGAAATTATCAAGAAACAACTAAAAAATCACCAAAATTAAAGAAAAAAATTGCTGAAATTATACAAAACTGTATTTTAATAAAATTACCATTTGAGACTTGATATCTATTATCACTGTTAAGCTGAGAAAAACCTTCTTTGCTTTTCAAGCTAGATGTGACAAGTAATACCTCGTTTTGGGCTGCTTTGAATTCAGGAATTCGGCGGTAAAGAAAGAATTTTTGTAGCTACATTTTAAGTCAATTAATGATCAAGTCTAAGAGAGCATAAAAAATGTAAGAAGAACCATCAAACACTAAAGAAAAATGTGCTAAAAATATAGGAAGAATTGCAATAAAATTTTCATTCAAGAATCTAGAAGACTTTAAAAAAAACGATTTAACTAAAAAATTTCATTTTGATGTGTCATAGCTAAAATGAGCCAAAACATGTTTTTTTGCTTCTCGAGTTCGATATGACAAGTGACACCTCATTTTCAGCAGCTGAGGAATTTAGTGGTGAAAACAAAATCGTATTATGTATCTACATTTTTAACAGAAAAAATAATTCCAAAATTAAACCACAATATCAAAATTTGAAAAAAAATAACTACAAAAATATCTTTTGCTCTTCCAGATAGATATGGCTGCTTTAAGCTGCTTTAAGGTCAGAAAATTTGAAGAAACCTGCTAAATTATTGTATGAAATATTGCAATAAAATTACCTTTTGACATTTCTAAAAACATGTACTTTTTAATTTTCGAGTTGGATTTAGCACGTGATAACAAATTTTCAGCTGTTTTAAGCTAAAAATTTAGGTATTTTAAACATAAAAAAAATTATCAAAAGACAAAAAAATTTAAGTAAAATTTACTAAAATTATAAGAAATACGTAGTGCAATAAAATTACCATTGGAGACAGAGGACAAGAAATCCTCTAAAAGATAAATTTAATTAAAAAAATCGCATTTCGGTTTTTTTACTTAAATTTATCTTTTAGAGCTTCTTTGAGCTCAGGATACCAGTGGTGAACAATTTACGTATATACATTTTTAACAGAAAAATTATCCTAAAAGCGAACAGCAAAACATGAAGAAAGTCATGCTAAAATTATATGAAATATTGCAGTAAAGTTTCAATTGGATATTTCAGGGAACATGCAATTTTTAACATTTTGAGTTATATCTGTGAGTATATTTTGTTCAGAAAAATGAACGAAAGTTTATCAAAATTGAAGAAAAACTTGCCAAAATTATAAGAAATACGTAGTGCAATAAAATTTATACTCGAGACTTCAGAGAACAGGAAATTTTCTAAAAGATAAATTTAATTAAAAAATCGCGTTTCGGTCTATCACACTTAAAATGAAAAAAAACAAATATGGGAGGTGACACCTCGTTTCCAGCTGCTTTGAGCTCAGGATACCAGTGGTGAAGACAGAATTAATGTATCTACATTTTTTACAGAAAAATTATCCCAAGATCGAAGAAAAAAGACATCAAACCTTGCAAAAAATTGTGCTAAAGTTATATGAAATATTTTATAAAGTCATCATTAGATATTTCAGAGAATAGGCGATTTTTAACATTTTGAGTTAGATCTATCACGTGCGATTTAATTTTTAGCTGTTTTAAACTCAAAAATTTAGTAGTATTGTGTACAGAAAATTTGAGTAAAAGTTCATAAAAATTGAAGTAAAATTTACTAAAACTATAAGAAAAACGTAGTGGAATAAAATTACCATACGAGACTTCAAGGGACAACAAAACCTCTAAAAAATAAATTTAATTAAAAAATTGCATTTCAGTCTATCACACCTAAAATGACAAAAAAAAATGAATTATGACCAATGACACCTCGTTTCCAGCTGCTTTGAGCTCAGGATACCAGTGGTGAAGACAATATTTATGTATCTACATTTTTTACACAAAAATTATCCCAAGATCGAAGAAAAAAGACATCAAACCTTGAAAAAAATTGTGCTAAATTTATATGAAATATTTTATAAAGTCATCATTAGATATTTCAGAGAATAGGCGATTTTTAACATTTTGAGTTAGATCTATCGTGAGATTTAATTTTTAGCTGTTTTAAACTCAAGAATTTAGTAGTATTGTGTACAGAAAATTTGAGTAAAAGTTCATCAAAATTGAAGTAAAATTTACTAAAATTATAAGAAAAACGTAGTGGAATAAAATTACCATACGAGACTTCAAGGGACAACAAAACCTCTAAAAAATAAATTTAATTAAAAAATTGCATTTCAGTCTATCACACCTAAAATGACAAAAAAAAATGAAATATGACCAATGACACCTCGTTTCCAGCTGCTTTGAGCTCAAGATACCAGTGGTGAAGACAATATTTATGTATCTACATTTTTTACACAAAAATTATCCCAAGATCGAAGAAAAAAGACATCAAACCTTGCAAAAAATTGTGCTAAAGTTATATGAAATATTTTATAAAGTCATCATTAGATATTTCAGAGAATAGGCGATTTTTAACATTTTGAGTTAGATCTATCACGTGCTATTTAATTTTTAGCTGTTTTAAACTCAAGAATTTAGTAGTATTGTGTACAGAAAATTTGAGTAAAAGTTCATCAAAATTGAAGTAAAATTTACTAAAATTATAAGAAAAACGTAGTGGAATAAAATTACCATACGATACTTCAAGGGACAACAAAACCTCTAAAAGATAAATTTAATTAAAAAATTGCATTTCAGTCTATCACACCTAAAATGACAAAAAAAAATCAAATATGACCAGTTACACCTCGTTTCCAGCTGCTTTGAGCTCAAGATGCCAGTGGTGAAGACAGAATTTATGTATCTATTTTTTTTACCAGGAAAGTTATCCCAAAATTGAAGGAAAAAACATAAAAATTTGAAGAAAATTGGGCTAAAGTTCAATATTGCAATAAATTTACCATTGGATGTTTCAGAGAACATACAGTTTTTAACATTTTGAGTTAGATTTAGCACGTGGTATCTAATTTTTAACTGTTTTAACCTCAAAAATTTAGTAGTATTTTGTACAGAAAATTATCAAAAATCGATGAAAGGTCACCAAAACGAAGTAAAATTTGCTAAAATTATAAGAAATACACGGTGCAATAAAATTACCGTTCGGAGAGGCTAAAACAAAAATTTAAGTGAAAAAAAAAAGCACATTTTGATGTATCACTCCTAAAATAAAAAAAAATAATGTTTTTGCTTTTCGAGTTAGAAATATGCCGAGTGACACTTCATTTTCAGCTGCTTTGAGCTCAGGAATTCAGTTCTGAAGGCAGAATTTATGTATCTAATGTTTTAATGAAAAAAACAAAATTAAAATTGAAAAACAAAAACCAAAATTTGAAGAAAGTTTGCAAATTAATTTTTAATTCAAGTTGTGATTTTAGTTTCCTCCTTCTTCAGAACTTTTTTATACCGTTTTATTCGCTTCCTTCTAAAGCGATTCCCCCAAAGCAGAAAATCGCTTTGAAAGCTAAATTGGTTATTATTATCAAAATAATAAATAGCAGTGCAAACTATAGATAAATAGTTAGTAGAGAGTACTCGTGCATTGTTATTGAGGTCGAATTGCTTATTATACGTTATTACAAAATGTGGGCAACAATTTAATAGAATACCGTATCGATGGCAATGATGAACAACTGCACAGCCCCCATATAATCTAATAACAAATATCGAACGTCACAAAAGACCGTTAATACAATTTCCCAAATAAAGCATCTCTTCAAGTGAAGTATTGAATGAAGGCTCGTTATTCTAAGGCTTCAACTCAAAGTAAAAACCGCCTTAGAAATTCGTTTAGTAAACCAGCCACCTACCTATATTGAGTTACCATTAGGTAAATCTACTTATGGTCCCTTGTTGTCATATAGAGCTTAAAAGGATTTCAACTTTGGAGCTGTAGATAATATAGTAAACACATAACAGCTTATAGTTTCCACCCAAGTTGCTAATATATTCGTCCTAATGCGGCTGCGGCGGCCCCTATACATCATCAAGTTTAAGAATAATTTTAATAAAACATGAAAAATTGACGTCTAATTTCCGGGATATAGGCGCCCAGAAATCTGGAAAATATTTACCGAATAACCTGGAAATCAATTTGCCAAAATGCGTCTTCGAGGAAGGTTACACTTTCTTGCCTCGCTGGTTTCTATTTATGAGACGATAAGAGTGAAAGATGGAGCATTATTCGATCAACGAAACCCTCCTATTGGAGAAAAATCCCATATTAATAAAACTTTTCGTCGCCGTATGGTGTTAAGCTGCAAGACATATAAACCATTCACTTATTATTGACCTCAAGCTGGCGTTGGAAGAATCTGTCTTTGACATTCTTTTCGTAGCTCAGCATGTCATGAAAGGAGTGTAGACATAAAAAGAACAAGTTGGTCAGCAGATATTTTGAGTTGGTTTGTTTTTGGTGGGCTCTAACCCCTTTTTTGCCTTCTGTGGGAAAACTGGTGTAAGTTTTTGTAGATAAAGTAGAACCTGACGGTGCCTAAAAGTAGCTGATATGTCACAACTTTTATTTCATATTCTCAAACCTAGTAGCTTTTGAACAATGGTAAAAATAGTGTTAGAATTCATTCAGTAGATTTACATATGAAAAAAAGATTTAAAATGGTCCCACGGTTACCTATATAAGGGTAATTATCACATATTGTGTGTATTATCACATGTTTTTCGAAAGCCTAGTCCTAAGTCCTAAGCGTCGAAAGGAAAAAAAACCAAATATATACAACCAAAACGTCTGAGAAATGACAGTGAATAAGTTATAAAGGGCGCTATAGAGATCTTCTCAGATTCGGAAAAATAAGTTATAAACGTCCAAAGTAAACTGCATCTGTATTGAAGATAAATGTAAAGCCTAATTAAAAATTTAATTTTCTAATTAATTTTCACGTCATCAAAGTCGAAATCGCTCGAAAAGGTCATTATTTACCATTCCGACGGGGCTTTGTATTCGCCCTTTTCGCTGTTGTTTACCAACCGAGATGTTTACCTAATACTTAACCGGCAGTTATTCCTTTTGTGTCGGTCCTACTATAACTCATTTTGGGGTACTAATTGCCTTTGTCGTTAGCTGATGTTTCTTAATTAAATGCAAATTTCTGTGAGAAAATTGTCAGAAAATCTCAAGCGGACCTTGAAATTTTCTAATATTCCCTATGTTTTCGTTAATTTCGTTAGTTAACCGAAAAAAAAATTGGAAGGATGGATGGATGAAGTTTGCAAATGTTTGTACGTGAAATTTGTAAAAATACCACTAAAAGCTTTGGCGGTGGAGACGAAACATCTAGCGAGCTAGGAGTGGGGCGGAAACGCACGTGTTTTTGTTCCATTAGCCAGGGATAATCGAAACGTATAGAAGTTTTTCTAATTTAGGCCATTCTGTCCTACTAAGATCCTATTTGAACTACCTAATTATAATTTGCAGATAAGACCTCTTGCTTCTTAGGGGCAGCATAGTTCTTTGCGACAGGTACAGGGTGGCGCTTTTTCGATGATATTAGCAAAACTGTAACTTAAAAGCCGCTATCGATAAAAAAATCTCATTTGCACCTTTTAGTTACTTAAAAAATTATGTAGGCAGTTCTACAATATTTCTAATTGACTCTTTGTCGACTATACAGCCAACGTTTCGATCGTATATTCTGGTCTCTATCAATGCTCTTAATGGAACTGCAGATAGCGGGTGTAGGACAATTAAATAGCTACTTCACAGTTGCGAATGCGCCAACGTTTCGATCTTTATTTAGATCTTCTCCAGGGCTTTCTATTCAACAAGGCGGCCAGCTTAGTTTCGAGATTTGTCCATGCCTTAAGTACTCGCAGAGTTCGTTCACCGTATGCTTGTAGGATGTGTCGAAAAAATCCCCTTGCAACGAACATTTGAGCCCACGAGCGAAGCGAATGACACAAGTTGCCCGAGAGAATGACGCTCATTAAATGCGAGTTGAATATTATACTTTGTCCACGACCACTTAATAATATACTGATATTCGGCTTGTTCACAAAAGTTAAATAGGGCTCATATAACGTCAGAGGGATATATGAGTTGAAACACCGGGAATAATATCATTATTCCCGCTCGCCATTTAAGTTATACATGTAGCCTTGGCAACCAGTAGGAGTAGGCAACAATGCAATACCAAATGCCGCAGCGTAAATAATGCACTGCTGGCAGCGGTTTTGCCGTCAAACGCGAGTGTCACTTTGACATTTCAATAACTTTATTTACACTACCGATAGATTTTATGATTTGTAATTATTAGACAATGGCCGTGGACAAAGTATAGTATTATACTCGCATTTTATGGCAATTATTCCCACGGAAGACTTGCGCCCCTCGCCTGCGGCTCCTGACGCCAACGTCCCCCTAACGGAATAATGGTTATCATAAAAACCTCGTTTAATAATAAACTATTATCCGCGACCACACTCTAATAATCACATTATTCTTGTACATTCTCAAGATTAATGCTAATCTTTATTTACTTGTGAATAACGTTCATTATTCACAAGTGAATAATGAGTTGTCATGGTAACGAAACATGTCGTAGGCAACTAACAACTCAAAAAGTACACTGCCCTAAACATGAAATCGCTAGTTACCACCTGTTCATTCAAATAATTATCCTTCTATTAGAATGTATTGAGACAAATATAGGTTACAGTGTCTCTTTTTCGCTAAAATATGTACTTTTCACTGAAAAATACTTAAAAATAGAGCATAAAATGAAGTAATTTAGCGTTATTTTCTCAGGCAAATTGTGCCACTCCCTTACTCGTAGGCTCAAACGTTACCCTCGAGATTAACGACTCTAATTAAATGCGACTTGAATATTATACTCTACTCACGACCAAGATTCTGGGTTTTCTCAAATATGATAAGTTAAACGTGTCACAAAGATAATTCACAATTTTAAAACCGCGACTGATTTCGCTAATCGACGGCGCAACGATTGATGCGTCAGATAGATGACGGTCTAGTCGCCAGCGCATGTTCATTTGAATGCTACGAAGGTGGGCGGTAAATTGCATCATTTTATGGCCTACTTTAAGTATTTTTCAGTGAAAAGTGCATTTTTAGTGAAAAAGAGAAACTGTAACCTACATTTGTCGAAATACATCATAATAGAAAGATAATTATGTCAATGAATCATTGATAACTACGGTTTTCATGTTTAGGGTAGTTTACGTTTTGAGTTGCCAGTTACCTATGACATGTTTCGTTTCCATGACAACTCATTACTCACCAGTGAATAAAGATTAGCATTAATTTTGAGCATGTACAAGAATAATGTGATTATTTTAATATGGTCGTGGATAATAGTATATTATACAACAAGCTTATTAATGAGTCATTATTCTCGAGGGCAACGTTTGAGCCCACGAGCGAAGCGAGTGGCACAAATTGCCCGAGAGAATAACGCTCATTAAATGCGCGTTGAATACTATAATTTATCCACGACCAAGATTCTGGGTTTTCTCAAATATGATAGGTTATAGGTGCTACAAAGATAATTTACAATTTTAAAACCACGATCACGACTGGTTTCGCTATTCAATGGCGCGACGTTTGATGCGTCTTGTCGATAAATGACGGTCTACTCACCCGCGCATGTCACCGCATGTTAATTTCAATGCTACGAGGGTGGACGGTAAATTACTTCATTTTATGGCCTATTTTAAGTATTTTTCAGTGAAAAGTACATATTTTAGTGAAAAAGAGACACTCTAACCTACATTTGCCTCAATACATCCTAATAGAAGGATAATTATTTGAATGAACCAGTGGTAACTACCGATTTCATGTTTAGGGCAGTTTACTTTTTGAGTTGTCAGTTGCCTACGACATGTTTCGTTTCCATGACAACTCATTATTAACTTGTGAATAATGTTCATTATTCACAAGTGAATAATGATTATCGTTAGTCTTGAGAATGTACAAGAATAATGTGATTATTATAGTATGGTCGTGGATAAAAAATATTTCAATTTGTTTTCAAATTCACCAAAGGGGGGTATACTCCTATTTTTCTCTCAACTTGCTTTTAAACCTTTTAAAGTCCCGTAAGTTCAATAGTTTGGGAAATAAACTTGTTTGTATTCGATTTTAGAATCGACATTTATATCGTTTTCTAAAAAATTCCCTTAGAGGACTCTCTGAGCTCTATTAAGTTTGTTACCTTCATAGGATATTGAAATCGTCTCGTTCCGATTAAAAAAAGAAAAACGATATAAATTTTTGAAATTGATGAAATTTATAAGATTAAAAAATAACTTCAAAACACAAAGAAACAAATGGTAATTTAAAGAAGAAGAAAAGAGTATAAAAATTAATTTTAACCAGATAAAAAAAATATATAAAAATTCCCAAAGTGGTAATAAATTTTCAAAAAATTAGAAAAAATATAGTTAAAAAAACAAAAGTGATCTGTTTGTACAGGAGTAATTTGAAGTCATAAAACTAGAGAAAATGTGAATGTGAAATTCAACAAGAAAATACAACAAAACTTCAAAGGATAGGTTAAGATTAAACGAATCGCAAATTCCAAGAAAAGCTCTATCTAAAAATAAATCAGTGAAATATTATCAAAAGCAAACATAAAACTAGAAATGAGAGAAAAACAAAAAAACAATAGTATGGAATATATTGAAATAAAACCAAAATGTGCAGAAGAAAATTCAAAAGCAAAACGTACTCAAGATTATCAAAGAATATCGAAACAAAAATTAGACAAATCAGTAAATCTTAGGGAAAGGGATGTTGTAGAGGTACAATTAATGTAAAAGGAAAGTTTTTACAAAGTGACGAATATTATGAACATGCATTTCAAGGAGTTCAGATCGAAAAGCAAAAATGCTTCGAGAAAATAATGATTAAAAGTCAGAAGTAAAGAAGAAGTCAAAATAATTGCAAAAAGAGGATAACATACGGAAAATAAAGATTTCAGAGAAGTACAAGGCTTATCACTTTAAATGGAGACCGAAGAGGACTAGTTTTTTTCTTCAACATACTAATAATTATCGGTTTCACGTCTACTATATTTTTCCTAAAAGTTTCGGAGAGATAAACTAACCCATAAACCTCATAACTCTACTACTAATGCAAAAATTATTTGTTTTTGTGTTTTTTTGAGGCGGGGGGGGGGGGGAAATCCCGTTCTATTCGCCCCGTTTTGGAGATAGATCCCTTCGGTTATCGATTTTTAGGCACATTTTTGAAACGAGATTTTTATCATTTTTCAAAAAACTCCTTTAGAGGGCCCACTGGGCTTGTATTAAGTGTGTTATGTTCATAGAAGATTGAAGTCGTGTCATTCAAATTAAAAAAATATTTCTTCTTTTTTTTCAACTTGCAAATTTATAACTTTAGAACCATTAGAACCATTTAGAACTATTTAACAATTTATAACTTTAGAACACGTGAACGAATTATAATGAATCCAACGGTTTCTTACTCTTTTTAACGTCGTTTTTCGCTTCCTTGTCCACATTAAAAATAAAAAAATTGACATGTCTTCGATTTTTCGTATAGTTTGGAGGAAGGAAAATTCAACGGAATGCAGAATTTACCTGCGGGAAGGAAGATTTTTGTCTCTTGGAGATGGGTAGAGATAGGTAGAGTCCATTTCAAATAGATATTCATCTAGTAAGCTGAGAAATTGACACATAAATGACACATTTACATGGCTAGAATAGGACGAGTGTGTCAATTCCTCAGCCTGCTAGATGAATATTAATCTATTTGAAATGGACCATACTAAAAATTTTACATTGGGTTGGATATGGTAAGAGCTACCCTAAGAAATGCAGTCAATTTCACATTTTAGGCAACTGGCATATACATCGAGACGTTAAGGTTAGACAGTGTTGCCGCTTTGACGTAGATTTCTTATTATTTTTATTTTCGTTCATCTTTAAGTTTAAGTTTATTTTTAATTAAAAAAATAGAAAAAAAAATGTTAATTAAAAATAAATAGTCAAGCTAATAACATATTATCGGAAAAGAGGCAGAATATACACTACTAAGAGGCGGTTAAAAATATAGGTACTTTACTTGCTATACATCTGCAAAATTAGTGGAAGGAACAATCTTATTTACATCTAATCTAATTTTAATGTCAAAACTAGAAATTTTAAATAAAAAGTACGACATTGCACCGATAGAACTAGGCTATTGTAAAAGGGATAAATTCACTTACTTTTATTTTTCGTATTGCAACAATTACCTGGTCCTGCCGTTTCATAATTGGACAGTTGTGCCAGATTTATCCTGAATAGGAAATGAGAAAATCGATTCAACTCGTTTTTGATTTAACAAGTATGGGAAATACAGTCTCGACAACAATACGTAATTTAATCGAGGACATTGCTTAATCGAATGGCAATTTTTTAAAACTAAATTTGATATTCAACTACTTATTCGAAGTTTACAAGGACGCCCGGTTTTAATACTGCCCTGATAAGACAAGAGGTCTTATCCGCAAATTATAATGGATTCAGATAGAATCTTAGTATATAATGGATTCAGATAGGATCAGTAGGGCAGAATAAATATAGACATTTTACCAACATTTTATGTTTGAAGTTCCATAAATTATTTGCTTTTAATTAAATTATGCACAGACAATAACCTCTAACTGATTAGAAAATGGTGTGTAATTAATAGAAGGTACCACACAACAATACAACAATAATTAGGAAATAAAGAACATGCGCGCAGGGCTCTTGAAGAATGGCAAAGAAGGTGCTAGAACCTACAACCGAAATTTCAGGTTTTAGCTTGAATGGTTCCTAAAAATGTAATATTTGACAATTTTTGGGACACCCTATCGCAAATATATGCTCTATTTATCATAAAACTACTAGAAGCAACCAACCAATAAAATCCGTTACTATTGATTTATATGGGAAAAGTCGATGGCTCCATGTTAAGCAGATGGGGCTTTCCAACCTAAATTTGGAGATCAAAATCGTGCATTGCGGCTTTTAACAGCTCATATCTCGTTTCGATGAAGATTTATCTAAAGATATATAAGAAGAGCTAAGGAAGCCAAAGAATAGCGCTACATGCTGAGCCCATTTTTGAATACCTGTCTAATATAGTTACTGAGCACGGGTGACCTAAATATAGAGCACAAATTTTGCATTTTTTTTTAAATTTTCTCAAAAATCGTGAAAGGCAGCTTGGTTCCAATTTATGTATCTGATATCCCTTAATGACCTCTTCATGCAACATATTAACCTGCATATTGAAGAACCTTGCCGTCTCCAAGATAAACAAGAAAATGTAAAAATTTCAAAAATTTTGAAGGGGTAGGTTGTCAAAATTTTTGACGAAAATCGATTGTCATAGATTTTCTCAAAAATAGATTCATATGAAAGAGGGAAATCCAAATGTACAAAATATGCAAAATTGGAATATTTAGTAACTTGCCCTTCAAAATGGCGCTTAAAACTTAATTTTTCCAATTTTTATCGACATTTTAATACTTATATCTATATAATTCGAAAACTAAACATGGTATGACAATGTTATTGACATCAATGAATAGAGTATTTACTACTACAAAATTCCAGCTTAATTAGTCATTCTAGAATTTTAATTTAGTTCAGGTTCGGTCAAAATAAAACAATATGTAATTTTCATACAATTTTAACAGTTTTTAGCTTCCTATGAGACAAAGCTAAACAGTAATAAACGATTGAAGTAGTATTTGAGACGGCCCACACTTAATTAAGATACTGTTGTTTTATTGCCATAAATGACGTTGCTGTAAAATGGCAAATTTGACTCTACCCCTATCAATTAGAAATTTAATCAATTAAATCTTGGAAGCTAAAAGTGATAAAATTAAACACTTAGCACCGGTCGAAAGGTCTTCATTAAAGCTGTTTTGTCAGTCATATACAAAAAACTGATTGATTTTGACCTGACGAAAAATTGAACAAAATAAAGGAATATCAGTATAAGGGTAAAAAGAAAAACTAAATTTGATGACCGACCTTCAGACTGTTTTCTGCGAAGGGGCAGTAAAACCTAAAGGAGAGTAAAATAAAAGGGGCAGCAGCCCTCGACAACGGTCCTTCGATTGAGAGATAAACTGGTGGCTTCCATATACTGGTAGTTTCCACTCTCCTAATCTGCTTGTTCTATAAAAACCTTTCCATAGCACCACAATATTGAATATTCTTTATCGAATATTCAATAGTTTGAAATAAAAACTTTACTTCCAGATCTAAGGTCGAGCTCACGAAAAATTATTTGGACAACCTGTTCTTGCCAAAACCGAAAGCAGAAGAGAAAGTGCCAAACGAAAACGGTCCGATGAAACAACCCAGGACCCCACTCACACGTCAAACTTGATCACTCATTAGCCCAAATTAATCACGCCACTGACGGCAATAGAACGATAGAGCTATAGGGCCTCGAATCGACGGAAACAATCGATCAAAACAATATTTGTAATAAAAGAATACCTTGATGATGGCGTATAGTATCCAAAAAGTCGAAACGTCAGATATATTTGTTTTCAACACCCCCCTAGCAACAATCACCAAGTTGTAGCAAAAAAATTTCAATGAATTGAAAAACTTTTCAAAATAGAACATTTCGTACCTGCGATAAGGTTAGGGTAAAGCATAAAGTAGCAACATACCAAATTTCAGCTTTCTCGCTCAAACCGTTTCAGAGATATCGGCATAAAACCAAATTTGTTCACGCGACCATCTTGGATTTCTAAAAAGGTCACTTTTAGCGAATTTTACATAAGATTTGATGAACTACCATTTGATTCAAGTCGATAACTCCAACGGCTCAATAAAACAGCTATAATCTAGCTACGTCATCTATATTACCATTCATGGTACCCCTATGGGCATCCAGCATCCAAAATTGAATCATGTACCATAAACAGTTCTCCAATGGCCGTTCGCATCAAGCAATTTTTAAGTGCACTTAGTTAAGGCTTCCATTATTACCATGGTTACTCATGCTAACAGCTAAGGCTTAAGGGCCCTTAACTTTAAGTTTACTTAAAATTTGCTTGATGGAAATGGCCATAAATATTAACGGACCTCAGCTACTGTAGGTATGAGAGCTTTGGTAACTATATCACAAGTTGTGATACCCCCGTAGATACCTATCACCTCAATTTCAACCATGTACCTAAATATGACGTAATCTACATTCCTCCCATATAATACGCAATGACCAACGTTTTTCTTATGAGAAACACTCGTGTAAAAGCCTAAAAAGTTATTTGCAAAATTTCGTTAATGGCGCCCATGGATTTAGTACTACAAGGAAGGTTTTGACACATTACAATTTGCAGTCTATTCCCTAAAGAACCATGGTACCAAATTTCAGCTCTCTACCTTTATTCATTTCAGAGATATCAGTATTCTTAAATCACCCTGTCTACGGCGGCCATTTTTTTTTTTCGCCTCCATCATTTATTGATGACGAAATCAATTATCCCATTTAAAAAGCATTGCACAACGTACGGGGTGTTCATTATAAAATTTTATCTAGTTGGCTGTGAAATGTCAAAAGAAAAGGATGGGGAAACAAAAGTCCATTTATTTAGATTATGTCATCCTTTTCTGTCACAATTTCATAGCCTGCTAGATGAAATTTTATAACGAACACTCCGTATTTCTTATGGGAAGGTGGGGATTGTTAAAATGTATTGTATCGGTTTGTTAAAACGTCCAATATGGACGGTATCAGCCATCATGAATCCCGACACGAAATTTTCAAATCGACCAGTCTTTGTGAAAACGTTTTCCAGGACTGAGCAGTGTGCCAATAATCTTCCTAGAAATGTTCAAATTTTCACCTGCCATACTTTTTTCCACGCTTTTCCTCCTATTTTCTTTGGTCTAAGTGTTTAAAGTTTGATCTGTCAAATGAGAAATTTCCTGAGTCGAAAATGCGATCGCAGCGCACAGTTGACCCATTTACTCATGCGTCAATTGCCGGAACTAACGGAAATTATGCCAATTTTTTAAAAATCTGCATCTTTTGTGTCGAAATTCAATAAGACCATTTCGCGACGTCCCAGCGAAAAAGTGATTTTTGGTGCCAAAAAGTAGACATTCTAAGGTATCCCCTGGGACAGAAATTCATTCGTTTGGATGCACTGTCTCGGCACAAATAGACCTCAAATTGGCAGATTAAGATGCAAAGTTTAAAAATTCGTCAAAATTTGAAATTTAGAGTTAGGCTCTTGATTCTTGGCCGGATCTAAGGCCCATATGTGTGCTACATCTCTGAATTATTTCAGATTTTTTACTGCAAAAATGTAGAATCTACAGGGTGTAATATGCGAAAAGTACATCCAAATTGGCAAAAAATGTGACACAGAAAGACTTTTGTAGCTCGCCCGGTATAAGAGCAAGAAGAAAACTAACAACAGTTAGAATAACGGTTCGAAGATTATTCTTTTAAAAAAAAAAATTTATTATGCCCTAAAGGCGGCTACAATACAACTGAACTATTTTACAGCTTGAACAATACATTTATACGAAGAGTTCCTGTGGGAAATGCAACGTTGTTGTTTATAATAATGAGACTGAAGTCTCAGCAGTTAATTATGGTTAACTTGCATTTACCTTGGATATAACTCCTTCCCTCTTAGATGGAATCACTCAGTTTGACAAGGGTGATTCCATAAAAATCGAAAATTTAAAATTATTACAATAATTAGCAATGCAATTTATAAAAATGCAAATTTAAGCGAACAACTATATAAGCAACAAAAGCAAATAAGCAAAGAAACTCTGTTAAGAAATTTACGTTTTCAAAAAATTTCTTCTTCTTGAATTTCTTCTTTCTTCTTTGAGTTTCTTTTTGATTGTAAACACTTTCTTTGGGCAAAATATATAGCACAAATTATGCCCAAAATGTAAAGGGTAATCGTCCATGCACTGACACGATTTACATACACATTACTGGAGATATCTTCAATGGCTTCTCTTTGTTTCTGTAGTTTATGCTGCAAGTCGAGGGTAGCTTCCAGATTAATGGTATCTAGTTCCATAGAGGGTGGACTATACTCTGAAGGCTGTTGGCTCTGTACTTGAGTGAAGTTTAGCTCCGGTAACGGCACTGCTTCAAAGGGTAACTTGCTTGGTTGGAAAGTCTCCAAAGTTAAGGATTGTAGCTGCAACTTGCAAGACTTGGGAACTTCCACTAAGTAACTTCCAAATAAGGGTGTTGTTTCCTTAAGGGTTTGACAACTGCTGGTGCTTACTATGCGTGCGGGTACAGTGACCATCCATTTTCCTTCTATGATTTGGATTGCTTGCGGCTCATTAATTTGTACTTTGAAAGGGCGGCAAGTCGTAACGTTTAACTTGTGCGTTAAGAGCTGGACTTCGCAAGGTGGGTTGTCATCCATTGGCCTAATGTTAATATTAGGGCACAGGTATTCGTTCAGTAGCATTTCTTGGCATTGAGTTTCCATGAAGGCATATCTGGCTTCGCTTATAGCTAGATAACGTTTATGTGGAATATTGATATAGAACGATTTTCCATTTGGGATCGGAAGTGGATACACATTAAAATACTGATACACTTCTCGCTCAACAAGAGGAAGTTCTAGTATGAATATTATATTAAGATCTTTTTGAAAACATTTAATTTTAATAATTTTTTCAAATGCCAAAATGTTTTCGTTTTCCACTGATAATGGTAACTTATAGGTTTCGAGTTTATTTTCTAGGCCTTTCATTTCATGGAGAAGTTCTTTAGGGTCAATTATTGAATTGTGCAGTGTATCTAGTTTAGCAAAAGTTGCGGCAACTTCAATTTTATTCAAGATGCTATATATTGACTGATACATTAAAGTGATTTGGTTTATAATAGTAAAAGTCAGAAAATACGCTCTTAAATCATGTCCATGCTTGAGAGTTTGTTCTATTTGTATTATTCGTGATTTCAAGATTAATTCATTATGTGTGATATTAGATACCATTTTCTGAAATCGGTCAATTGTTGATTCCATTATAGAAATTTGCTGAATTTGACTAATTTTTAGTTTGTTTTGGTTGTCCTGTAAAATTTTCATTTTTGAGAAAATTTCTTCAGCGTCATTTTGGTCTAAGTTTCCGGTTATACTCTTTATGAATGAGCCAAGTGGATTGAAAAGTCCTCTCTTCTTTCTATATGAGTTTAAAGAATAAGAAGGGACTATTTGCGTTAATAAACTTTCTATGCGTTTCTCCAGTGTATGCAAAGTAACCAGCGAGTTTGTGTACTCTATGTATAATGAGCTATCATTAATTGTTAGTGAAAGTGCATTGGTCTTGACTTTTAGTGAATAGTACTGGCTTATTACTTGGGATAGATTAAAGGGTTGGATAAAGGACCAGTGACTGGATACCATTTTTGAAATTCCCATTTTAAATGGAAGGGTTCCAGGGTAGCTGTTAAGGTCATGGAACTTTATGTCTGTCCCGAAGATCCAGCACCATCTGTAACAATGGGCTTTATTTTAGTTTCTTTTATGTGAATTACTTCTTTAGTTTTTGTTTTTGGGTTTTAAATTCGAATCTTATTATTTTCTAAAATTTCTAACAAGATAAAAGGTCCAAGGTATTTGTTTTTAACTTTGCTTGCTCTATTATCAAGTTTTTTATATACTTGACAACCTATGGTTAGGTTTGAGGGCGTTTTGGATTTATTAATTTTATTTATAACTTTTTCTTTTGCCTCTGCGGTGTCATGAGATATTTGGCTATAGAGGGCTTGAGTATTAGTTTTGTGAGAATTTACATACTCTGTATAGACGTAAGATGAGACAAGGTTCATGGGGTCTCTTGAATCTGTATGACCTAACACTAATTCGAAAGGGGTGAAATTAGTGGCTGAATGGATAGTACTATTATAGGCTATGACAGCATAAGGCATAAGCTTAGTTACGTCAGAGTGTGGGTCTGATTCTTTTAAAATTCGAATGTGTTCAATTAATGTTGAATGTAGTCTTTCGACAGGAGAGTTCGAATCATGATGATAAGGGGTAGTAAAATGAATTTGAATGTTGTGGGCATTTAAAAGTCCTTTAACAACTTCATTTTTAAATTCGGCTCCGTTGTCAGAGACAATTTGTTGGGGAACACCAAAAAATTGAAAGAAATGGATCATTTGATCTGCACATGAAACTGCGCTACCAGAATAGGGTAATGCCTGGGCAACTTTAGAGAATTTGTCCAAAAAGGTTATGAATTTTTGTTTTTTTACAATAAAGGTATCAACGTGAACTATTTCGAATGGTTTCTTAGATGTTTCAGTGAGAATCAGGGGTTGATTAGGGGGTTTTCTGTCATATTTGGTTCGTTGACAAATTGGGCAATTATTAATGTAATTGGTAATATCATTTTTTAATGATTTCCAATAATAATTGGCTTTTAGGAAGTTATAAGTTTCTTCGATTCCTCGATGATTTGTTTTGCCTTCGTGTCTGTATTTAATCATTAGCTATCGTTCGTCAGGTTCTACATTATTTACAAGTTTAGAGCATTCTATTAATTTAAGATTTCTGAAATGATTATTCATAACATTCTGAAAATATACTCTTAGTTCTTTGGAGTAAAAGTAAATGTAAGTAGTTTTTTCAGTTAAATATTCTTTCAGAAATTTTGTTATGACGTCACAGTTAGTTGGTAATGTTGCGTGAATTATGATGTTTCCATCAAAGTTTTCTCGATTTACTTTTTGATATTTATCGTGGGGTGACTTTTTAATTAGAAACTGAAATCGTTTATTATTTACAATTTCGTCTAACATAGTCATGTTGTTAAAATTGTCAACAGCGTCTGTACTATGGACAGTCTGAAATGAAGTGGATTTATTGTCGGAGTCAGAGTTTACTATTTGTTGATTATTTTGTGGTTTATTAGGGGGCGTAGCTTGTATATCTGAAATTATATTTATTGGTGGGTAATTTCCATCTGGAGTTTGATTTCTTTCAAGTAGTTCATTAACAATGTCATTTACTGCATTTGGATCGTAATCACTACTTAAAAATTGGTCAATATCTTCGTCTATATTTCCGGGGTAATTTATCAAAGATGCTGTTTCAACTGCGTTCAGGGAAATTCGGGATAATGCATCGGCATTACTGTTAAGACTTCCTTTCTTATACAAGATTTCATAATCGAATTCTTCTAAACGTAGTCTCCATCTAACTAATTTAGAGTTTGGTTCTTTCAAATTAAAGAGCCATACAAGGGGTCGGTGATCAGTGTATATTTTAAATCTGCGTCCATATAGATAGGGACGAAAATATTTACATGCCCAAACTATTCCTAAGAGTTCCTTTTCAATGGTTGAGTATCTTTGCTCGGTTTCATTGAGGGTTCTCGAGGCGTAAGCAATAGGTTGATCTGCAGGGGGTTCTCCTTGAGATAAAACTGCGCCAAGGGCAATGTTTGAAGCGTCTGTTGTTAAGACAAAGGGTTTTGTGAAGTCAGGGTATTTTAAAATTGGGGCATTTATTAAAAGTTCTTTAAGATGATTAAATGCTTTTATAAATTCTTCTGTGTGGTCAACTTTAGATCCTTTTTTAAGACATAGGGTAAGGGGTTTACTTACTTTTGCAAAATTTTGAATAAATCTCCTATAATATCCCGCTAGACCTAGAAAAGATTTTATTTCTTTTTGGGTACGAGGTATAGGAAAATTTTTGACTGCGTCTACTTTATCTGGGTTTGGTTTTACTCCTTGTTCGGTGATCTTGTGACCTAAATAATCGACTTCTTTTCTAACACATTCTGATTTATCTAGTTGAATTTTGAAGTTCGATTGTCTTAGTCTTTCAAACACTTGTTTGAGTCTTTCGATATGTTCTTGGAGGGATGTACTAAAAATTATTATATCATCTAGATAGACTAGGCAGGTGTCATTCTGTAATCCTCTCAAAACGTTATTCATTACTCTTTGGAACGTAGAGGGTGCATTTTTAAGTCCAAATGGCATCCTTCTAAATTCATAATGTCCTGTATCTGTTGAAAATGCTGTTTTGGGTATGTCCGTAGCTTCTAATTCAATTTGATGAAATCCGTTCGCTAAATCTAATGTCGTGAAATAATGCGCTTTGCCTAATTTGTCTAGGATTTCAGTGATATTAGGTAAGGGAAATTTGTCGTCAATAGTTTTTTCATTGAGCTTTCTGTAATAAATGACAATTCTCCATTTCCTTACACCTGAAGCATCTAACTTCTTAGGTACAATCCAAATGGGACTGCTCCATGGTGAATTGGAGTGTTCCATTGTCTAACATTTTTCTAATTTGATTCGCTACTTCTTTTTTATGTACTTCCGGGTATCGATATGTCTTTGTAAATATAGGGGTTTCGTCTTTTAAATCTATTTTGTGTTTTATGCAATTGGTAAAGGTCAATGGTGTATTTTCACAATAGAAAATATCACGGTATTGAAAACACAGTTCTCTTATGGCTTTGTACTCTTCTTGGTTACAATGTGAAAGTCTTAAATTTTTTAAATTTTGTTTTTTGAAGCTTATCAAAATATTCTTGGATTTCCATATTAGTTTCCATTTTTTCTATAAAGAATGTCTCAGACTCTTCTAGTGTTTCGATTTCGAAAGGTTCGTATATCGTGATCTTTATAGGGTTTTCACATGGATTTAAAATAGTTGTAAGGGCGTATGAATCTATTACTTTTACTAGGGCGTCAGGCATTTCTGCTTTACCAAAATTAGTATAACTCAAAATTCCTAATCCATTATTGGCATTTACTGGGATTCTGACTGATTGACAAGTTCGAGGAGGGATAGTCATTTCTATAGTCTTCAAATTATTTTGTGAGTTTTGAACTTCATTTTGGAAGTATAATGGTAAAGTAGTATTGGGTGTTTCTAGAACATATTTTTCTAGATTAATTTTGGAACTTACTTTAGATAGAAAAGCAATTCCTAACAAGCCGTCAAATTTTGGTGAAAAGTCGAACAAATAAAATTTATGCTCGTCATCACAATTAAAGGTTGGAAAAACAGGGATTTCAACAACTTCGTCATGCACGGAAACTGCATGTGCTGTTCTCACAGAAAAAAGTTCGTTAGTGATATAATCAGGGTAAACTCTTAATGCTAGGGTAGGTTTAATAAAGCTTCGACCACTACCTGGATCGATTAAAAATTTACCTTTTACTTCTGGAATGTGAACAACAGGTAAGTTGGAATTTGAATAATTGTTTAGACTTATTATGTTATCTGGTTGTTCTGGGGGTCCATATGAAAATTTTGAGGGTCATATGAAGAAGTTGGGGTATCAAAATTATTCTCAGAAAAATGTTGGTATTCTTGATTTAAGTAATCATATTCTGAAAGGTAATTAGAGTCTAGCTCAGAAGGTTGAGTGTATGCATAGGGATCGTTACACAATCATGATTGTTGAGGCACAAAACTTAATTGATCTGAGGCGTATTCAAAATTATTGTCATAGTTGGGATACGCGTTAGTATTGGTACTATTATTAGTATTTGATTGATTATTAGAGCTGTTATTGTTAGTAAGGGGTTGAACTGCTTGATTAAACAATTCTTCAGAAACAAAGTTTCGTCTTTGTGGTTGGGATTGATGTAAAGCGCTTCTACTTCTAAAAGTATTTCCAGAAGAGGTGTCCATCGGCTCCGGGCGTTGTCGTTGTCTATTTAAATAATTTGGTTTTGGATGAATTTGAGCTGAGGGTGCTCTTTGTGGAAAAGTAGGGCGATTTGCATTTGCAAAGTTAGCATTTGCTTGAGGGATTGGGGGTCTTTGTTGGTAGTTTGATCTAAACTGACCGAATCCTAAAAATTGGTGGTTTCGATTGGGTCGCGGAAGGTTATTATAAACAGGTTGATGAATCGGAAAGTGACTTGGTCTGAAATTATAATTATTTGGAAAATTCTGGGGTTTGTAAAAGGGTGTTGCATTAAAATGTGGTTTATCGGAACGTGATTGATTAGACGGTACAGAAATTTTACTTGTGACATTTTGTCTATTTTTGTAATTGAGAAAATGTTCTTCTTCTTGCGCAAAAGCAATGGCTTCTTCAAGAGAATCTGGATTTTTCAATCTTACCACTAATTGCATATGATAGTTTAGCACATTAATAAAGGTTTTCATGGCCAAATTGCCATATTCCGTAATTTTTAAGAGTTTATTTGGTCTGGGTTCAGCTGAAGAATTAACTTTACTGAACAATAAACTTCTGGCATCTTGGAGGCGAACTCCAAATTGTAAAGAGGTTTCAGATTTTTCAGGTCTCATAGTAATTATATCTTGTACGATACAGTCGATCGATCTCTCATCAGAAAAGTTACTTTTTATAGCTTCCCTAACTAATTTCCATGTACTAAGTTCTATTCGTGAAGCAATTAAATCTGCTGCACGTCCTGTTAGCTTACTTAAAATGGTATCGAACAGTGCAATATTAATAGGAGCTGCTACATTAGCAGGGTCTCTATGAGCGTCTAAGAAATTATTACATGCTGTAATGAATCTATTTATTTGTCGCGGGTTACCATCGAAATTAGGAATATTATCAGCTTGATAACGTATAAGCTGGTAATTATTAGCCATTATGTTGATAAGGTTGGTAACTTAATATGAATAATTAAAAACAAATAAGCTCTCAGCAGATCACGTATTTTTATACTTTGTACGTAGCTTTTAATAATGTCTTGATGCGTTAATGTAATTAAAAAGGTTTATAATAAAATAAGCCTTCTATATGTTATGAAAATTTTTCTAACTGCTTCCTTGAGAGAAAATAAAATATTTAGAAGGGTTCCTCTAAATTTTACGAGATATAAGTAATCAATAAATCAATATGTTTACTCACAGTGATCCAAAAATAATCGCTTTGAATATCATTACTTGTTTCCTTACTGCTAGGTCCAATAGGAAAATTGCTTCTCCCTGGCTACTTATGGGTCGTTGGGCGATTCTTGTCCCGCTGACTCGCACCAATGGGTTTCGGCGATTCTTGTCCTCTGCCCTGGCCTGGTTGAGTTGCACGTAGTCCTTTAGGCACACACATTTTTCGGAAAACGCCGTAAATCGTTAACACGAACCGATACTACGTTCGATACGAAGGATCGTCGACGAAATATCCTACCGACTGCGCCAGTTAGAATAACGGTTCGAAGATTATTCTTTTAAAAAAAAAAATTATTATGCCCTAAAGGCGGCTACAATACAACTGAACTATTTTACAGCTTGACCAATACATTTATACGAAGAGTTCCTGTGGGAAATGCAACGTTGTTGTTTATAATAATGAGACTGAAGTCTCAGCAGTTAATTATGGTTAACTTGCATTTACCTTGGATATAACTCAACTGATTTTTTTTAAGACGAATTTTAAGATTTGAATACTTTTTCTTAACTGCCTTTGGAAATTTTTTACTCAGACTGTATTAAAGTGACACCTTTGGGAGGATAGGATTAAAAGTGCCCAAGGATATGCCCTTTCCCTTGAAAAGTTACTTGCAAAATTTTGTTAATGGTACCCATGGGTTTAGTACCACAAAGAAGGTTTTGCACATTGCAACTTGTAGTCCATTTCCTAAAGAACCATGGTATTAAATTCTAGCTCTCTAACTTCATTCGTTTCAAAGATATTACCATTCTTAAAACACCCTGTCTGCGGCGGCCATTTTTTTTTGCCTCCAGCTTTTATTTATAACGAAATCAATATTATCCCATTTAAAAAGCATTGCACAACATATTTTTTATGGGAAGGTGTGGATTGTTAAATTGTATTGTATCGGTTTCTTAAAACGTCCACTATGCAAACAAACTATAAACAGCGTGGCCGGGCCTCGACGTCATCAGCCATCATGAATCCCGACACGAAATTTTCAAATCGACTAGTCTTTGTGAAAACGTTTTCCAGGACTGAGCAGTTTGCCAATAACCTTCCTAGAAATGTTCATATCTTCACCTGCCATACTTTTTTCCACGCTTTTCCTCCTATTTTCTTTGGTCTAAGTGTTTAAAGTTTGATCTGTCAAATGAGAACTTTCCGGAGTCGAAAAATGCGATCGCAGCGCACAGTTGACCCCTTTACTCATGCGTCAATTGCCGGAACTAACGGAAATTATGCCAATTTTTAAAAAATCTGCATCTTTTGTTTCGAAATTCAATAAGACCATTTCGCGACGCCCCAGCGAAAATGTGATTTTTGGTGCAGAAAAGAAGAGATTCCAAGGTATCCCCTGGGACAGAAATTCATTCGTTTGGATGCACTGTTAAAAATTCGACAAAATTTGAAATTCAGAGTTAGGCTCTTGGTTTTTGGCGGATCTGATGCCCATATGTGTACTACATCTCTGAATTATTTCAGATTTTTTACTGCAAAAATGTGGAATCTACAGGGTGTGTGACGCTTTTATTTTATAATATTAATTTACTATCAAGGGTTATTGGGAATGTTAAGCACTGATTAGTTCTTGTTTGTTAATTGGAATCTCTGGAACTTACTAGAAGAAAATCGTTACTTAATACCTTACTTCAGAAAGAGCGAAAGGAGGTGAAAAGTAAGTAATCGAGCAGGAGCACTAGCGGGCCGCCAGCAACAGTGAAGATGGGGTAGGTTCAATACGATATTAGTTGTATTATTTTATATCCCGATAGGCGCCACGTGATTTCCGGAAGACGCCAGGTCCTGAGAAGGATGTTATGCCGTACAGGAATATACCAATCACGAAATATATCCCTCTTTCACTACCACTTTCCTAACTACTCTGATTTAAATTTACTTTTAATAAAAAAAATGAAAATAAGAAACTATAAATCTCAATTATCTGCACCAGTCAGAATCCGCATGAAATTAAAGCAAAATTGTTTGAGGACAAATAACACTGTTTCTATTGATAGATGGGTTAACAAATTAAGGAAAAGCAATTCAAATAAAATTTGAAATGCTATAAAGCAATTAAACACAAAATTTAAAGTAATTGCAATATTCTGGAATATATGGTGAAGGAACTTTATGTATTAATGAATATGAATTATTACTAATCAATACGGCTCTCAATAATCGACTAATTAGGGACGGAGCTCAGGGTTTATGGCCATAAACTTACACAGGGTAGCTTCCGTAGCTTACCAACTAATGACTAACGCTGTAATGTTAGAGTGATTATTGAATACCTGATCAAATCTAACGTTAAATACCGGAAAATTGAAATTTACTTAATAACGATAAATACTAAAGTGAGGAATCACGAGCCCTCAATATCTGTCCTCAAAATTACACAACACAATACGGTACAAGACATAAAGGGTGCGGTACATAAACGATTCGTAACTGTACAGACGTAGTGCTGTCCAATACCTAGCAAAAGTTAATTCTTTATAAATAAATTAAAGTGTGTGAAGCACAAACAAATTGAAGATCTGAGAGAACTTACTACTCAGTAAATTGTCATAAAAATTGATCAAAAAAAAATAACAAGAATCGCTTACTTGGGGCCTCAATACTATCAAAAAAAATACTGCTTTAAATTGTTATGGTGATGGCACGAAGTAAAGTTAATAATTAAAATTGATAAGATAGAAAAAGTTACGTTAGTCGGTTCAACGCTCAGCCACTATCGTCGCCCATTTACAACACAACAAATTGGAAAGCTTTCACTCTAAACTATCCCCTTATCGCGGATCAGGGTGGTCCGGAAGAGCAGCTATCCGAAGGTCTCTGATGAGGAGCAGGCCTCCAGGAACGGCGTGGATGTTCCAAAAAAAAGGGCGCCGACAAGGCACGTGGACGGCGGAAGAACGTCAGACGTAGAAGCCCGTTAATAAAAAAAACGTGGACGTAGCAGAAGCCCGTCACAACCATAAAAACCCCTATAGAAACACGTGAATTAGCACGGAAAACTACAGAATATTCCATTAAATGGAGCTACACATACCTGCAAGGTTGACAAACAGGGCAAGGTGATGACGTTGGCGGCGTGGATTGCTTTTTATCCCTCCAAGAGGTAAAGGTAGAGCGGCGTAAATCGACAATAATCCTCTCCACGAGAATCCGGAAAAACTTCAAAAAGCAACTACCATTTGGAATATGCCCTGGTCTTGATCCTCCAAAGAGTATTGAGATGAAAATCACTCAAAGTAGACCACGAGGACACTTGCAAATCACGGCCAGCACGACGGGATTCTGGCTCACGCACCAGAAGTCAGAATCAAAACCTCAAACGTCAATGTCCTGCCCTTTTATACCCACGAGTGACCTTCAAAACCCTTCTGCAATGATGCCCAAAATGCCACAAACCAATATGCACATGCTCGTCCCACGATGACGTCACGAACAGTAACCGAAAACAAACAGCTGAAAATAGTAAAAAAAGGAGACAGAAGAAATGCGGAACAGCAAAACAGGAAGAAGTATCCCATTAGTAATGGCCAATTAGTCCAACCTCAAGGAAAGTAACATCAATCTCCACGAAATCAAAACTGACAATAAGTACCTTTTAGTACTCTGGTGACGTCAGAATACGGTATGGGAGAATTGGACGATGACAGACGGCGCCATCCATCGAAGGGAACGCTGTCGGGAGCTTCGCCGATATCGCTCGGAATATGAGTCTCTCTCGCTCTAGCTCGCTAAGATGTGGGAAGATGGTCTATGTCCGGGGCGCTCGGATGTAACTTCGCAATTGTCACTAATGAGTGATGGGTGACAGTGACACTATTTGGCAATTTTGCATAAACATAAACATAAGCAAACGAACCCCCAATCCAAATTTACAGAAAACCTACAATAACGATGGAAACACACACTCCTGGCCGATTGGCAATGGCAATTTCACCACAATCCTCAGATCCTCCAAGCCCAGGAAAACAATAAAAAATAGAGGTAGGTACCATCATGAAAGGGGTCCCCAAACGGGAAAACTCAGCTTGAAATTCCAGCTAACAGGCGACACCTTCCACTTATAAAACAATGGGAGCTAATGCCGGGCTGTCCACACTCTTCTCAACCCAGAAAGGTAAACTCAGGCATCATGAAACAGAACTTAATAGAAGGCAATACATTCTCAGTCAAAAAGGGCCGATAACCAAGGTGATATTGGAAATTACTGAACTAGGTACACAATAAAACTCTGACCTAATGGGCGGAAACCATAATTACCCCGAATAAGGTAAGTGCATAAATTTCACAATGTTACAGGTGTAATATGAGAAAAGTACATCCAAATTGGCAAAAAATGTGACACAGAAAGACTTTTGTAGCTCGCCCGGTATAAGAGAACTAACAACTGATTTTTTTAAGACAAATTTTAAGATTTGAATACTTTTTCTTAACTGCCTTTGGAAATTTTTTACTCAGACTGTATTAAAGTGACACTTTTGGGAGGATAGGATTAAAAGTGCCCTTTCCCTTGAAAAGTTACTTGCAAAATTTTGTTAATGGTACCCATGGGTTTAGTACCACAAAGAAGGTTTTGACACATTGCAACTTGCAGTCCATTTCCTAAAGAACCATGGTATCAAATTTTAGCTCTCTAACTTTATTCGTTTCAAAGATATTACCATTCTTAAAACACCCTGTCTGCGGCGGCCATTTTTTTTGCCTCCACCTTTTATTTATAACGAAATCAATATTATCCCATTTAAAAAACATTGCACAACATATTTCTTATGGGAATGTGTGGATTGTTATCTATTTTTTTTTATATCGATTATATATATGAATATATTGTATCGGTTCCTTAAAACGTCCACTATGCAAACAAACTATAAACATCATGAATCCCGACACGAAATTTTCAAATCGACCAGTCTTTGTGAAAACGTTTTCCAGGACTGAGCAGTTTGCCAATAACCTTCCTAGAAATGTTCGAATTTTCACCTGCCATACTTTTTTCCACGCTTTTCCTCATATTTTCTTTGGTCTAAGTGTTTAAAGTTTGATCTGTCAAATGAGAAATTTCCTGAGTCGAAAATGCGATCGCAGCGCACAGTTTGCCCGAAGACGGCGTCAATTGCCAGAACTAACGGAAATTTTGCAAAATTTCAAAAATTTCTTTTGTTTCGAAATTCAATGCAGACCATTTCGCGACGTCCCAGCGGAAAAATGGTTCATTGGTGCTGATAAGAAAACTTTCCAAGGTATCCCCTGGGATAGAAATCCATTCGTTCGGATGCACGGACTCTAAAATTAAAAAATTCGTCAAAATTTCAAATTCAAAGTTAGGCTGTTGATTCTTGGCCGGATCCAAGGCCCGTATGTGTACTATATCTCTGAATTATTTTAGATTTTTTACTGCAAAAATGTGGACTCTACAGGTTGTAATGTGAGAAAAGTACACCCAAACTGGCAAAAAATGTGATAAAAGTTCCCATGGATATGCCCTTTCCCTTGGTACCTCGGTTATGAGGCCAGTCGTCTAACTAAGGGTGTGTAGAAGTCCAAGAAATAAATAGACCATTACAAAAAAATGTTTAAAAACCGTCCCAACTTTTTCTAGATTTTCCTATTTAACTTATCGGAATTAGCAAGGTAATTAGACTTCTAAATCATCTACAAATATGAAGAATTCTAGAAGAGCTCTGGAATACTTCTAGAAAAAAAAATTCTATGTGGATCTAGATAATAAAACGCAGAATAAAAAAATAAAAGTAACGAAGAAGAACCATCTTTACCAGAAGATATTATTGAATAAGAATTAGAGTATTTAATTGCTATAGGTACCAGAACCCCAAGATCTGCCTAATGGTGACCATTTTAGAAATCGTCTTAAAAATAAAAATTTGTCTAGGCTATGAGGTTTTGTATAAATATATTAAACATAAGTATAATTATTACTGAAAATAAATAGTTTATTATTTTATTTCCAATTTACAATTTAATTCAAACATCTTAAAATCTTTGGGGCAGCCTTTAATTTTTTCGAAATCCTAATTTTTCTTTTTCTTGTTTCCGTAATTTGTAATTTTAGTAATTGGAACTTTAATTTTCTTTCCTGCTCCATGGCTAATAATTCTAAAAAGTATCGGTGTGTTTAGTATATTGAACACTTTATGTTGGTTTTAGACTCCAAGGTTGGTCCTTATCTTAGTACTTACTTCGGTCGTCATAGGCATCACCAACATAATGATTTTTCAAACCATAAACAATGTTTTCATTCATTATTGAAAAAATTATGTCATGGCTGACGTCTTTGGTAATAGCCTTTGGTGCTCCCCCTCCCTTTGGTTTTTCTTGGGCTACAACTTCTCTTTTTTGATTTTCGTAGAATCTTTTCAATACTTCAGGTGAACTATACGTCGTATTCACTGCTTTTGAGCTTACCAGAACTGGACATTTTCTGTCAAACACTTTTTTTTCATTTCGTGTATATTTTTTTAAATTTGCGTTTATAAAACCTGTTTATATTTTACGCAAATACTTGCTATGAATATTTTTTCGTCTGACGAGAAGTTAACACTGTCTCGGTTCTTAGTACTAGAAGAATCCATTATAATTAATATTATAAAAGCCGCTCTGACGCCGACTGTCGCGAATTATTTATAACATGTCATGTCAGTGTTAACCACATACTCATGTGAAGGTAGCAATAAGTAAAAAATGGCAGCATTGTCAAATTGTTTCTCTGATTAACTATTCGTCGATATATTTGTTAACGGCGAAATAGAACTATTTTTTAAACAACGATTAAAAATAATTGATGTTTAACTACACACTGTTTAAAAAGAACACGGTACAACTGGCGCTTAGGGTCGGAATTTTGAATGCCGATCACGAACTTAATCAAGTCAAATGTTACAGTCATAATAATATAAGTCATAGATAATCAGTGTTCAAATAATTTAATCGATAATTCAAACTACCGGCCCTAAGAGGTAGAAGCGTCGAAATGAGTGCAGAATTGATCTTAATTTTTCTTATGGGTATTTACATTTCATTGTATTGTAGTAGTGCTGGAAGGCAGAAGCCTCCCAGCCTATCTACTACATTGACTTCCTTGTCATAGTTAAATTAAAAATAGACTTTTCTAAACAAGTCCGTTGGCAACAGTAGGCAAAATGAAAATTTCCACAAGGCGAAATAGAACTATTTTTTAAACAACGATTAATAATAATTGATGTTTAACTACACACTGTTTAAAAAGAACACGGTACAACTGGCGCTTAGGGTCGGAATTTTGAATGCCGATCACGAACTTAATCAAGTCAAATGTTACAGTCATGATAATATAAGTCATAGATAATCAGTGTTCAAATAATTTAATCGATAATTCAAACTACCGGCCCTAAGAGGTAGAGGCGTCGAAATGAGTGCAGAATTGATCTTAGTTATATCTTATTTTCTAATTCTCTTTCTTACATTTCATTGTATTGTAGTGGTGCTGGGAGGCAGAAGCCTCCCAGCCTATCTACTACATTGACTTCCTTGTCATAGTTAAATTAAAAATAGACTTTTCTAAACAAGTCCATTGGCAACAGTAGGCAAAATGAAAATTTCCGCAAGCGTTTAGTTGAGGTCTTAGACAACTATGTAGGGAGCATAACTTTCGGTACAAAATTTATCCCTAACCGCACTCCAGACCTCCCTTTGTAAACCCTTCCGCAATAACACCTCAACAAATTTAGTTGAAACACAGAGTTACCTCAAATCTAAAATTTAATAAAATCGTTATATTATATAATAAAAATATAATAGAAAACGTGGTCGGAAACAACGGCAAAGCTTGCAATTTCCTGCTGTGCTTGATTCTGCTAAAAAAAAAGTGAAATAACTGTGTGGTCAGTGTGTTTGTGCAGTCGTTATCGGGTCCTAAACGACCCTTTCGTGTGCTTTTGTGCATTTTTGTTGCTCACTGGAAAAGTACGTATGTATGTATATTATGAGATTTTTAAACATTACGAAATTCTTTTGAAATAAATATATATGGAAATCTGCTTATTCAAAAAGAATTTCCAGAAGAAGGTTTTTCCGGGGGCATGTCGAACGAGGGCCTTTCTTTGCTTAGTTACCTTTGTTTTCATTTAATATCGAAAAACGTTTCGTAAGGACTAATGAAACACTTGAAAAAAAAAAGATAAATAGGCCAATATGTTTTCATGTTCTTCAAAGAATAAACATTTTTTATCAACTTCTTGTCGACACAAATTCACCTATAGATAAATTCAATACTTGAATAGTAATACTCCACTCTAACTACGCACTGAAACTCCCAATTCGAATTGTATGTGCGATTACCACCCACAGGCAAACGTAGCTTCTAATTTGGCATGCTCCCGGTAACGTGTGGCCTAAATATAATCTGGATTAGACAATAATTAACGTCCTGAATGTACAATTAACAATCAGCAATCCCGTATTTTGCAGCAAAAACGATATCGAACGGGCAGTGGCCGATTTGCTCACGCTGGGCAAAGGGGCTTTCGACCTGTGGTTCCGCAGGTATCAGGACAAAATACGGTTGATGTTGGTCGAGGATAGAGCAAAAAGGTTAGTAATTTAAAGAAGTGAAATTGGCAAATAAAGTACATGCGAAAAAACACTTCAGATCAGAAATAGCAGAAGTCAGAGGTAGCCAAATAGACAGGTACACTCTGGATGATGCGTCGAAGAGGACGGCTGATTTTGGGTCTCAGAGAGGGCACACTGGACAAAAGGAATACGCACTACGGTACTGGGCACACTTAGGATAGGTTTTATTTTGAAAATCACTAACTTTTCAAAAAATATACACCATTATGTTAGTTTGTGTTTAACTTTAAATATAAGTCAGTTCAAGTTTATTTTTTCTTCTGCTTTTATTTTTTCCTCTTTAGTAGGACGTCACATACGTACTAACGCAACCCTTTTCAGCCCACTACCCCAGCAGCAACCGTCCCCAGAAACTAACCGTATTTATCCCAGAGAAATCAGACGTTCTATGGTAGATTGCTCTGACATCATGTCGAAAGGCGGCCTGGATTTTGGTACAAGACAGACAGACACCGGAAGCATTGCAAATTGCCTAATGGCACTTAGAAGTGAATTAATTCGTTCTGGGAAGTAAAATCTGGTAGACCTAAATCAGGTGCATCGACCGGCCACTTTACACTGAAATTTGCTCAACTGCTCGTCTTGTATTGCTCAATAATTATATCGTTTTTAAAGTAAATTGTGATTTTTTTTTTACTGTAAATTTAATTGAGTCGCAGATTAATTGTTTAAAACCAAAACATTTCCTTTGTTTTTGCTGAAATTTTATAGCGAAAAACGTGGCGGACTGGACCTGGGCCTGGATCGAGGACATTCAGGACAAGTCGCTTTCAGGCACATGATGGGGCTGGACGCCGCTCGAAGGGGACCACCAGATCAACGCAATTAAACCTATACAAATTTGCGTTTACCACACAGATATTTTCATAACCAAAGCCTACGAAATCTCGTGTTTGTTGTCTAATGTAGTTGATTAAATTAAATTTAATATTTAACAATTGTTGACTTTTGCTGGACCTGTTGGAACCTTATTGTTGCGTCGACAGGAAGCTTCCTCATCCACAATTATTTTTTTAAAAATTAATGTGAAAACAATATTCCTAAGGGACTTTATTAGAATTGAAATAATTGTTATGCATACTTCTTATATAAATATCCATATTAAGCCATCAGCAGAACCGAAGTGATCCAGAGCTTGCATAGCTCTACTACTAGTGCAATAGTTCAGGTTAGTTCACATTAGATGGTGCTCCCATTATGCATTTTTAGCAAATTCTATCTAAAACGAAAAAGGAGACGTAAACTAGGCTACTTCCCATCATTTTAACATTACCGAATATGCATAAGATTTAAGAAAAGAGCTGTAAGCGAGCTAAAGCGAGCTAAAAAAGATCTGTAAAATTAAATATTAGAATATGGTAGAAGTATAAACGCGCTAAAAAATTACCACACACGGTAAACTAGAGACTTTAGAATTTGCAAAATGTAAATCTGGTTATTGGCGTAAAAAATCGATAAAATCGCCCATCAATACCATTGGCAGCAGTTTTTCAATTTCATTTAGGTTCTGAAAGCTATTGTGCATTTTTTCTATGGTCTTCTCTAGTGGCAGCGGAAATATAGATTAAGCACAATCACTCTTGCAATTAGCGTAATAAATACGAATAAAAAGCCCATCTCTAGTATTTTCAGCAATTTTTTAAAACCACTCTCATTATTAATGTAAAATACTCGACAAAACCGACCATCTCTAGTGACAACAGTAGTCTAGATTGAATTAGATTCTGCAAAATATGACTGCGTTTAGGGGCGTAAGAACTGTTCTACAGTTTCGTATAGTTTTCTCTAGTGATGTCGGATATTCAGAATAAGCAAAATATCACTCTTGTTATTGGCATAAAAAACTCGATAAATACGCCCATCCGTAGTACACAAGTATGATTAGATATGACTGCATTTAGGTGCGTAAAAGCTGTTCTACAGTTTCCTATAGTTTTCTTTAGTGATACCGTAAACTTAGATTAAGCAAAATATCACTCTTGTTAGTGGCTTAAAAACTCATTAAATACATCCATCTCTAGTACTCGCAGTAATTTTTTCAAACCACTCTCATTATTAACGTAAAATACTCAACAAAACCGCCCATCTCTAGTGACAGTAGTAATTTAAATTCGATAAGATTTTGCAAAATATGACTGCGATCTCTAGTGACAACAGTAATTTAGATTCGATTAGATTCTGGATAATATGACTGCGTTTTGGGGGTGTAAAAGCTGCTTTACAGTTTTCCTATAGTTTTCTCTAGTGATACCGAAAATTTAGATTAAGCAAAATATCACTCTTGTTAGTGGTGTAAAAAACTCGATAAATTCGCCCATCTCTAGTACTCTCGGCAATTTTTCAAAACCACTCTCATTATTAATGTAAAATACTTGACAAAACCGCCCATCTCTAGTGACTGCAGTAATTTAGATTCGAGTAGATTCTGCAAAATATGACTGCGTTTAAGGGCGTAAGAACTGTTCTACAGTTTCGTATAGTTTTCTCTAGTGATGTCGGAAATTCAGATTAAGCAAAATTTCACTCTTGTTAGTGGTGTAAAAAACTCGATAAATTCGCCCATCTCTAGTACTCTCGGCAATTTTTCAAAACCACTCTCATTATTAATGTAAAATACTTGACAAAACCGCCCATCTCTAGTGACTGCAGTAATTTAGATTCGAGTAGATTCTGCAAAATATGACTGCGTTTAAGGGCGTAAGAACTGTTCTACAGTTTCGTATAGTTTTCTCTAGTGATGTCGGAAATTCAGATTAAGCAAAATTTCACTCTTGTTAGTGGTGTAAAAAACTCGATAAATTCGCCCATCTCTAGTACTTTCGGCAATTTTTTAAAACCACTCTCATTATTAATGTAAAATACTTGACCAAACCGCCCATCTCTAGTGACAGCAATAATTTAGATTCGAGTAGATTCTGCAAAATATGACTGCGTTTAAGGGCGTAAGAACTGTTCTACAGTTTCGTATAGTTTTCTCTAGTGATGTCGGAAATTCAGATTAAGCAAAATTTCACTCTTGTTAGTGGTGTAAAAAACTCGATAAATTCGCCCATCTCTAGTACTTTCGGCAATTTTTTTAAAACCACTCTCATTATTAATGTAAAATACTTGACCAAACCGCCCATCTCTAGTGACAGCAATAATTTAGATTCGAGTAGATTCTGCAAAATATGACTGCGTTTAAGGGCGTAAGAACTGTTCTACAGTTTCGTATAGTTTTCTCTAGTGATGTCGGAAATTCAGATTAAGCAAAATATCACTCTTGTTAGTGGTGTAAAAAACTCGATAAATTCGCCCATCTCTAGTACTCTCGGCAATTTTTTAAAACTACTCTCATTATTAATGTAAAATACTTGACAAAACCGCCCATCTCTAGTGACAGTAGTAATTTAGATTCGAGTAGATTCTGCAAAATATGACTGCGTTTAAGGGCGTAAGAACTGTTCTACAGTTTCGTATAGTTTTCTCTAGTGATGTCGGAAATTCAGATTAAGCAAAATATCACTCTTGTTAGTGGTGTAAAAAACTCGATAAATTCGCCCATCTCTAGTACTCTCGGCAATTTTTTAAAACCACTCTCATTATTAATGTAAAATACTTGACAAAACCGCCCATCTCTAGTGACAGCAGTAATTTAGATTCGAGTAGATTCTGCAAAATATGACTGCGTTTAAGGGCGTAAGAACGGTTCTACAGTTTCGTATAGTTTTCTCTAGTGATGTCGGAAATTCAGATTAAGCAAAATATTACTCTTGTTATTGGCATAAAAAACTTGATAATTACGCCCATCCGTAGTACACAAGTATGATTAGATATGACTGCATTTAGGTTCGTAAAAGCTGTTCTACAGTTTCCTATAGTTTTCTTTAGTGATACCGTAAATTTAGATTAAGCAAAAATCACTCTTGTTAGTGGTGTAAAAAACTCGATAAATTCGCCCATCTCTAGTACTCTCGGCAATTTTTTAAAACCACTCTCATTATTAATGTAAAATACTTGACCAAACCGCCCATCTCTAGTGACAGCAGTAATTTAGATTCGAGTAGATTCTGCAAAATATGACTGCGTTTAAGGGCGTAAGAACTGTTCTACAGTTTCCTATAGTTTTCTTTAGTGATACCGTAAATTTAGATTAAGCAAAATATCACTCTTGTTAGTGGTGTAAAAAACTCGTTAAATTCGCCCATCTCTAGTACCCTCGACAATTTTTTAAAACCACTCTCATTATTAATGTAAAATACTTGACAAAACCGCCCATCACTAGTGACAGCAGTAATTTAGATTCGAGTAGATTCTGCAAAATGTGACTGCGTTTAATGGCGTAAGAACTGTTCTACAGTTTCGTATAGTTTTCTCTAGTGATGTCGGAAATTCAGATTAAGCAAAATATCACTCTTGTTAGTGGTGTAAAAAACTCGATAAATACGCCCATCCGTAGTACACAAGTATGATTAGGTATGACTGCATTTAGGTTCGTAAAAGCTGTTCTACAGTTTCCTATAGTTTTCTTTAGTGATACCGTAAATTTAGATTAAGCAAAATATCACTCTTGTTAGTGGTGTAAAAAACTCGATAAATTCGCCCATCTCTAGTACTCTCGGCAATTTTTTAAAACCACTCTCATTATTAATGTAAAATACTTGACAAAACCGCCCATCTCTAGTGACAGCAGTAATTTAGATTCGAGTAGATTCTGCAAAATATGACTGCGTTTAAGGGCGTAAGAACTGTTCTACAGTTTCCTATAGTTTTCTTTAGTGATACCGTAAATTTAGATTAAGCAAAATATCACTCTTGTTAGTGGTGTAAAAAACTCGTTAAATTCGCCCATCTCTAGTACCCTCGACAATTTTTTAAAACCACTCTCATTATTAATGTAAAATACTTGACAAAACCGCCCATCACTAGTGACAGCAGTAATTTAGATTCGAGTAGATTCTGCAAAATGTGACTGCGTTTAATGGCGTAAGAACTGTTCTACAGTTTCGTATAGTTTTCTCTAGTGATGTCGGAAATTCAGATTAAGCAAAATATCACTCTTGTTAGTGGTGTAAAAAACTCGATAAATACGCCCATCCGTAGTACACAAGTATGATTAGGTATGACTGCATTTAGGTTCGTAAAAGCTGTTCTACAGTTTCCTATAGTTTTCTTTAGTGATACCGTAAATTTAGATTAAGCAAAATATCACTCTTGTTAGTGGTGTAAAAAACTCGATAAATTCGCCCATCTCTAGTACTCTCGGCAATTTTTTAAAACCACTCTCATTATTAATGTAAAATACTTGACAAAACCGCCCATCTCTAGTGACAGCAGTAATTTAGATTCGAGTAGATTCTGCAAAATATGACTGCGTTTAAGGGCGTAAGAACTGTTCTACAGTTTCGTATAGTTTTCTCTAGTGATGTCGGAAATTCAGAATAAGCAAAATATCACTCTTGTTATTGGCATAAAAAACTCGATAAATACGCCCATCCGTAGTACACAAGTATGATTAGATATGACTGCATTTAGGTTCGTAAAAGCTGTTCTACAGTTTCCTATAGTTTTCTTTAGTGATACCGTAAATTTAGATTAAGCAAAATATCACTCTTGTTAGTGGTGTAAAAAAACTCGATAAATTCGCCCATCTCTAGTACCCTCGACAATTTTTTAAAACCACTCTCATTATTAATGTAAAATACTTGACAAAACCGCCCATCTCTAGTGACAGCAGTAATTTAGATTCGAGTAGATTCTGCAAAATATGACTGCGTTTAAGGGCGTAAGAACTGTTCTACAGTTTGATATAGTTTTCTCTAGTGATGTTGGAAATTCAGATTAAGCAAAATATCACTATTGTTATTGGCATAAAAAACTCGATAAATACGTCCATCCACAGTACACAAGTATGATTAGATATGACTCCATTTAGGTTCGTAAAAGCTGTTCTACAGTTTCCTATAGTTTTCTTTAGTGATACCGTAAATTTAGATTAAGCAAAATATCACTCTTGTTATTGGCGTAATAAACTCGATAAATACACCCATCTCTAGTACTGTCGACAATTTTTTAAAACCACTCTCATTATTAATGTAAAATACTTGACAAAACCGCCCATCTCTAGTGACAGCAGTAATTTAGATTCGAGTAGATTCTGGAAAATATTACTGCATTTAGGGGTGTAAAAGCTGTTCTACCGTTTTCCTATAGTTTTCTTTAATGACAACGGAAATTTAGATTAAGCAAAATATGATCCTTGTTATTGGCGTAAAAAACTTAGTAAAAGCGCCCATCTCCAGTATTCTCAGCAGTTTTCCAATTTTACCTAGATTCTGAAAGCTATTCTACAGTTTTCATATTGTTTTCTGTAGTGACTGCGAGAATTTAGATTAACGAAAATATGACTCCTGCTAATGATGGACATAACTGGATAAATATGCCCATCTCTAGTAGTCTCAGACATTTTTTAAAAACAATTAGATTTTACAAAATATTCAGCAGGTTTTCCACTCTTCTTTCAGTAACTGCAGTAACTTAGATTCAGCAAAATATGACTCTAGTTATTGAAGTGAGAATCTAGATAATAACACTAGTCTCTAGTATATTGTCAGCAATTTATTAAAACCAATTAGATTCTACAAAATATTCAACAATTTTACAACTACTTTTTTTTTCAATAACTGCAGTAACTTACATTCTACAAAAAGTCCATCTCTAGTATTGTCAGCAATTTTTTAAAAATAATTAGATTCTACGAACTATTCAGCAATTTTTCCACTGTTTTTTTCGAGTGACCTCAGTAATTTAAATTTAACAAAGTATGTCTCTCATTACTGATGCAAAAAACTCGATAAAAACACCCATCTCTAGTATTGTTAGCAATTTTTTAAACCAAACAGATTCTACAAACTCTTCAGCAGTTCAACTGTTTTCGAGTCCCTGCACTAATCTAGAATCTGAAAAATATTACTCTGATTATTGAGATAAAAACTTGTCAAAAACGCCCATCTCTAGTATTGTCAGCAATTTTTTAAACCAAATAAATTCTACAAACTAATTAGTAGTTTATCCACTGTTTTTTTCAAGTGACCTCAGTAATTTAGATTCTGCAAAATATGACTCTAATTATTAACCTAAAAAAACGTCCATCTCCAATATTCTCAACAGTTTTTTAAAACCATTTAGATTCTACAAACTATTCTGCAGTTTTGCGACAGTTTTTTCCAATTTCTAATTGGGATTTACAAGCTCCTTTGCAGTTTGCTATTGTCTTTTTTTTCAGTGACTGCATTAAATTATTTCTTCAAAATATATTCGCTAAAAATATTAATTACTCTAGTTATTTTAGCAAAAATCTCTTTAAAAACGTCCATCTCTAGTACCACCAGCAAGTTTTTAAAATCAATTAAATTCTATCGACTATTTTGTAGTTGTTCTACGGTTTTCCCAGTGACAGCATGAATTTAGATTCTGCGAAATAATACTTTGGCTATTGGCGTAAAAAAATCGATAAAAACGCCCATCTCTAGTATTATCAGCAATTTTTTAAAAATCAATTAGATTCTGCATTTTTGCTACTGCTTTTCCAGTGAGTGAAAGAAATTAGATTCTGCGCAATATTGCTTTGATTAGAAGATCGATAAAAACGCGCACCGCTAGTGTTATCAACAGTTATCCAATTTAAGTTAGACAGTACAAGTTTTTCTGCAGTTTCCTATGGTTTATTTTTAGTGGCTACAGTAGCTTAGATTCCGACTCGGGTTATTGGGATAAAAAATCGATAAAAACGCCCATATCTAGTGTTATCAGCAGTTTTCCAAAGTAAGTTGGTCTGTACTCTGCAGTTTTTCTATTGTCAGTGACTGCAGTATTTGCTATTCTAAAAAATCTGACTCAGGTTAATGGGATAAAAAGTCGATAAATAAGGCCATCATTAGTAATACTAGTACTTTCTCAAAATCGATTCGTTCAAAAAAATCGATAAAAACGTCCATGTCTAGTTTTAACACCAGTTTTCCAAATTGTGTTTCTACAAGTTATTCTGCAGTTTTTCTATTGTTTTTTTTTAGTGACTACAATAATTTTGATTCTGAAAAGTATGACTAGTGTTATTGAGATAAAAAAATTGATAAAGCCGTCCCTAGTATTACCAGCAGTTTTTAAAAATCTATTAAATTCTACCCAATATGCGCCAATGTTTATTGGCGTAAAAACTCGATTAATGCGTCCATCTCTAGTATTATTCTGCAATTTTGCTACTGTTTTTCTCAGTGACTGAAGGAAATTAGATTCTGGAAAATATTTGATAAAAACGTACACCTATAGTATTATCATCAGGATTTTTCCAAATTAAGTAAGACACTACAAGCTACTCTGCAGTTTTTCTATTGCTTTATTCAATGACTGAAATAATGTGACGGAGATTATTGAGGTAAAAATCGATAAATAAGGCCATCCCTAGCATTATCAGCAACTCTTCAATCGGTTTAATCGGCAAAATAAGACTCAGTTTATTGGCGCAACAACTCGATTAAAACTCCCATCTCTAGTATTATCAGCGATTTGCAAAATATGATTCTGGTTAAGAAAACTTAACGAAAAAAGCACTTTTTTGTTAAGAAAAAACACTGACAAGCGCTCCACTCGTGACAATAAAAAAAACATTTTGTTTTGCAAGATATGAGGTTTTTATTGATATTCTTGTTCCCTATTAAAGTTTAATAAAATATCTTAAGAGGTGTAAAAAAAATATTTGGTTTTTGAAAATAAACACCCTGTATTTCCGTAACGAATCATTTTTCAGCTGCAATTTATATAGCAAACTTTTGGACGTAGACCATACCATTAAGGTTTTTAAATATGAGGGATGTTCATTGAAAACGTCATCTAGAAGACTATGTATTTTTTGACGGAAAAAGTTGAGATAATCAAACTAAATGGGCTTTTGTTTTGTTTATTCTTTTCTTTTGACATGTCATGGCGAACTAGATGGCGTTTTTGCATAAACACCCCTACTTGTCTCGTTTGCTCCTTCTTACTTAGGAAATGAAAATCAATTTGATGTTCACGTTTCTATTGCGGCAATATAATTTTCCTTCACGAAACAGATACTTTCCAATTACCTACAGCTCGTCTTTATTGGTTGTCCTGTCCCCTGACCCCTGATCCTTGCCTTTCATAGTTATTGTCCTGCTAGTTTACACGATTGTGTACCGGGTCCATGGGTTACGATTTCGTTTCTTTTCTCCAACTGAAATTGCGAAATATTGAACCGGAACTAAATTTTCGGTCGATACTTTCTTTAGTTTACGACACTAAGGGAAGTGGGGGGGGGGGGCAACGTATAATTTATTTAATAGTAGATTTATGTTTGATTTAAATCGTTTTGAAAATGTTATTTAATAGTCTTGACAATAGTGAATATATATAGTTAACTAAGATCCGTTTGATGTAGTCAAATTCCTAAAGTTTATTGGACTAAAACTATGAATTTTTGACAGAAAAGGATGCCATAATGAAAGTCAATGGACTCTGGTCCATCCTTTTCTTTTGACATTTCACAGCCAACTATAACATATTTTCTATAAGAAAGAAAGGAATTACCAAACATCAGTTATTGTATTTTTTTTGTGCTTCAAAGCTTTATTTTGCTATCAAAACGGTAAATATTGTATTAACTGTGTGTCTACAAATGTAATGAAATACAGATTTTAGCAAACAAAACATCTAACATGGCAAACATTCCATCGTCTAGGGATGACGAATTATTGAGAGGTTTCATGGGGGTCCTTTCGCTTAAAAAAATAATAATTTGTGGTTTTTTCAACACTCGCCTCATGTAAGATTCCTTCACTCTACAAAAAAAATCTCATATGGTTAACACTAAATATGGTCTTATCCCTTGGCTATCTTTTGGAAATTACGTAATAAAGTCATTATCGTTATTGAAACGCACTATGAAACCAGGATACGTGCTCCAAATAACTTGACAAGATTTTTTTACACTTGACCTCATAGAAGGATCTGAAATCATCCACGAATCACTGGCTAATTCCGAGTCTCTCAATGACACAATGTCTTATTGGTTTACGAAGCAAACTGTCATTACTTTTTGACGTATTAGAGTTTGGACACCTAAAACTGAGATATCCTGTATAGCCGAGTTTGTTATGTAAACTACAAACCTGTCTAATGCTGCATATGTCATCGCTCGTGTTACTTGTGCATATTTCTTATCATTTACCTGTTCAAAGGAGCTACTTAATAATTACGATGCGGGTGCAAGGGGAATATTAACTCGAAGTTCCTGTTTAAAAGAAACATATTGTGGGATATACATCAACTTCTAAAATAAAAATCGATTTTCAGTTACCAATGGAATGGTGGAAAGGAGGAAATCGTTCTAGCAGTTAAAAAGGACCAACACGAAATGCTTAGATAGATTTTATCTATTATCTGGAAGGAGATAATAATATAAATTGTTACTGCAGTAAAAAACATAAAGAGTTTTGTGCTTTATTAGATTTGTTTTTAAATTAAAACAATTATCTTTTAGGGTCAATTCTAAGACTAACTTTTGGTTATTCCTGCAGTAGAGCTCACACAGCAAATATTAATAATATATGGAAGAATGTTTAGCTACTATTAGGTAGCAGCATTCACTAAAGCCTGCAGGATTATCGCACTTCTCCATCTGTCAATGTTATGCTTTGTCATGTATTATATGATACCTCCAGGCCCATCCAGAAATTGTGATCCATTTACGTGGCAATATTCTGAGACGATTACTTTTATCGATTTCAAGTAATAGTCTGTCTGAATATAATAATACATTGAGGTGCACTTAAGTTACGTAATGAACCAATTAAGCTTGATAGCAAGAGTAACTATATTAAAATTTGGTTTATATGAGATTTATGTAAACCAAAAACCTTCTCTAAAATGCGGTGAATTAAAACTGTCGAAATCTCATGCTTTTGGTATAAAACCGTTATTTAGGAAAGTGGACTAATTGTCACTTATAAAGCAACCGTATTAGAAATTAAAAACAGGCATCAAGCTAGCTACGATTTTTTTTAGAAAAGGAAGGATTTCTTCAGAGTTTACTTTTTTAAATCAACCGAATTAAAATCAAAATTATTAAAGTTAATTAAAAGTGCCCTGCTCAGAACTGTCCTTATTTTTATGCACAATGCATCCCAAATTTCCTTATGGAGTTTACATGGAAAAATGACTAAACTTGAGCCAGAAGCCCCGCTGCATATCTACTTCCATATATTTTGCGCCAGAAGCCTTGCTGCATATCTACTTCCGCTCGTTTTCGTATTCGTAGGGACGTAAACGTGCGCTCTAATAAAATAATAACTGGCTCTGTCTAGCCCAAAATCGAGCTTACTGGTTTGCCATTCCTTACTTTTTCACTATATGAAACATGGTTGTCTGTAGTAAAATAGTATCATTCACTGCGGTCATTCCCAACCTGTTTAAGGTAAACCGGGCAGGCTTTATCTTTTAACTTCTGTGTCATCAAAAGTGTATTTTTATCTAAACTCGTTTCAAGCATAGTAGAGATTATCATCTCTGCATAGCCGAATATCCTAAAAGACGTCTCCTTAGCCCATCCACTTTTCGACAGATTTATCAAATATGGTAACACATACGTTTTCGTAAATCGCTTAGTAGAGAATCTGTGGGATACCAGTTTCATCCCAAACATCTCCTCTGGGTTCCCTATGAGCCAACTTCTTTTTTCAAAATACCCAACAGAGCGCAAATTTCGGACACCCATTGATTGTCTTGTCGGGGTGTTCACTAGAAAACGTCATCTAGAAGGCTATGAATTTTTGGACAGGAAAAGATGACATAGTTAAAGTAAATAGACGTATAAGACTGTGAAGGCTTTGGCGGCCGGTCAAAATACAATGTAAAGTATTTTCCAGGCTTTGAAGCCGTGGTCCAATGGAATTTCTTCCTGACGTCTCGTGTACAACTGCGGCAGACATTATCAAAGGCGATGAGGCAATGGGCGAGTGATCTCCAGTGCTCCGGGTTTCGGCGCACTTGAAGTATGAAATTACGGCCAACTCGAAGTATTGGACGGCTTCAAAGCCCAGAAAACACTTTAGATTGTAGACTTTTGTTTCCTCATCATTTTCTTTAGACATTTCATAGCTAACAAGATGACGTTTTCAAATGAATACCTTCTGCCTATATCAACGTTGAAATGCAAGTGTGGTCTTGTGGTGGGAGTATTCTGATGAGAGACAAATTTACTCTTTCTTAAGTATTTCGTAGGACGAGGTTGCGCTCTCACAGGTTTTAAGAGGAGGACTTTGCTTTCTCATAGTGTACCTGGAGGACGTGTGTGTTTGAGAGGAGAAAGGTGTCCGAAAAATTCTCTATATCGTTGGATTAAAACAATTGGTAAAAATCAGTTGAACACCTTAGAAAATAAACCTTGGAAAGGCATTAATAAGCTTTCCAAGGTAAACATTTTGAAAGTTGAAAGAAAATTATTTTCTATGTTGTTGAATGAAGTTTTCTAGCATTTTTTCGCAGGAAACTCGATTTTAAAAAATGCAAAAAGGCGATGTGTCTCTTATGGGGGGAGGGCTTTTGGCGTAAAATGTATCAAAGTAGATATGCAGGAGGGCTTCTGGCGCAATTTTAGTCATTTGTTCCTCTAAACTCCCATAAACAAAATTTAAGGTCCAGTTTGCAGAAAACATACCAGGCGCACATGCGTCGTAACAAGGTGAGTTTTAAAGCGGAGCCCAGTAAACACTTTTAGTGTCTAGATAAATGAATAAAAAATGTCAAGTACTTGAGATTTTTTTGAATATATGATATATTTTTACATTACATTCTTCACAGTCTCAAAAAGTCAGTTTCGATTTTTTTTAGAGAAGGAAGGATTTACCAAACACTCTTATTACTCATTGTTTTTTTCTTCAGAGTTGACTTTTTTAAATCAACCGAATTAAAATCAAAACTATTAAAGTTAATTAAAAGTGCCCTGCTCAGAACTGTCCTTGTTTTTATGCACAATGCAGCCCAAATTTCCTTATGGAGTTTACATGGAAAAATGACTAGACTTGAGCCAGAAGCCCCGCTGCATATCTACTTCCATAAATTTTGCGCCAGAAGCCTTGCTGCATATCTACTTCCGTTTCTTTTGGTGTACGTAGGGACGTAAACGTACGCTCTAATACAATAAGAACTGCCTCTGTCTAGCCCAAAATCGAGTTTATTCGTATTCTGAGGCTTCGCAAACTTTTTCAATATATGAAACGTGGTTGTCCGTAGTAAAATAGTATCATTCACTGCGGTCATTCCTAACCCGTGTAAGGTAAACCGGACAGGTCTTGGTCTTCTGTGTCATCGATAGTGTGTTTGTATCTAAGATCGTTTCAAGGATAGTAGAGATTATCATCTCTGCACACCGCATAGCCCTCTATTCTAAAAGACGACTCCTTAGCCTATCTATTTTTCAACAAATTTATCAAATATGGTAACACATACAGATTGGTAAACCGCTTAGTAGAGAATCTATGGGATACCCTTTTGCTCCCAAGCATCTCATATGGGTACCCTATAAGATAACTTCTTTTTTTCAAAATACCCAACAGAGCGCAAATTGATTGTCTTCAAAACCAACATAGCCATATTCGGGGTGTTCATTAGAAAACGTCATCTAGAAGGCTATGAATTTTTGACAGAAAAAGAGGATATAATTAAAGAAAATAAAAAATAGACTTTTGTTTTATAAGACTGTGAAGGTTTTAACAGCCGGTCAAAATACAATGTAAAGGGTTTTCCGGGCTTTGAAGCTGTGGTCCAATGGAATTTCTTCCTGACATTTTGTCTATAACTGCGGTAGACATTATCTAAGACGATGAGATAATGGACAAAGTGATCTCCGGTGCTTCCCGGCGTTGACTGATTCGACTGTGGTGAGCTCCGTGGTATTTATTCCCCGACCGTCGCGAAGCAGTGGAGGGACTATGTGGTGGTGGTAGCGGTGGCGCGGGGTTTCGGCGCACTCGAAGTATTAGACCACGGCTTCAAAAAGCGGAAAACACGTTAGATTGTAGACTTGTGTTTCCTCATCCTTAGACATTTCATAGTTAACTAGATGACGTTTTCAAATGAATACCTCCTACTTATATCAACGTTGAAATGCAAGTGTGGTCTTATGGTGGGAGTATTCTGATACTCTTTCTTAAGTATTTCGTAGGAGGAGGTTACGCTCTCATAGGTTTTAAGACTTATGAGTTCCTTTTACTTTCTCATAGTGGACCCGGAGGAGGAGTGTGTTTGAGAGGAGAAAGGTATACGAAAAATTATTTATATCGTTTGATTAAAAGAATTAGTAATAATCACTTGAACGCCCTCGAAAAGAATTAATAAGCCATTAATAAGCTTACGCAGGAAACTCTATTTTAAAAAATGCAAAAAGGCGATTTGCCTCTTATGGGGGGGGAGGGGGGGGGAGGACGAGAGGGGGGTATTATACATTCTTCACAGCATCAAAAAGTCAGTTTCGATTTTTTTTCTGAATGTGTAAGCAAAATTGCATCACCTTATTTTCCACCCTGTATAATTTCACCTGAATAACCTACCGTCCTTAGGCATACTACGTAGAATAGTACAAGGATAGATCTACTCGAATCGGCTTCGATCGAAGAAATCCGTTGATCCACTTCACAGTTATGCTCTCTCAAATTTGATGCAAAAATAGAGTGTTGCAAAGCAAGTGGCCAGCAGTTTATCCAGGATTTTTTCATGGTTGAGGTCTTGTTTCAGCTAGCTGAGCCGCTAAAACACTTTAGAACTATAATTACCTAAAAATAAATACCTATAAAATAAATAAATATTTGAAAAAGATACTGGGATTGAGACACAAAAAAACGCTGCGGTTACCATTGTCAACGTTTTGACGATTATTTTAGAACATCCTCAGCAAAGTTTTTTCAAAAGCACTTCTGGGAGTCGACCATGAACAATATTTGTATGTGATAAGGATGTACTATTAAGCGAAACATCTTGAACTTCCATTGTCTTTATTGAGTTTTTCACACGACGTTTCGAGCAGTTTTCAAGTGGAACTGAACATTAGGCTCGAGACTACTTGCTTATGTACTAATACAGCTAACCACGCCCACCATTCCTATTGGCCGGATCGTTGCCACAGTCGCGCGTCAAGCGACCACCAAGTTGCGACGCCTCTTCGATATGGCATCCTTTGATTCGGCGCACGAGTGCTGGTCGCTTGACGAGGGGCGGAGCCGACCATCCGACCAATAGGAATGGTGGGCGTGGTTAGCTGTGTTAGTACATAAGCAAGTAGCCTAGAGCTTAATGCTCGGTTCCACTTGAAAACGAGCAGAGATTCCACTGCTTGAAACGTCGTGTAAAGAACTCAATAAAGACAATGGAAGTCCAAGATGTTTCCGCTTAATGAACTATATTCTTAGTAGAATTTAATGGTTGTGTAATTCAAGAACGAGAGAGTGGTCGATATTAAATATTACCGAAATGGTTGATATTTTACAACAAAGAGGCCAACAAATTAAGTAGTTTAAAGCAAAAAAAGTGACATAATCATATTTGTAGCAAAAAATATTTAAGAAATTTAAAATACATATTATAGAATCCTCTAACAAGAAAAACAAAAGAATATCATTAGTCAAAGATCTTATTACCTGTGGCTGTCACCTATTAGGCGAGCTAGGTTGCCAATTCCTCGATCTGGGTCTCCTCTGTAGTCTAAATCAAGTAAATTAAAAACAATGTGTAACGTAAAGTTAGTCGAAAAAGTGAATCAAATTAAGTAAATCCTAATAAAATAGTAAGGAAATATTCACAAAAAATCGAATTTTTTTTAAATTGGTTGTTTTTATTTTGTCTAGTGTTAATTTAAAAAGATAATTAATAATTCTTTATAGCCACTTCTTACTCTCCTCAACGTGGTGTTTTCAAATTTAAAATCCGACTTTGCCTATTCATGTAGCCATAATTTAACCTTTTTCGTATCTCTTCAAACAACCGAGATCCACATGATTAAACTCGAAAAACGACTACTCTGTATTTTAATCACTTGTTTTATTAATTACAGAACAAGAAAGACAATAGTATCATTCTTGTTCTGTAATTAATAAAAGTTGTCAAACAAGACGGTATCGACCATTATAGAACAGCTGCTTTTGGCAAACTTTCTTGAGGGGCATACCCACAGTGTAGACAGACATAACGAATTTTCTATACTTATACGGAAATGATGAATAAGAATAGACAATTCAATGTAGTTTGTTATTTTAGGATGATATATCCTCATTAAAACAATATTTTTCTATTATTATTCGCATTTTATTCACATTATCTTTACCCTTATATATAATTTATAGAGTCACATAAATAAATTATAGTATAAAATTATAGTAAGGACGGCAACGTTGCTGACAGTTTATTAATTATAAAAAAAATATATTTGTTTCGATGTTTTAGTACTTTTTCAGTGTCAACAAAACTATACATGCAGCTTTGGAGCTTTTACCCAACAAAAGGGACAATTTAGGGATTTATTATAATTATATTTCGAATCAAACATGAAACATGATGATCAAGATGAAGTTTTACGTTCTACCTGACATTGAATTAGGTTGGTCCGCCATATTGTTTTGGGAGGCAAACATATCAAATGAGGTAATTCTGGAATGATCAATAAAAGTTGGCGTATTTACCGAAAGGTGGCAAAGGATGTCAATGTCATACATTACGAATCACATAGTTGCCAGAAAATGCAATTTGCAAGGTTTTGTGCGCTGTTGCCAATTATCGAAAATATTTTCAAATTTTGGGGAAAAAAATATACATTCTATGTGGATTTTGAAAACGGTAATAAGACTCGACTGATTGAAAAACTTTTGAACCACTTAATATGTGAAACCTCAAAAACTAATAACTAATCTTGTATTCGATCATATCACTGAACGCAGAATTGCATTTTATTAGAAATCAAATTGAAAATCTATTTGTCCTCCAAGAACAGGCAAAGACAGATCGTTGTAAAGCCCCTGCCGCTCTGCAACATTGCCAAATTTAAGAAAAAAAATAGAAAATAAAGAATTAACCAATTTGAACTAACCTAACCACATGAACTATGTGAAACTGTACTAAGCTTAAGCTAAAGAAAAGACTAACTTAACCCAACGAAACACAGAACTGAACCAACCTGAAAAAACGTAGGTAAAGTAAAACTGAACGTAAAGGACAAATACAACTGAACTGACCTAACCTAAGGAAAACATAGCTGAATTGACCTAAACCAAAGAAAAAACAGAACTGAACTAACCTGAACTAACGTAGTCAAACGCAGAATAAAACTGAACTAACTAACTAACAGAGCTCACATTTAGGTGCAGCAATCAAAAGACCATGTCGCCTAACTAAGATTGAAATAGAATTTTAACATTTTTTTGGTATTTTTTCTTAAGCCACTATTACAACGAATAATTCAAATTTTTGTCAGGGCGAATGGCCGCAAGTGTATACTGTCTTTTTCAATTATTTCAGAATTTTTACTTAAAAAATGCCGCATCTTTATGGGGTTCTAAAGTTTTGGAAAAAATATGAAAAATTTACTTTTAAATTTTAACGTTTTTTTTATTTTTTTTTTGTGCGACTGTTATTCCAAAATAATTCAAATTCTTGTAGAGGGTGAAGGGCCACAAGTGTATTGTCTTTATAAATTACGTCATTTTTTTACTTAAAAATGGCGAATCTACAGAGGGATTTAAAGTTTTCGCAAAAATACCAAATAATTTGGTTTTTTAGTATTTTTTCTTGAGCGATTATTACTCTGAAATAATTCAAATTTTTGTACAAGTGTACAATTAGTGTACAAAAGTCTTACTTCACAATACTGTTACGGTGAGCGGGAGGTGGTCGGCGGAGCGACATTCGAGGTTGGACCTTCGCGGCCTATCTGGCCGCTGCGGCGTGGGAACTGTCACAAGTGATTTATTACTCTGTTAATTTAGAACGCAGTTATTTACGACCTTTTTTTTATGTGTCTCTTAGAAATTATTTTTCTTCTAAGAATATTTTAGGCTTTTCTGTTTTTTAGGATTTTGTATAAAAGGCGAATAGCGCCGCCGTTAGGAGTAGTCTTATTTAATCGAGCTATAGGTAAACTAAAGTACGAAACGATAATAGAAGACTATAAAGTGTTAAGTAGTGAGTTATTTAGTAGGCGAATTGTACTTGTGTGTATTTGTGGAATAAATAAATAAATAATGTTTTCGTGTTAAATCGCTACACTGGAATTATCGAACCCTGAGTTCGCAACAATACCTAATATGTGACAGTGACAGCAAACACGAGCTTGTTACATTTTTCTTGTTGAAGAATCCTATTGTACAGGATGGTCTTTTTAACTTCAATCACCGAGATATCTGGATAACTAGTAAGGTAAAAAACTCTTTCCAACGGTGGCCTATATTGAACGGAATAGCCCATTTTAGACACATTTTTACGAATATAGGGTGGACCAGAAAAATGTGACATTACATTATGTAGTGTATTAACTCGATTGGCAACATATATAACTTTATCCACGACCATACTATAATAATCACATTATTCTTGTACATTCTCAAGACTAACGATAATCATTATTCACTTGTGAATAATGAACATTATTCACAAGTGAATAATGAGTTGTCATGGAAACGAAACATGTCGTAGGCAACTGACAACTCAAAAAGTAAACTGCCCTAAACATGAAATCGGTAGTTACCACTGGTTCATTCAAATAATTATCCTTCTATTAGGATGTATTGAGGCAAATGTAGGTTACAGTGTCTCTTTTTCACTAAAATATGTACTTTTCACTGAAAAATTGCCATAAAATGAAGTAATTTACCGTCTACCCTCGTAGCATTGAAATGAACATGCGGTGACATGCGCGGGTGACTAGATCGTCATCTATCGACAAGACGCATCAAACGTCGCGCTATTGAATAGCGAAACCAGTCGTGGTCGTGGTTTTAAAAATCTAAATTATCTTTGTGGCACCTATAACCTATCATATTTGAGAAAACCCAGAATCTTGGTCATGGATAAAGTATAGTATTCAACGCGCATTTAATGAGCGTTATTCTCTCGGGCAACTTGTGCCACTCGCTTCGCTCGTGGGCTCAAACGTTACCCTCGAGAATAACGACTCTCATTAAATGCTTGTTGTATAATATACTATAAATGGCGAGCGAGAATAATGATATTATTCCCGCAGTTTTAACTCATTTATCCCTCTGACGCTATATGAGCCCTATTTAATTTATGTCAAGCTGAATATCAATATATTATTAGGTGGTCGTGGACAAAAGTACATTTCATTGTTTTTTTTTCTTGACAGCTCAAAACGTGGCATCGACTTGGGTCTTGGCCGAGGATTCTCTGGATCGCAAGCCGCCAAACACCTGATGGGCCTGGCCGCCGCCAACTTCGCCGGAGGCCCCGGACGAAGACGCCGAAGCGACGATTCAGCCTAAGACGCTCCACCTGAAAAAAAAAACTCCGCAAAAGCCACCTTTTCAACTTCCAAAAAGTGCATTAAGAGTTTTGGGAGTTGAAAAGCGGGTTTTCAAACACTTATGTTAGATAGTTAAGAATCTACTCTAATTCCATTCTTCTAATACCTATTCGATATTCTCTGAAGTTAGTAATAGAAAATAATATTAAGCTTGACCTTTGCAAAATTGGTTTTTATTGGAGTAGAGGAAAAATGTTTTGGGACAAACCCTATTGTTTTACCTACCTTATTTTTCTATATAAAAAAATGTGTAGACCCCAAAATTTACTGCTTTTCATGCTAAGTTCCTTCTCGTAAAGAAGTGAAGGGCTATTTTTCTTAAACAATACAAAGGCATTGTCTGGCGGATACTTTTACTTACCTACCTGGACCTTTATGCGGAAAATAAAAATTCAATTTTTTACTCGTTTCTTTAGGGCCCTTTGCATAAGCTTTCCTTAAACACAATGTAATGAAAAATGAGCGGTTTTTGTTGTGTTGCGATACCTACTCACACTTTGTCAAACTGGTGGCGTTTTCGTTTTAATATTATATCGTACTAAATAATTAATATTGTTAGTGCTAAGGCAATTACTCAAATTTGCATACTCTCTAAACTATACAACTAAAGGTAAACTTAAGTGGAAATGAAATTATATATTAAAAAAATTTATGAAAAATCTTAATCGTCCTAATTTGGCTGCGCTAGCTATATAGAGTTATAAGAAGGTGGATCATACTTTGTCTGTGTGTACAGCTATTAAGAAAATAAAATTAGAGTAGAGAGCATTTGGTTTTATTCCTCCTCATCATCAATTTTATATTAAGAGACAGAAAAGAAAAACTGTATTAAGCATAAAAAATATTTTCTTATGAATTCACATTTTGAATTCCTTAAATCCGAGTGAATGTTTCTCATTTTCATATGGGAAATCGGGCCAATCGGCAAAACTTGCATAAGGGCGCTTATGAGCAAGAAGATGCCCTCATTCAGGGTTAAAAAACAATTCTCCCTAATAACCCCATCAACAGATACATATTACTAATATTATCAGAACACTTTCACCTTTCTTTAAGAGCTGTGAGGCTCTCAAATATATCTTTCCGGGCAACCCTCTAACCTCCAGACTCTATGATCTACCTAAACTTCATAGACTAGACAACCCCATACAACCTGTGGTAAGTTTCTTGAACACACCAGCCAGCTGCTTCTGTTTGTTTCTACGCTCTTTCTAACTTACTCCCTCCTTCTAACCTAAAGATAGTAAAGTCTTAATTTTACAACTTGGGCCTGACGTCAAAAGGTACGAAAACTACGTACGTCGCAGAGTTTAACATACATATATTATCATAACATGACCAACGTCAGACGAAAGTTGCCAAATATAAGGCCGCATACACAATCAACTATTAAACTTGCATCGCGAATACCTATTTTTGTGAATTCTAAAAATCGAAATAAAACCTTTGAGCCTTTTGCTCTTTGATTTACAATAGTAGCGTATTAGACAGGGGTACGAACTCTAGGATGGGTAAGATTCTATTAGAATTATTAGAATTTCAATATAAAATGATTTAGATATATTGATATTTAAACTAAACTTGTAGCCATATATTTTTTACAAACTAACTGAATTAGGTCCTTAGACGTGGCGAAGATTCAAGCAACAAATGGGGTTGCAGTCGGTTGTGATAACGTGTTAAACAAATAGCCCCAACTGCCTTGAAAATTGAAAAAAAGCTACATTAAAACTAATTAAAAAACGTGATATTAAATCGGACAGAATACCTATTTGGTTAATAAAGCTATGAAGCAAAAATTAAATAAAACCAAAATAACCGATTTTATGAAGAACAAAATTTGAGACAATATGTAAGTTATGCTTGCAATGAACAGAACTTCGTAAGTTTTTGACGAATTAGTTATTAAATTAGAAAGTAAAAGAATTGAGAATGAAATAATTGAGATTGCAAGTAGATACTAAGGTAGGCAAGTAAAATACTCTCTACTAAATCTCTTCTTCCTCCGAACCATCCTCCGCAGTATCAAACTCGGAATTGGAATCATCGGAATGCTCTCCTGGCATATTATAAGCTGAGCAACATTCGAGCAGTCAATAGTTTTTATTGCTTCCCATCCTTTTTTGATGACTTTGTTTACATGCTCAACATATTTTTTCCAATTGTGTCCTGTGACTTGTCCTAATCATTGCTCCACGTAACCAGCACTTCCTCTACAGTCCCTCTTGAATGTTCAATTTGTTGATCATAAATCCTTTTACATTATGACCATACCATTTTTAAAGCGTTATACTGACAATGGTAAGATGGTAAACGTAGTATTTTATATCCAAAAAGTTTCCCATACTCGTCTAATTCAAATTTCTGTTCAGGTAACGATTTAGCGGCAACAATAACCCAAATTTCGTCTTTCATAGCTTGTTCCAGAAAATGGAAATTTTTGGACTTGAGCCGGTCAATTAACTTAAATTTTGGACAGGATTTGTTTGGAATTTCCTCATAAAGGCCGGAGTGGTAAGAAGCGTTATCCATAATAATTAAAGATCTTGTTTGGAACTAACTGGGTTTTAAACCATTTTTCGAAATTGACTTTGTTCATAGAATCATGGTAATCACCCTTCTTGGAACCACTTTTAAAAATCAAACTGGCGCCTTTAATAAAGCGTTGTTCATTGCCGGCGTTCACCACTATATAACGACATCCTAAATATAATTGTTTTTTTAGATATTAATAAATAACAGTAAAAGAAACATTAACCACAAAACCATCATAAGGCTTTTTGGAGCATGTTGCCAATGTACCATCCTGCCAACTTTTCCGGAAGCTTCCCTTGCTAAAAATCCACGTTTCATCTACAAACACTGGGGTAAATTTGTCAGAAGCCGAAGATTCTTGATTTTTAATGTATTCCCCCAGAAATTGTGCGTTTTTTTGCATTTAAACCCTCTACTACGACACCACTGCGTAAGGGCCGAAAAGTGAAGCATTCACTTAGTTCTTCAAGGAGTTGTCTTCGAAGGTTTGCAATGGTTACATACCTATTCATTTCTTGCAAACATACGGTACCTAAATAATGTCTCGAGTTTTGTTCTTCACAAAGTCGGTTACTTTGGTTTTATTTACTTTTTGCTTCATAGACTTTTTAGCCAAATAATCCTTATCCATCTCAACACCACGTTTTTACATTCGTTTCAACGTAGTTTTCCCATTTTTCAACGCATTTGAGGCTCTTCGTAACATATTCCGACAATCGATTGGAACACCATTTGCGTTACTTGAATCTTCTCCATCTCAAAGAAGGCCAAAACATTTAGAATTAATAGCTGTGCTTGCTGATTGTAACGTTTTGGAGCCATATTAAGAGTATGGTTTTCAATGTTTTTGAGTGAAAACTTTTGACAAATAGTTTGGCATACTCTATCTTTTGACAATAATCGATCAGGTAAAAGGTACAGAAATTTATTTGAGACCTGCCTTTAATTACTTTATTTTTTCTTTCGTCCATTTTACATATGATAAACAAAGCAAGAAAAAAAAGATGAAGGGTCCAAGTTATAAAATTAAGACTTTATCAAAGAGCTCATTCGATTTTGCGCACAAAGTGAACATTTTTCCAATACCAACCGATTAAACTGCTAACAAAAAAGATCGATACGGCAAAATTTTTCGTCATGTTTAGGGATCTGTATCTCGGAAATGCCTTAGCCGAAATTCATAACTTAAAGAGACTTTGGAAGATCGTTTCTTCTAGAATCAGGGAGAGTGCTTTTGAAGTTATACCTAAAAGTAAAACTGAAATGTCGAAACGTTTGAAATACTTTACTTCATATTCGCAATCATAACAGCTTTTGAAAAATGGTAAAAAACGTGCTAAAATTCATAAAAAGATATAAAATGGTACCACGAGAGAACCCATATCAAGGTTCCCATTTATGACATATTGTTTGTGAGTATGAAACGAATCTACAATTGAAATTTCACTTTTCTAGTGAAGAGTTTCTAGAATTTCTTTCTTGATTGTTCGTAAAAATGTAATATTTGCCAATTTTTAGCTCACTCTATAATATCTAAATCAGAAATCAATGCAGTGTTTACAATAAGGTAATAAAATTTAGCATTAGCACTTAGCATTATTTTGGACCCCGTATACTATTTAAAACAGAAATCAACGCTCTATTTATCATAAAACTACTCGAATTAACGCAATAAATTAATTGATATCGATCTACTATGCAAAAATCCTAAAATTCCAGGTTAGAACATTTTTTTGGGACACTTTATACTATCTAAAACGTAAACATATGCCCTATTTGCCACAAAACTACTGTAACTAACGAATAAAATCGATTACTATTAATTTATGTGGGAAAAGTAGTTATTTCTTTGTTAAGCATATGGAGCTCTCAAACCGACCCGAAAACCGAATTTTGGTTTATATCATTTTATATATTAACAGTTTATATCGCGTTTTATTTAAGATTTATCCGAAAAGCTATATGAGGAGCCAAAAAAGTGCAATAATTTTAGTGTTTTTTAACAATTTGTGGATAAAATGGCGAAGGAAATGGTCTGCAGTAAATACTACTAATATCTGAAAACACCAGACTCCTTGAATAATTAAAATTGCTTTCATTACTAAGTTTTCATAACGCTTTCATTGCCTATAACTAACATGTTATTCCGCCTTGTCTACGTACTAAATAATCCACCCTTTCTATGTAAAATACACACTGCTTATGGACCTTTTCTGCATTATTAGCATATATTAGCTTCCTGCATCATTTTTTGCACCACCCTATACTATCTAAAACAGAAATCAACGTCCTATTCATTATAAAACGACTCGAAGTAACAAATAAAATCGATTACTATAGGTTTAAAAAAAACATATAGAAAATTCTATATTAAACATATGGGGCTCTCAAACCGGCCCAAAAAAACTAAATTTTGAGATAAAAATCGTGCATTGCTGCCTTTAACAGCTAATATCTCGTTTCGATGAAGATTTATCAAAAAATGTATAAGAACTGCTAAGGAAGTAGAAGAATAGGGCTACACGTGGAGCCCATTTTCGAAGCTCTGACTAGAACAGTAACCGAGCACGGGTGGTCCAAAAATAAGGTACAATTTTTGCATTTTTTTTTAATTTTCTTAAAAACCGTGAAAGCTAGCTTCTTTCTGATACATGCATCTGATAGCCCTTGATAACCTCTTCATACATCATATTAACCGGCATATCGAAAAACCTTACCGTTTCCAAGATAAACAGAAAAATGTAAAAATTTGAAAATTTTCAGCCAAAATCGATTGTCATAGATTTTGTCAAAAATAGTCTCATATGAAAGAGAAGACAAAAATATGTAAAAAATGTACAATTTTGAAATTTTCAGTAATTTCCTTCCCCTTCAAAATGGCGCCAAAAACGTAATTTTTCCACTTTTTATCGACATTTTAATTCTTATATCTATATAATTCGAAAACTAAACATGGTATAACGATGCTATTGACACCCATGAATAGAGCATTCTCGACCACAAAATACCTGCTTAATTTGTCGTTCGAGGTTTTTAATTTAGTTGACGTTTTTTTTTAATTTAGTTGTTCGATCAAATAAAAACATTAGGTATTTTTTGCAAAATTTTAACAGTTTTTCACTTCCTATAAGACTGTTATGAAACTAAGCAAAATTTTAATTAACGTTTTGAGCAGTATTTGAGACGGCTCACACTTAATTGAGATACTGTTGTGCAATTGTCATAAATGGCTTTGTTATAAAATGGCAAAAGTCACTCTACCCCTATCAACGAAAAATTTCATCAGTTAAATCTCGGAACCTAGAAACGGTAAAACCGAACAGTTAGTACCACGAATGGGCTTCGTGAAAGCTATTTTGTCAGTCATATACGAAAAGCTGATTGTTTGGGCGTGGCACATTTAAAAGCAATATTTGTAATAAAAGGGCATACCTTGATGAAGGCGTATAGTAGGCGTAAAGTCGAAACGTCGGATATATATGGTTTCAGCGCCCTTTAGCAACAGTGAGTAAGTTGGAGCAAAAAAGTGTCATTTTAATAATAAAGTTTTCAAAATAGAACCTTGGGTACCCGCGGCAAGGTTCTTGACATTAGAGCCTCTAGCCCGTCCCATAAGGTAGCCACATACCAAATTTCAGCTTTCTAGCTCAAACCGTTTCAGAGATATCGGCTTTAAACCAAACGTTTTCAGGCGGCCATCTTGGATTTTTTAAAATGTCATTTTTAGCGAATTTTACATAAGGGAAACCTACCATTCGATTTTCAAGTCGATATCACCATCGGTTCATAAAACAGCTATAACCTAGGTACAGTCAGCTACGTAGCTATGTGAACTACATTACCATTCATGGTACTCCCATGGGCACCCACCATCCAAAGTTGAACTATGTATCATTACCAGTTCTTTAAATACTAACGTTACCCAGCTATCGTAGCTATGATAGCTGAGTCAGCTATATCACAATTAATGGTACCCCCATAGGTCCCCACCATCCAAATTTGAACCATGCACCATCAATGGTACCCCAAATATGACGTAATCTGCATTCCACCCATATAATACGCATTGCCCAACGTTTTTCTTATGGGAAATACACGTGCAAAAGCGTGAAAACTTATATGCAAAATTTCGTTAATGGTACCCATGGGTTTGGTACCATAAATAAGGTTTCGACCCATGGCAACTTACAGTTCATTCCCTAATGAATCATGGTACCAAATTTCAGCTCTCTAACTTTATTCGTCTCAGAGATATCCCCATTTTTTAATTACCTTGTCTACGGCGGCCATTTTTTTTTCGCCTCCATCTTTTATTTATGACGAATTGAATATTGTACCATTTAAAAAGCGTTGCACAATGTATTTCTTATGGGAAATACACGTGCAAAAGGCTGAAAACTTGTATGCAAAATTTCGTTAACGGTACCCATGGGTTTGGTACCATGACGAAGGTTTCCACCCATGGCAACTTGCAGTCCATTCCCTAATGAACCATGGTACCAAATTTCAGCTCCCTAACTTTATTCGTTTCAGAGATATCCCCATTTTTTAATTACCCTGTCTACGGCGGCCATTTTTTTTCGCCTCCATCTTTTATTTATGACGAAATCAATATTGTCCCATTTAAAAGGCATTGCACAATGTATTTCTTACGGAAAAACGGAAGAAATGGCAAAAAAAAATTATACCTACGCCCATGTCTGCCGAAAAATCGAAAAAATACATTTTTGCCCGAATTTGTAACCGCCACTGTCCGGGCGAAAACCGCGTGGTCTGGCTTCGACGTGAAACAGCCAAAAGTGAATCCCGACATGAAATTTTCAAATCGACCAGTCTTTGTGAAAACGACCTCGAGGACCGGGCATTTTGCCAATAATCTTCCTAGAAATGTTCAAATTTTCCCCGGCCAGACAGTTTTCCCCGCGTTTCGGCCGATTTTCCTTAGTCTGAGGCTTTAAAGTTAATGTTTACATTTCGGAAATCTCAGCTGTCAGTTGCAGATGGGCGCGACCGCCGAATGCTTCCGATTACTAGTTAGTGGCTGGCGAATCGGAACCATTCGGGATTTTCGACCAAAATTTGAAAAATTTTGCATCGTTCGTTTCGAAATTCAATTAAGACCATTTCGCGACGTCCCTGCTAAAAGTGGTTCCTAAGTCCCAAGAAGAAAACATTCCAACGTATCCCCTGGGATAGAAAACCATTCGATTAGATGCGCGGTCTCCGGACAAATATACCGCAAAGTGGCAATTTGAAATTTAAAGTTTAAAAATTCGTCAAAATTTCAAATTCAAAGCTAGGTCCTTGATTTTTGGCACAACAAAGGGCACACGTGTCTACTATCTCCCTGAATTATTTCAGATTTTTTGCTGCGAAAATGTCGAATCTACAGGGTGAAATGTGAGAAAAGTACACCAAAATTGGCAAAAAATGCGGCACAGAAAAACTTTTGTAGCTCACCCGGTATAAGAGCTAGACCAAAACTAATAACTTATTTTTTTTTCTCTCCACGTCTTCTAGTTGCCCATATACAACCGAAGCCGGATCGTTCCATAGTTTTCGTAAAAATCGCTAAAAACTACCTTCAAAGCTTGGACACTTTACCTTAATGGTTTTTGGACATTTTTTTGACCACTCTGTATTAAAGTGACACCTTTGGCGGGATAGGATTAAAAGTAGCCAAGGATGTGCCCTTTCCCCTGGTACCATTCTTATTGGGCCAGTCGTCTAACTAAAGGGGTCCAGAAGGCCGAAAATTTGACCATTGCAAAAAATTTTTAGAAAAACCGTCCCAACTTTGCGAATTTTTATACACTTTTCTATTTAACTTATCGGAATTAGACTTCAAAATTTATCGTCTACACATATGAGAAAATCAACCCATAGGGAGGCCTATAACCCACATGGTCCCGGAGTTACGGTAAAGACGCTAGACTTTTGGGTTGTGAAAAAAACGCATTTTTGACTTTGATACGCCACTGGTCAGCCCCTTCCCCCCCCCCGCACGTGCAAGAAAATCGACCACATTTTTGGAAAGCCCGTTCATTTCTGTACATACGCGCAATACTTCAAAATCCCGTCAAATGAGCAGTTTCAGAGTTATAAGCGATAGAACCAAAAAAATACCAAATATCTACAACCAAAATGTCTCCGTTGGCTCGCCTTTATAATCCTCACTGCGTTCGGATAATGATAGCCAGAGGTGAATCTGTCATTATGGTCAAGTCATTATTGACATCCAAGAGGTGGAATACTCTTGGTATATATATTGGAATACACGTGGTAGTTCATACTCAATATTTACCTGGTCCAAGACTTTTTCCAGTTCAATGCAACATGTTTCAGCAAAGGAACGGCTTCACAATGAGGAACTTCTTATCACTCTTCTTATCATTCTCTTTCTTGCAGAAGTATACAAGGACTTTCTTGAAAACAATTTAATACTTATAAACAAGAATGCAGAAATTATCCACTGGTTCAGCAAGTCGATGACGACTGTTTTTGCATCCTTGACGCGAGCCCTGAAGAGGCTGGTTTCTTGTTGGAGAAACTCAATTACATCCATCCTAGAATTAAGTTTACATTGGTGCTTGAACATGAAAACTCTTACTTAACCATCACAAAGACTGATGGCGGCACCCAGACAGACCAAGGAAATGAGTACCGTCAAACAGATTGCTTCCAATAATGGGCATAACCCCAACATGGTGAACAGGCTCCTTTCTAAATGCAGACAGAAAGATCTCTCCAAACTGGCTTATGCTGGCACACCACAGGAAGCGGATCCAGGGGGCTTTATTGTGATCCCCTTCATCTCCAACAAATTGACGGGGGACATTTCTAAAATATTCCAACATTGCCTGCTCCAACTGACTGGATTTCACGGAGGATTGGGAGATCCTCCAGGAATTGAGGGCTACTGCCGAATGCCTTAACATGCAGGTGAGTCTCAGCAGGTCTTATGTATCCCTGCATAAAAGACTTTTAAAATTAAATAAATAGCAATAAATTGCATTAACCCCTTTCTCGGAAACAACAATAAGGGAACGATGTGGTAGGTTCCGGTCTGATAGGTACTACTTGTCGAGAGGGCAAGGAGAACTTCCAACTGGATCCATTCTCGTCCTACGGGTTTCGGGTCTAATTACACTCGAGGAACGGCAGATGGCTCTTTAGCGGAACTACCCTAGTAGCACCCTGACGTTAAAATGACGTCAGTTTATGGTCGCGTTGGTCAGTTGAGACTGGAGCCTACATAATGACATCACATTGCTGACGAACCAAGGGGGTCATCAACTCACGTCATAGAATTGACGTGAATAAGACGTCATTATTAAATCATCTAGCTCATATTTAAAAAACATTAATGATTTACTAATAACAATTGAAACATTTATAAAGCAAGGAGGTTCTCTCATAATTTTATATTAGAGAGGAAGGCAAAGTGATGGAGATTTGCCAATTTGCACCTTTTTGTGGCGCCCTCTTTGGGGTCGCATTGATTGCCTCTGACGTTATGTGTTGACAAACGTCCATCTTGTCAATTTACTCGTTCATAAAATTTTGCTGCATAATTCAAAATAATAAAGTTAAAATTCTAGAATGCAACTATGACTTTTTAATAGTGAAAAAAATCCCTGACGTAACACTGACCTCAAAGTTGTGTGATTTTGTGTAACCAAACTACAGTTTCACGTCAGTGGGCTGTGACTTAGGCCCGTCATTTTGACGTCACTACGACGTCACGTTTTTAGGTGATTTCGACGTCACATCTGCCGTAACACTGACGTCATTTTCATGTCATCGTGCTACCTGGGTAATAAATCTGACCAGTAAAGTTTTTAAGAAAATTGCACGAAGTATGCACTACCTAGTTGTTTGTTACCGTGCATACGGCAGTTAACTTTTGATACCCCCTTAAAATCGGCCAAAGAATATAAGGTTTCATTTTCCACCCTCATTATGACCCTGGACGATCTGGAAAAAATGAATGCAAAAAACTGTATTTAAAACTGAATATTGTTAGTACAAGATTTCCTCATTAGATGTCTAATTAGTAAATTGAAACATTTTGTATTGTTCCTCAATAGATGTCTATTTAGTAAATTAAAACATAGTCGAATAACCATTTGCGCAAAGTTTACTAAAAATGAATAAAACAGAAGCCAATTGACATTTGATTTGATAAGTATAGAGACATATCCTCTCTCTTGACATTCCTATTGAGGTAACAAAGGATAGAACTAAGCTTAGCTTTCCGAATCAAAAATCCTGTAATTGCTGTTTTACAGTTTTGGCCCCTCTTTTTACCAGTGGGTACCTCAAAAATGGCAGCGATATCCTCCAGAAGTGACGTCACGTAACATAGAACCATTGAACTATTTACTCTATTAACTAAATGGACACAACGATTGAAAAATCTGAAAGGAATTAAGGATTAGACAAGCCCAAAATGGATATATTTCTGTCTCTCTCAAGCCCGTAGTTCGTAATGGACAAAATATTGCCATGATCGTTAGTATGTAATAATCTGAAAATTGTATGTATTTGGATATTGGCAGATTTTGCTTGTTTCTTGATTTCGTATTCAACTATATTTACAAATTTGGAACCCTAATTAAAAAAAAATGAAATTAATAAATTAATAAATAATAAATAAAAAAAAAAGATAAATGACAGTGTTTTGACACCAACGTCAATGTCAATTGTCATATATTGACTGTTGGCATCTGTTAATTTTGTTTTTGATGTCAAAACTGTTAGTCAGAAAGTCAGAAACGTCAAATAATTTACGTTTTACTTTACGTCAAAAATTTTAAAAATGTATAAATGCCCGTCTTTACTTATATTGGAAAAAAATTAATTGCAGAAAACTGTAATTAATAACGCGTACTGAAAAAAAAAATCTGAAACCAACAAGGATAGAAATATCTATTCTTATATATCGATTCATTTGACAAAGGATAGAACTAAGCTTATAGCGTTTTCGAGCGATCGCTCTAGCAATGACCTAGGAGATGTGGAGAGAGCAAATGACGCCGATGTTTACCTAATAATGGTCCCGTTTTTTTACCGGAAATGATTTTAAGGTACCAATGACGTAATTTCATCATCACAGCACATCAAATGGCAAATCGCGATTTTGAAATATTTCACGAATGATGTTAGGTGACGTCATTTCCACCATTTTAGGTGCCCAGTGCTAAAAAGAGTGGCAAAACACGTAAAAGAGGAGGGTTCCTCCAAATGTAATAATACGGCTCGTTGGCTTGCCGCTATGTGGTCTCCAACATCACATGGTGGCGGTGGCGGTTGATGCTGCGGTGTTGCCGGCGCCGCGGGAGCTGTTGAGATTTTACTAAAGAAAGTTTTTAGACAAAATCTTCAAAACTTTCAATACTGAATTGGCTACTAATTGATTAGAATAAAAATCTAAAATAATTTTTCGTTCTTTCAGGAATCTGAAATAAAAGAACGGCCAACGTTGACTTATTGAAATAAGCTAAGTGGCCCACAAGAAACGTGCTTGAGGTGTACACGATTTCGTAGTAAAAAATGGGAGGAAAAAGCAAAGGAAACAAAACAACGCAGTGCAAAAGAGAAAAGAATCCTGTCAGATCGCTGGAATTCTTGATATTATGGCGGCGGCATATTAATTGTCGACGTGATTTTAATATTTTTATTGGTGTTGGTGAAGTTAGCGGGATTAGGACAAATAATGCACCTCTTTTTTATTTGAAAATGGCCGACGTTTCGACTATTTATTTAGTCTTCATCAGGGCTATTCTCACTTAGAGAGGGTAGTCAGTTAAAGTACGATTTAAGATAGTTACGGTAGCAAACTCCATTCAATTGTTCGGTGACCCTGGTATCCTAGGCTCGACAAAACACACATCCGCTGCCCAAGGTACAAAATTTGCGAATCAAATTTTTGTTTCGTCAATTCTCGAAATCAAATTTCGCAATTCAATCTTCACCATCACATTTCCACAACAACTAGAAAACAGCACGCTTACCAATAGTACGGTGCTCGTAATGTCTTTCTGAAGCATTCCAAGCGTTGATTTCCATAACTTGATGCCAAGACTGGCCAACACGAGTAGCTCATTTTAACCAAACTCCTCCCTTTTTAGCGGCGGGTACTTTAAAAATGGCGGCGATATTCTCCAGAAGTGACGTCACGTGACATTTTACTTGAAGTAATGCGAAATCGCGATTCGCCAATTGATGTTATGTGATGATGAAAATACGTCATGGGTACCTTAAAAATGGCGGACTTCGGGCCAAAAAGCGGAACAATTTTTAAGGAAATATCGGCATTTGTTTTCTCTGTCGATATCTCCTAGGCCATTCGTGGTACATGCACTCTTTTATAGAACCATTGAACTCGAATAAATTAATAAATAATAAATTTAAAAAAATAAAATGACAAATGACAATGTTTTTAACACCAACGTCAATGTCAATTGTCATGTATTGACTGTTGATATCTGTCAATTTTCCTTTTGATGTCAAAACTGTTCGTCAGAAAGCCAGAAACGCCAAATTTTCGTTTTACGTTACGTGAAAATTTAAAAAAATATGTAAATGCCCGTTTTTGCTCATATTGGAATAAAGTTAATTGTAGAAAACTGTAATTAAAAATGTGCACTGAAAAAAAATATGCAGGAACGACTATATTTCTATCCTTACATATCGTTTCTTTTGACAAAAGATGGAACTAAACTTATAGCGTTTTCGGTTGGCCGTTCCAGCAATGACCTAGGAGATATGGACAGAGCAAACAGACGTCGATGTTTACCTAATAATGGTCCCGTTTTTTGGCCGGAAATCCGCCATTTTTAAGGTACCCATGACGTAATTTCATCGTCAGAGCACGCAGAAGATGTTAGGTGACGTCATTTCCACCATTTTAGGTGCCCAGTGCTAAAAATGGGGGGGGGGGGGCAAAACACGTAAAACAGGAGGGTTTCTGCAGTTGTAATAACCTAGTTCGTTAGCTTGTTGCTACGTGTGCTTGCCGCATCACGTGGTGGCGGTGGCGGTTAATGCAGCGGTGTTGCCGGCGCCACGGGGACTGCTAAGATTTGACTAAGGGAAGTTTTTAGATAAAACCTTCAAAACGCTTTTAGAAAAAAATCAATAATTTAAATTCAATAATTAAATTAACTGATTAAAATAAAAAGCTAAAATGGAAAGGACTAAAAAAATATAATAAACAATAAGTAAAAAAAAATTGACAAATGAAAGTGAAATCCGCCATTTTTAAGCTACCCATGACGTAATTTCAACGCTAAAACAGAAATCTAAAATAATTTTTTGTCTATTCAGGAATGTGAAATAAAAGAACGAAGGACCTTGACTTATTTGCAATAAGCTAAGTGCCCACCAAAAACGTGCTTGCCGTGTACACGATTTCTTAGTAACAAATTGGAGGAAAAAAACAAAGAAAACAAAACAACGCAGTGCAAAAGTGAAAAGAATAGTTCCAGACCGCTGGGATTCTTGACATGGCAGCAGTATAATAACTGTCGTGATTTTATTATTTTTATTTTTTTAATTACCTAGACGAAACTTAAAACTTGATCATCATGTTGCATGTTTGATTTGAGATATATTTATAGTATATTTCTATAAATATGTATCTTCTAAGGCAGAATTTGTAGTTAAGTGCTGAAGGAAATTTTAAAATATTAAAACAACTATGCTCCTCATAATTAATAAATTGGCTGTGGTGTTGCCATTCCTACAATTTGTAATACTTTATTGTATTTATGTGTGATTATAGGTTATAAAAGGGTAAAGATAATGTTAATTAAATGGGAATAACAACAGAAAAATAATGTTTTAAAGAAGATAAATTGTCTTAAAGAATATCGACATTGAGTTTTCGATTCTTTTGTACCATTTCCGTATAAGCACAGAAAATTCGGTGGGGGTCGGAAAAATTAGCTGTTCTGGAACGGTAATCGGAAGTTCAGTTTGCACGACAGACTCTAAGAGTATTCCAATTTTTTGTTTTCTAAATAAGAATTAAACGGTGGAAATACTCTCAGAGCTCTCTAGCGTGGCCACCTGAAAACGCTCTTAGAAGAATGCAATAATGAAATAAAACGTGTCGCGCCCTTTGCTATCTCGCGAATGCTGCGCCGTCTATCGTTCATTGTGCCAACAAGTATAAGCATAGATTTCAACTCTTCGATCGACGATCTATCAGACGACATATTCGATTTCTCTGAGATTCTCAATATGTCACAGAGGGCGCCACCAATTATATCAAGTCAAAAATGTCAAATAAGCAACATCGTTTCACTGCTGTTTGTCTGGTTGCATAGGCTTGCGCCTAGGCTATAGCGATAGCCTTACCAATTTTGCCATTTTCATGTTAATGCTGTTTTATGAAAGATGCCAAGAATCCAAGATAAAATTATATTGTCGGATAGTTCAATCTCGTGCCTGTTATTGGGCGACAGGACAAGGGCGACAAGATTGGTTTTCTCATTTGGTGCCGATGTTGAATCTTTTTTTTATTAACTATTAAACGCTATAAAAGCAGGGACAAGTTGTCTGCTCAAGCGTCTACGACGTCTATTTTTAGGTTTCGGTTAAGGCGTCCAATAACTGGTCGTTTCGTTATGCAACTGCGAAATATTAATATGCACTCAGTATAACAATAATAAAGGTGATAAAATTCTACCATATGAGAAGCCAATATATCAATGGAATAGTAGATGTTTTATGTATGGTCGGCTTTATTCTTTGTTTACTATAGGTTATTGACGTCAGCTCTATTACGTTTATATTATTATAAGGTTCGTTTTGATGATTTTGTTTACTGCTCCTCGATCGTGGATGCAATAAAATCATGCGGATTTTTTTTGTTTTCTGCCCAAATGCTGTAATATAAGCTACACAAATGAAAAATAGCTAATTATTGAAGCAGGCATTTAAAAAATTGATTAAGTAGGTACCTGCTTGTTAAGTCACAGAGTAACAAAAATCAAAATCATTACAAAAGGAAAAATATTTTTTTTCTAAGAAAAATACACAACAAACATGTAAATTGCATACTTTTTTTTGTAATTTAAACCACATTTTACAAACTATACGTGTTTTAATGTAATGGGTTTTTTTTCTAAAACCTCGACACCTAATCCATTAAATTGCGATTTGCCACAATGACCTCCTTTATTTTAGAATATTTAATTGCCAAAATATATTATTATGTATCAAGAACAAGAGTTCTAATTAACTTTTACTCATTACACCTGCGACAAGAGTACCACTACCTACTGAGAATGGAATGGTGAATGGTGTTATTATCGTTTCAACACTATCTTATACAGAAGCTGAAATAAAAAGATGGAGGGTTTATTGTTCTAAATTAACACAACGCAAAAGGTATTTATTATATAGGTACTCACCACTCACCAGTAAAAACATAACGGGTGACCAAAAAAGCGAAAAGAAATGCTTTTATTGAACAAGTACAGCCTATTTGGCTGTACAGTAATATAAAAAGAATCAAACATTTTGTGAAAAATCAACCATGCTCTTTATTTTTCTACCAATAAAAAATATACTCTTTTATAAACAAAATATAACAAAATGCAGAATCGAGCGACCGCAGGAAAGCGCTCTGATGATCTACTGTTTTAACAGGATCTACTGTTTTCACCACCTTTCTACAATTTTTTTTTTATTTTTTGTCAAACTTCAGTTATTGCAAAATGCGAGGTGTTCATTATAAAACTTCATCTAGTTGGCTGTGAAATTTCAAAATAAGGATGGAGAAACAAAAGTCCATTTATTTGAATTATGTCATCCTTTTCTGTCAAAATTTGATAGCCTGCTAGATGAAGTTTTATAATGAACACCCCGTAAATCAAAAAGCAAATAAAAACGAAAATTTGTTTTTATCATCAGTAACAAAATGTAACTCGAGCATCGAATTATCGAAAGCTCTAAGCATAGTTCCATTGATCATTCCAGAATTACGTCATTTGACATGTTTGTCTCTCAAGGCAATATGGCGAACCAACCTATTTAATGGTCGGGAAGCACTGGAGATCACTTACTAGTATCACATACACGCAGCTGTAGACGAAACGTTAGAAAGAAATTCCATTGGACTAAGGCTTCAAAGCGCGGAAAACACTTTAGATCGTATTTTGAGCCTTCACATTCATCTAAAATCATGTAAATCGTAATAGTTTGGATAAACAATTCTTTCTTCCCTCAAATTTTACCCTTTTCACCGGACAAATGGAATAACTAAGAACCAAACCAATAACCATTCCTAGTTATTTATTTCTACTAAGTCTACGAACTATGAGCCTTGCATGAACATGTATTTTTGAATATCTTGTATATTTCCGATCATTATTAACATCTATTTTTGATGCAACCTTGCATTCTATATCCACGGTCGCCAATAATAACACATCATCTGTGTATTATTAAGTTTTAATCTTAGAATAATGAACAGAGATCTTGGCTGCTTTAGTTTTCTATTTTCGCCACGTTTTGAAAAGATGAGTAGGTGGCCATTATAGAACGACTATAAACTAGTAAATTTAGATATTTATTATAATGTAACATTGCTGTACCTAGATAACCGCTAATAATGGAGACTTCTTCGTTTTCAGTGTTGCTCTTAACGAACCCGTTCCACAGTTCACAAGCAGCTCCAGAAGGTGGCAAATCGTCTACGGACCTCTCTATCTATTCCAAATAAAAGTACTGACGCGACGCCCCTATACAAACATACATAATGTTAAACATCTATGTAGGTATATAATGTTTATCATCTTTTGAACACGTGTATAAGCAATCTTTATGATCCTATTAATATACCTACAGTCTAAGCACAAAAGACAACAGTAGGTAATCCTCTAATCAGTTTTTAACTACTGGCTTTCGTACTAATACGACATAAACTTTGATAATGGTTATTTCAGGCCAAACCGCAAAACGCGTCACACAAGCACAAGGTACTATACCTTTTCCAGATGACTCATTTAGCAATTGTTCAGTTTGCAATGTTCACCAGCATACAAGAACAACCCGACTTTTAAATTTGCCCTATTAAACTAAATTCTAAAATGTTTTGAATCAACTGCCTGAAGAGAGTTCTATCTACTGTAGAAACGTTCTTTATGCCTTGCAATTCCGCTATGCGGCTTCGTGCGCAAACTATCCATATGTATGTACAGGGTGGCCATACCTTATCTCGAAAACTGGAAGTGGCATGAAAAAAAATCAAATACAGAAGTTTCACAATTTAGTAAATAATTTTTAATTACTTAATTTCTGTATATTGGACAGGTTGTCCCAATTCTGCGCATTCACTAACAACTTTTTTATTTTAAATTAGAAATGACATTTTTCTTTCACTAATCGACTCTATATTTGATTCTAAAACTTTTCTGCATTTATCTATATATCGTTGTTGGTTTTTTCATGTAGGACATTAATATGGAAAAATGTAGAGAAAATCTTGTGTGTATCTTTTTGTGCTTCGCCCAGTTGCAGGCCTCAGCTTCGCTTCGGCCGTCAATCTCTGGGCTCAGCACGAAAAGACCCACTTTTACTCCTAGTGACATAATCTACTATTATTTTTAAACTCCGTGCCTCTGTAGAGTTCAAAATTCCTGTAAAGAAACAGTTTGCACCTCGATGTCTCTGTAATCTTTAAAACCTCATTGCAGTTTCTTCAAACAATTTATTAATATTTTAATTTGAAAGTTTGTGTTAGTTTAATGGGATTTCACAGTTTTGTAGGCTTAGTAATGGATTTAGGACGACTACAGAAACATTATAGTGCCCGAATAAACTGCCTAGAGACATTTATCACTTTTGTGTTGGAAATTCAGTCGATTTCACTTTCACAGTAGCCTTCAAAATTCCTGTCTAGTATCAGTTCGAACCTCGATGTCTCTGTAATCTTTGAAACTTCAATACACTTTTTTTGTACCATTTAGAAAGATTGTGATTAGTTTTATCTTAGTTCCAATGGGCTTTGACTGTTCTGTAGCCTTAGCAATAGATTTAGAAAGGTTACAGAGATATTATACTGCCCGAATAACTTATCCACAGACGCTTTTTAATTTTTTTGTTGTTGGAAATTTAATCGATTACACTACTTTGAAGAAGTTTTTCTTTTAACTCGGTGTCTCTGTAACCTTCAAATACCTGTCAAAAAACAGTTCAAATCTCGATGTCCAAAACTTCAATGCAGTTTTTTCGAACAATTTATTAAGATTGTGATTAAATTTTTGTTAGCGTAAAAGCGATTTCATTGTTCTGTAGCTTAGTAATAGATTTAAAAAAACTACAGAGATATTATATTGCCCGAATAAAACTTGCCTAGAGAAGTAGATTTGGGATGACTACAGAGACATTATACTCCCCGAATAACTTGCGTAGAGACGTTTTTTATTCTTGTTTCAATCGATTACCCTTCTTTGTACAAATTTTAATTTTTGTCAAAATTTGGTGTTTGTGTAGCCTTCAAAATTCCTATAAAGAAACACCTCGAACCTCGATATCTCTGTGGTCTTTAAAACTGGAATGCGTTTTTTTTTCGGACAAATAATTAAGTTTGTGTTTTAGATTCAATGAGATTTCACGGTTCTGTAGTCTTAGTAGTAGATTTAGAAATACTGCAGATACATTATATCACCCGAATAACTTGCCTAGGGACGTTTTTTAGTCTTGTTGTTCAAAATTCAATCAAATATAGTTCTTTGAAGAAGCATTAATTTTTTCTAAGACTCGGTATCTCTGTAGCCCTCAAAATTCCTGTAGTGTTTAAAACTTCAATGTAGTTTTTTTCAGACAGTTAATTAAGATTGTGATTAAGTTTGTGTTAGTTTCCATGGGATTCAATGGATTAAGAAAGACTACACAGACATTATATTGATCGAATAACTTGTTGTTAGACGTTTTTCATTCTTGTGTTGGAAATTCAGTCGATTACAGTACTTTCAACAAGTTTTTTTTTTCGAAACTTGATGTCTGCGTAGTCTTCAAAACTCCTGTCAAGAAAGAGTTCGAATTTCGATGTCTCTGTAATTTTTAAAGTAGTATTTTCAAACAATTAATCAAGATTGTGATTAAGTTTTTGTTAGTTTCAATGCGATTTCACAGTTCTTCAGGCTTAACAGTGGATTTGGAAACACTACAGAGACGTTATATTGCCCGAATGATTTGCCTAGAAACATTGTTTACTTTTTTTTTGGAAATTCAGTCGGTTACACTACTTTAGAAAAATTTTATTTTTTGGAAAACTGAACAAGAAACAGTTCGAACCTTGAAGTTTTTCCGGACAGCTATTTAAAATTGCGAATACTTTTGTGTTAGTTTCAATAGGATTTCTTTATTCTGTAGGCATAGCCTTGGACATAGAAAGAGTAGAGCGACATTATGTTACTCAATAACTTACCTAAAAACGTCTTTCACTCTTGTTGTTGGAAATGCAGTCGATTATACTAGTTTAAACAAGCTTTAATTTTTTTCAAAATTCGGGATCATTATAACCTTCAAAATTTCTGTTAAGAAACAGTTTAAACCTCCATATCTCTATAGTTTTCAAAACTGCTATGCAGTTTTTTCGGACAATTAATTAAGTTTGTGTTAGTTTCAATGAGATTTCACTATTCTGTGAGCTGAGCAATGGATTTAGAAAGACTACAGAGACATTACACTGCCCGAATAATTTGCATAGAGAGGTTTTTTACTTTTGTTGTTGAAAATTTTGACAGTTACACTTTTCTGAAAAAATCTAATCTTTTTTTAAGAACTCGGTGTTTCTGTAGTCTTCAACACTCCTGTGAACAAACAGTTTAAACCTCGACGTCTCTGTAGTCTTTACAACTTCAATGCAGGTTTTTCGAACAATTTATTAAGAGTGTTGATGTTGATGAATGTGAAAACTTTGTCATCTTTCTGGAACCCTCTCGAATTCGCCTTAGGCTTGATTGTACAAGTCACCCTCAAAGTCGGGTTCAGCTAAACTCGACTGGTACTTGAACTCGCCCATAAAAAAGCATTGCTGTCAGCAAGTGTCACAAACGAAATTAATTGGACAGCAATGCGATTCTTATGGGCGGCTTCAAGTACCAGTCGAGTTTAGCTGAACCCGACTTTGACGGTGACTTGTACAATCTGGACTTAAGGTCGTAGCGAGTCTTCATTCTATCGCCAACAAAGTCCAGATTTTCCCTGACGAGTTCATGTATGTCAAGTAATATTTCTTGAAGTTCGTCAACATAGTCCTCAACGCCTCTCTTCTAGCCTGTTGAAGTTCTCGACCAAATAGGACTTTTGATGGTGTTTGTCCTGTCGAATAGTGGACTGCTGATCTGTACGCCATCAAGAAAAGCGGTATATGCTGATCCCAATCCTTCTGATGTTCATCGACAACCTTGGAAAGATGTTGTTCTATTGTCCTATTAAATCTCTCAACCATACCATCTGATTGGGGATGCAGTGGTGTCGTTCTGGTTTTCCTGATACCCAACAGCTCACAGAGCCGCTGGAAAAGCTTGGACTTAAAGTTACGTCCCTGGTCATCGTGTAACTCCAACGGTATGCCAAATCTGCTGAGGACATTCTCGACGAGTACATCCGCCAATGCACTGGATTCTTGATTAGGGATAGCAAACACTTCAGGCCACTTGTTGAAGTAGTCCATAACAACTAGAATGTACTTATTGCCTCTGGTCGTTTCCGGAAAAAGTCCGGCAACATCTATGGCCAACCGTTCGAATAGCAGTCCCACGCTGTACTGCTTCATAGGTCCTCTGGATCTTGTTTGTGGTCCTTGACTTGCTGCACATGTGAAACACTGTTGGCACCCTGATTTAACGTCTTGGCAGTAGATGACCCAGTAGAATTGTTGTCGAATTTTGTCCAACGTTTCGTTGACTTCCAAATGAACACCTGACTTCCCATTATGCACTTCTTCCAGTACATGAGTGGCTTTTATTCTGGGGACGACTAGCTGCATTTTAATCTCCTTCCCATCGGCGGTCTCCCAGGCGCTCTTCAACAACCCGTCCTCAACCACAAGCGAATTCCACTGAGCCGATAGTGCTTTAGATGACAGGCTTTTATTCGAAATTTGTTGCCATGTTGTTCTTGGCTCGCCCTGTTCTTTTCTTAGCAGCAATGAACCTATGTCACTGCCGTCCAGCTGATTTTTCCTAATTTGTCTGGAACTCCATTGGTCGTCTGCTCTTAGCTGAACCGTTCTGATTGACACAATTCCTTCAAGTTGTTTAATTTTTTTACAATGTCTGCACTCTTCCGGGCATGGTCTCTTTGACAGGGCATCCGCGTTATTATGCAGTTTTCCAGCTCGATGTTTGATATTGAAATGATACTGGTTCCTTCTTGATTATGCGTCCCCGATGCTCGGGTGAGATTTGTCATTTTTTGATCCGCTTGTTTTCTGTGCTGATTGTCCCATTTGGTAGAACATTGATTTAATTTCACTTTTTGATGAGTCGAGAATTGAATCTGCAACGCTATTTGTAGAAGATGCTCCTTCGTCTTGAATCGATACGGGCCTGACCTTTGGTTTTAGATCACTACATGCAGCCTCAACTTCCAGTGCCAGAACCAGCACTTCGCTGCTGTTGCTACCCTTAAACATCTTGAGCCTCTTCTTCACCTCGGGATCTCTAATCCCTTCCACAAAATATTGGGAATATAAATTGGGGATAATCCTCGGGAAGTGCTGGATAGCCCAGATGAACAAGGCGTCGAATTTCAGGTTCAAATTTTTGCAAGTTTCACCGGGTTTTTGTTGTCGTGTCTTAATTTATGTTTGGTAAAGTTCTTTTCTGTGCTGGTCTCCATAACGACGCTCTAGAGCAGCTACTAGGGCTTCATAATCGCTTCGTAGTAGGACAGGAAGCGTCTGCAACAGTTTCAAGGCAAGTCCTCGCAATGCCACTACTAATGCTACGGCCATCTCCACGTTACTCCAACCGTTGGCCCTTGTCGCGGCTTCAAATTGAATCTTATTCCCAGCCCATGAAGTTTGGCCATCATACGTGAGAGGTTTAGTGATTGCAGAACTGGCTTTTCCGTTATTACCATCCAGCTTCCTCTCTAACTCACGTATCTTAATCTGGGCATCTTTCTGCACTTTATTTACATCGTCTCGAACTTCCCTCAACTGATTCTCAACGTGTTACTCAACTTTATCTACATCTTCTCGCACGTTACTTAACTCCTTTTGAAGTAAACTTTGAATGTTTTTGAGACTCTGCGCGACAGATTATTGAATTTCAGCCTTGATCCCAGCAAGAACTTCGAATACTTCTAGGCTACGCCTTTCTTGTTATTGTTTGTCCTCATTAAGCGTCGATTTGTTCCTCCATGACTGCAGTCTGACTTCTCGTTACCGGCATACACTCACACAAATTACATTAACTTACACAAAAGTTCAACCGATCCTGACACTTCAGTTAGTCTTGAACACTGATCCCACAAAATTGGGACAGCCTTTACATACAAAAACTAAATAATTAAAAACTATTTATTTACTAAATTATGAAACTCTTGCATTTGAATTTTTACAGTTTCCGAGATAAGGTATATAGGATCATCTCTAGATGGCCACCCTGTGACAATCCTGTTGACATAGCCCGTAGAAAACGCAATATGTAAAGAAGCTCAGATATTTGATATTCTTGATTAAGTTGATTCTGAGAATGGCAATGCATTAAATGAGTAGTTTGAACTCTCTGTTGATACCATTTGACAACTTGGGTAACCAAAACATTTTTATCTTCACAAAGTTATTATAAGGTAATCTGCATCGGTTGAAAGTTTTCAATCAAACAAAATGGAAAGCCACACTGACCTAATAAGAACTAATCCATGCTATAAAAGAAACAGTTCCATCCTATCATCAGTTTTTGCATCATTCAATTCAAATTCCACATTCTTTATTATTAACAAGTTGCTCATTTAGGATATATTGTTTGTGACTATGAAGAGAATCCACAATTGAAATTTCAGTTTTATAGCTTTGATTGTTCCTAACTGTTTCTAATAACCTACAAAAAAATATTGGTAAACAAAAAAAACTAAATTTAAATGTTGCAGCATTATTATATACTATTTAAAATAGAAATCAACGCTCTATTTATCATAAAACTACTATATCAATTTACATGAAAAAACCCTAAAATTCTAGGTTACTACATTTTTTGGGACACTCTATACTATCCAAAACGTAAATATATGCCCTATTTATCATACGACTACTAGAACCTACGAATAAAATCGATTACTATTGATTTATATGGGAAAAGTCTATATTTCTATATTAAGCATATGAAACTCTCCCCAACTGGCCCAAAAACCTAAATTTTTAGATAAAAATCGTGAATTTCAGCCTTCAACAGCTTATATCGCGTTTTAATGTGGATATATCCCAAAAGCTATGCGAGGAGCCAAAAAAGTAGAATAATTTTAGTGTTTTTTAACAATTTGTGGATAAAAAGGCGAAGGAAATATTTCGCAGTAAATTCAAGTCATATATATCAACACCAGACTCCTTGCATAATTATAAAATTCCTTTCATTGGTAAGTTTTAATAAAGCTTTCATCGCCTATGTCTAACATTTTATTCCGCCTTGCCTACGTACTAAATAATCCAACCGTTCTATGTAAAATACACACTGCTTACGGACCTTTTCTGCATTATTAGTATATATTAGCTTTCTGCATCATTTTTTCAGCCACCCTATACTATCTAAAACAGAAATCAACGTCCTATTCATTATGAAACGACTCGAAATAACAAATAAAATCGATTACTATAGATTTATATGACACATATAGAAAATTCTATGTTAAACATATGGGGTCTCTCAAACCGGCCCAAAAACTAAATTTTGAGATAAAAATCGTGCATTGCTGCCTTTAACAGCTAATATCTCGTTTCGATGAAGATTTATCAAAATATGTATAAGAAGAGCTAAGGAAGAAAAAGAATAGCGCTACAGGCAGAGCGCGGCCTAGAACAGTAACTGAGCACGAGTGGCCCAAAAATAAGGTACAAATTTTGCACTTTTTTTTAATTTGCTCAAAAACCGTGAAAGTTAGTTTCTTTCTGATACATGCATCTGATAGCCCTTAATGACCTCTTCATATATCATATTAACCTGCATATCGGAAAACCGTACCGTTTCCAAGATAGACAGAAAAATGTAAAAATTTCAAAATTTTCAAAGGGGGGTCGTGAAAATTTTCAGCCAAAATCGATTGTCATAGATTTTATCAAAAATAGTCTCATATGAAAGAGGGGACAAAAATATGTAAAGAATTTGTAATTTTGAAATTTTCAGTAATTTCCTTCCCCTTCAAAATGGCGCCTAAAACGTAATTTTTCGACTTACTATCGAGATTTTAATATTTATAGGTGTATAATTCAAAAACTAAACATGGTATAACGATGCTATGAACACCAAAGGTTTTTAATTTAGTTGACGTAATGTTCAATCAAATAAAAACATTAGGTAATTTTTACAAAATTTTAGCTCACTTCCTTTAAGACTGTTATGAATCTAAGCAAAATGGTAATTAACGTTTTGAGCAGTATTTGAGACGACTCACACTTAATTGAGACACTGTTGTTCTATTGTCCTAAATGGCTTTGCTATAAAATGGCAAAAGTCACTCTACCCCTGTCAATGAGAAATTTAATCAGTTAAATCTCGGAACCTAGTAACGATAAAATCAAACAGTTAGTACCAGTCGAATGGGCTTCGTTAAAGCTATTTTGTCAGTCATATATGAAAAACTAATTGTTTGGGCGTGGCACATTTATGAAGCAATATTTGTAATAAAAGAGAATACCCTGATGATGGCCTATATTATGTGTAAAATCGAAACGTCGGATATATTTGGTTTCAGCGCCCTTTAGCAACAATCAGTAAATTTGGAGTTTGTGACAAAAAACTCAGGTTAGAATAGGGCCAAAATCGCTCAAAAATTACACAGGCTTCAAAACATGCAAATATAGAGCCTTTGGAGAAACTATGAATAGAATTGGGGCTATAATATTAAAAATGACCCACATCGTCCAAAAATGAAATTTTAATGTTCTTGAAGAAAATTGATCTTAGGACAAAATCGGGCAAAATTGATTAAAATCTTCTAATTTGTTTTTTTTTGGTAAACTCAATGTTTGCATTAAAATAAGTGAAATTTGACTAAACAGTGAACATGTCCCAAAATGAAAAATTGATGTTTTTCGGGAAACCGTCCAAAAATCTTTGAAAATAGATCAAAGCGTGTAAAAATTAAAATTAGATTTTAGGTTACATACTATAGAGCCAACTCGCTTAAAACATAACTTGCAGCGTCTAAAAATACAAACTTGAAATGTTTGGAAAAGTGTAAGTTAGAATTAACTCTAAAATTAATTAAAAATTAGCCACATCGTATTAAAAATTAATTTGTATAAAGTGGAAGATCGTATAAACTTTAGGACAAAATCTTCTAATTTGTTGTTTTATGTACAACCACATTTCAGAACTAAAATTAATGAAGTTTGGCTCAAAACGCTTAAAAATGCAAATTTGCTATTTTTTTTGAGAAAATAACTTGGGAACTAGAACATAAATCGGTAAAAGCAAAAAAGTTTTATTAAAAAAGTTTCCAAAATAGAACCTTTGGTAAGGTTCTGGACTTTAGAGAGTTCCATACGAAATTTCAGCATTCGAGCTCAAACCGTTCCAGAGATATAGGCTTAAAACAAAAACTTTCCAGGTAGCCATCTTGGATTTTTAAAAATGTATTTTTTTGCGAAATTTACATAAAGTAAGCCTACCATTCGATTTTTAAGTGGATATCACCATCGATTCATAAAACAGCTATAACCTAGCTACCATCAGCTACATAGCTGTCAACTATATTACCATTCACGGTACCCCAATGGACACCCAACATCCAAAGTTGAACCATTTATCATTAACAGTTCTCTAAATGTTAACGTTACTCAGCTTCTGTAGCTATGATAGCTGAGTCAGCTATATCACAATTTATCACACCCCAATAGGTACCTACCATCCAAATTTGAACCATGTACCATCAATGGTATCCTAAATATGACCTTTTCTATATTCCTCGAATTTAAAACGTAATTTAAAAAGCCAGGTGATGGCGTATACTGAACGAACGAAACGTCGTCAGGCACCATGTAGCCGTAGTAAGACACATACCAAATTTCAGCTTTCTAAGTTTAATCGTTTCAAAGATATCAGCGATATCTTTAATCGCTTACGTCACGGCCGGTAGGTTAATGAAAGTTAGTAGTCTACATTTTACATTCGAGTTGAAATTCTAAATCCGAAAAAGTGGGTCTTTGATTTAGGAGAATTGTTTTGACATAAATCCGGACACGAAATTTTCAAATCGAGTAGTCTTTGCGAAAACGTTCTCGAAGACCGGGCATTTTGCCAATAATCTTCCTAGAAATGTTCAAATTTTCCCCGGCCAGACAGTTTTCCACGCTTTTCGGCCGATTTTCCTTAGTCTGAGCTTTAAAGTTAATGTTTACATTTCGAAAAATCTTAGCTGTCAGTTGACGTTCAGTGGGCAAATCCTATTCCGAATGGTTCCGATTAACTAGTTAAGTGGCGATCTTTGAAAGCATTCGGGATTTTGAGGCCAAAATTTGCAAAAATCGGCATCTTTTGCTTCGAAATTCGATTAAGGCTATTTCGCGACGTCTCAACGAAAAGTGGTTTTTAAGTCCCAAAAAGAAAACATTTCAAGGTATCCCCTGAGATAGAAAGCCGTTGTATTAGATGCACGGTCTGGGCAGAAATATACCTCAAAGTGGCAATTTGAAATTCAAACTTTAAAAATTCGGCAACATTTCAAATTCAAAGCTATGCCCCTGATTTTTGGCACGGTTAAGGGCCCATGTGTGTACTACCTCCCTGAATTATTTCAGATTTTTGCTCACAAAATGTGGAATCTCAAGGGTGAAATGTGAGAAAAGTACACCCAAATTGGCAAAAAATGGCCGGTATAAGAGCTAAACCAAAACTAATAACTGATTTTTTTTCTCTCCACGTCTTCTAATCGTCCATATACAACCGAAGCTGGATCGTTCCATAATTTTCGAAAAAATCGCAAAAAAACGTTTTTTTTGACCACTCTGTAATAAAGTGACACCTTTGGCGGGGATAGGATTAAAAGTAGCCAAGGATATGCCCTTTCCCTGGTACCATCCTTATTGGGCCAGTCGTCTAACTGAAGGGGTCCCCAAGGCACAGAAATTGACCATTACAAAAATTTTTTTCAAAAAACCGTCCCAACTTTGCGATTTTTTTTTGTAGATTTTCCTATTTAACTTATCGGAATTAGACGTCAAAATTGTTCGTCTACACATATGGGGAAATCTACCCGTGAAGAGTTCTGTACCCCACATAGTCCCGGAGTTGCGGCAAAGACGCCGTAAATTTGGGTATCTAAAAAACCGCATTTTTGACTTTGGAACGTTACTGGTTCCCCCCCCCCCACCCCGCACATACTGAAAAACCGGTTGGAATGCCCGTTTATTTCTGTACTTACGCGCAATATTATGAAATTCCGTCAAATAAAAAGTATAAAAGTTGTAACCGTCGAAAGGGAAAAAATACCAAATATATACAACCAAAAAGCGAGAGTAAGCGGCGCTTTATAATCCTCACTAGCTTTCGGACAATAACATCGACCTTCAAACTAGATAGACTCAGTGAGTCAATCATAAATTGTCAGGTTTGTTTACTTCCAACATGCATATGGACCACAGTGGAGGCGCGTCGCGAGGGGAATGAAAAAATGGCCGCCGAGTCGGGTAATCGGTGAAAATATGATATTTTACATGCACTTACCTGTCATACGAAAGATTTCTATCCCACTTTTATAACTGGAAGTCTTACATACGCCACAATACATCACCATAATGATAAAATCTTTAATAAAATACAAAAAAATCCCACAAAACGTTCGCAAGCACTTCAAACGCAAAGCAAACAGGTTTTGACGCTTTGTGGTTGACATCAATTCAATGAGGTTGACATACACATTGAATTCACAGCACTGTTGCCAATTCGTCAATTAAGAAGGTTTCTTACCCATGTTTGGATCGTGCTGTACGGCTACATTTGGCTACAAACTTATAAACATATGGGTTGTGTAGTAGGACCCAGATGAGAGCGGGCAAAATCGCACCGAACCTTTAGAAATGATGCCAGACAAAGTTTTGTAAAGAAAAGACTCTAATTAATTCTTCCTCTGAGATTAATAATAATAATAACTGTCCTTGTTTAGGAAAGAGATTGTATCGAAGGCATTGTAGCTTGAACAGAATAAAATACACTTCTATAAATAGGTTTGGTCTCTGGCCCTTAGCCGAAGGACCGGCTCACATCCCAGTTACCACATCGATGACCTAATTGTGCACGTTTTCCACAATCCGGCCTCGTCAGGAAACGTTTGTTAAAATGTATTTCGCTGAGTTGAAAGCCAGGTGGAGGTAGGGCTAATTAAACTATGGAAATAATGGATAAATTCAGGTGGTATAAATAACGTCCTTTATGGACCAGGGACCAAGATTCACAAGATATCAGCCAGACAAAAATTAAGTGTTTTATGTGATCTGTGGGCGAAATGCAATAACGTTTGATTTTGGTAAATAATCTGCATCAACTTGGCAGTTATGTGGTAACATTTTCGCAAAATCAAAAAACTTTCAGCTCCCTTACCCTGTTGCCTATCGTACTGGAGCACTGTACCCGCAACAGCCGCAATGACTAAAAACTTGGAAACTAATCTGGAAATGCAAATGGATTTCCTCTTGTTTGAAGCGATTTATGTCACGCTGCCGCCGGCTTCATGGTTTAATTCATCTAATTTATATAAGATCGGGATGAGAGAATTGGATTTCGAGTTTAAGCGGTTTAGTTACAAAATTAGAAACTCGCTACGTGTATACATGTTTTGGTTAACGAGCTGTAAACATGACATAGAACATTGGCCGCCACTATACTGGTAAGTTTCATCGACCTTCAAACTAGATAGACTCAGTGAGTCAATCATAAATTGTCAGGTTTGTTTACTTCCAAGATGCATATCCATAGATTACCCAAATAGATGTAAGTGTCAAAGACAATCAACTGAAGTGACGATTATGACAGGGCAAATTTTGCTCCCAAACCAAAGCTGCCACAGGTGACAAGTGACACAGCGCATTCGCATTGCATTTCCATTAGCGATCAACTTAATCATTTACCCACCCGAATCGTAACAATTGTCCATACAGAGGTTTTTTTTTATCCACAGGTAATGTCTACTATATCAAATAAATATTCATCTAGTAGACTGTGTGAATATTACATTCCAGCCAGCTAGATGAATATCAATTTGAAATTACCTTAATTTCAAAAACCACTTACTTACCTGCTCTATTAAAAGAATAAACTGTTACGTACGACAACCCTTTATTAAAACATTAAAATACACGAGCATTGAGGCCTTATTATATACAACTTTTTTATATAACTTAAAAGGGAAAAAAGATCTATTTCAATTGTATTATCAAGCAAATAAACACATAAACATGTAAAAATAACACCTTCTAAAATTATTCTCTGTGTCCGACTGAATTATCAGGAACAAAGTGTTTTCTTGTTGGGCTTTTCTAAAAAAAGAAACATACACATTAAGGAGAAATAAATATAAAATATTGTGATTTTGTGATACTAATAGCTTTACGCCCCTAACACTTGACTTGGTAGTAACACAATGTGTTTCCATATCGCAAAAAATAAAATGAGTAGCACTCGTTTGCACCGCTGTTCCTTAAAACTCTGTCCTAGTAAAGTACCACTTAAAATTAAGGTACACCTAAGAATCAGATGGCTTTGCACGCATTCTTCTTAGCAAATACTTAACTAAAGTCTAGTTTGATTTGGCAACCTCGCGATAAATTGACAGGCAAGCATGACATTTCCTTGTTCTTGGGAATTTTTGTCCTTCATTTGACATATGACATTTGTCATTTGTCATAAGGTTTGATAATGTTATTTGAGTTATTTGTGATTTTATATTAGCTCGAAAGCAAATCAAACGAAACGTGATTTTTAATCATAAAGATATTGTTTCGCTGTTCCAGTACTTTTTAGTATTATTCCACAATGTCTTCAAAAGAAAGAAAACGAGCTCCAAACTTTTCAATAAAAGAAAAATCGTTGCTAATAAGTATTGTAAGTAATTTAAAACACATTATCGAAAATAAACAAACTAACGCTACCACATGGCGAGAAAAGGATTTGGCTTGGACAAAGGTAACAGCCAGTTTTAATTCTCAGACACCTGAACATGTAAGAACCAAAGAGCAATTAAAAAAATATTACGACAACATAAAACAAGAAATAAGAAAAGAAATTGCTGAAGAAAGACGAGACATGAGTAAGACAGGTGGAGGCCCATTTCAAGCCAAAAGTAATTCTTTGAAGGAAGTTACTTTAGAATTAATGAACAAAAAAACTGTTTTTGGTCTCCACAATAATTTTGATGGGGATAATATTTCTATAGTGACTATAGAACCAGATAAAAGACCAATAGAAACAGAGGATATAATAAATACAGGCCAGGTATCTGCCGAATCTGATAATATAGAACATGTTAATATGTTTAACTATGAAGATGAACATGCTTATAGCCAAAAAGAAAGTCCACCATTAACAAATCCAATGTCACAAAATAACAATGAATATATGGAGAGCAGTACAGTGAAGGTGAGCTTACTTCAAAATTTGTAATAATTGCTATATTTAATAATTATAATGAATATTTTAGAAACCATCCAAAAATTTTTTTGGGACATTTCAAGTGAACCAAAAACTCCTTGCTTAAAGCATACCTGGACAAAAAGAAGAAGTCCAGTAGCAGCTAGTTTGCATTCATCGGAATATTTAGAAACAAATAAAGTTAAACGCCAATGTTTAGAGGCAGAGCTAGTGAATATATTAGCCAGGAGGGAACAAGAAAAACAGCTGTTCGAACTTAATAAAGAAAAATTATTGCTCGAAATTGAAATTAAAAAAAAAGGAGTTAAGAGAGAAAACACAGTTATAATAAAACAATAAATTCGATTTAAGATAATTGAAAAAAATGTAATTAAATGCAAAGCTGTCATAAATTTACATGTATTTTAAATGGGTGAGGTTATATTGTCATACCCCCAGGTTCAAATTGTGACGTCACGTGCACGAAACCTATTGAATTGATAGCACTGTTGCCAATTCGTCAATTAAGAAGATTTTCTATCTATGTTTTGATCGTGCTGTACGGCTACATTTGGCTACACAACATATGGGTTGTAAAGTTGGACCCTGAGAGCGAGCAACATCGCACCGAACCTTTAGAAATGATGCCAGACAAAATGTTGTAAATAAAGGAATCTAGATAATTCCTTCTCTGTGGTAAGTTTACATATGGTAGCCGCCCTCGCTAAAATACTCTCAGGGCCGCTCTAGGCCGCCCTGAGAGTATTTCTGCCTTTGAGAAAACAAAGGCTTTTTGTTAAAAAATGTTACAAAATCTTTTTTGTTTTACAGCCATTCTGATTTTGATTGACATAAAAATGACAGACCAGCTGAATCTCAACAAAGATGATTGGTTGAAAATCAGCCGTTCTGACATTTTCATGTCAAGCAGAACCAGAACCGATGCGAAACAAAAATGACTAATACTATGACGCCACTGATGTCGCTTTCCGTTTAGTCAAAAATCGACATGTGACCTACTTTTTTACCATTCAAAATCGCTGAAAATGCTGCACATGTGACGTATACCACCTTGAATAATTGTTTGTTGCATAGCAAAGACTAATATTTACCTTTACTGTAAGTATAGTAAAACTTCATTTGATTGCACAGAAAAAAAGTAAATATCGTAAGATGTCACAGCAATTGTTCTATTTAAATGAAGTAAATACTTACGTTAAAATCAAAAATATCCGTCAGATCTATGCTAATAAAACTAATACTTAAAAAAGAAACATTTTATAATATCAAGTAGGACTCATTTATTTAATCTAGGGTCTAGTATTATTTAGTATTTAGTCTAGGGGTGTACGTAGTATTTAGTCTAGGGGTGTAAGGGGTAGGGGGGTGTAAGGGGTAGGCAGAACAATGTAAAAGCCTAACCAACTGACAACCTCACCTGCACGTGGTGCACCCTGCTAGACAACTAACGAGGCTCTGTCGACCGAGTGATTACCGGTATAAGTAATCCCCTCTTGTCAGCCAACAGCTTCGGGTGGATGAGCCGACAAGAGTAAGGGCACCCTATTGTCCTGGGGTTGAGAAATCGGCCCCAAAGGCGGATGAATTACAATCAAGTAATCAACGACATAAGGATGAGGAAGAATTTTGGACAAACCACCTCATTAAAGATCCAGAATGGATAAGTCCTAGTAAAAATCATCATGGCAAGGCTCACAACAAAACAAGTCCGGAATAGTTCCTCGATCGGATCTCCGGGAGGAAATGTTTTGAGCAGTGTAATGAAAGTGAACAGGGAGATAAGGATTGGTACTTGGAATGTTAAAACGATGGCACAAGCTGGAAATATCAACAACGCAACAAAAGAAATGAGAAGAATGAAAGTAAACATCATGGGAATTAGTGAGATGAGGTGGCCGGGAGTGGGTTCGGTGGATGTGGACGAACACAGAGTGTACTATGCAGGAACACAAGATGGTAAGTTTCTGAATGGGGTAGGCATTGTTGTCAACAACGCGAGATAGCGCAGAGTGTCATAAACTTTGTCCCATTCTCAGAAAGAGTCCTTCTAATACAGATTAACGCCCGACCAGTAAATCTAAACATCATCCAGATTTATGCCCCCACTGCAGATAAAGATGAAGGGGAAGTTGAAGAATTATACAGGAATGTCGCCCAAATACTCGAGAGGCTACCCAAAAAAGAAGTTAACATCATCATGGGGGACTTTAACCCAAAGTTGGGAGCTGGAGAAAAAACCGAGCTCATCGGGTCTTTCGGTTTGGGAAAGAGGAATGAGAGAGGAGATATGCTCGAAAAATTTACAGACGAACACGGCCTTGTAGTCCTCAACACACAGTTCAAACAACCACCGAGGCGTTTATACACATGGAGATCGCCCCTTGATAAACCTGGGAGAATAGTCAGGAATCAAATAGACTACGTACTAGTCAACAAGCGGTACAGAAACAGCTGCTTAAGTATGAGAACCTTCCCGGGAGCAGATATGCGAACCGACCACGTGCCAGTTATCGGAAGATTCAAAGTGGTTATGAAGAAGATAAAGAAAGCTGCTCCATTAAAAGTTAACCTAAAACAGCTGAAAAACGGGAAGATCAAAGAATGTGTAGAGAAAGAGCTGAATGCAGCAATGGCAGAAACAACAGAAGATAGCTCAGTAGAAGAACACTTGAATCACCTGAAAAGTAAAGTGGAACACATTAAGAACACTATTCTAAAGGAAAACGGACAAAGAGTAAGGAAGAAAACCTGGATGACAGATTACATATTAAACCTAATGGAAGAGAGAAGATTGAACAAGAATAACACCATAGAATACAAAAGGATAAACAACATCATAAGGAACGAAATACGAATGGCTAAAGAAAAGGAACAGAAAGAGAACTGTGAGGAGATAGAGGCACTGCAGTTGAAATATGACTACTTTAACGTCCACCGGAAGGTGAAAGAAGTCACTGGACAAAGAAGGAATACAAACTTAGGGAAACTAGTTGACGCTAATGGAAACATCATTGTAGACATGGAAGAGAAGAAGAAGATGTGGACTAGGTACGTAGAGCACCTCTTTGAGGATAATAGAGAGAGCCCCCCAGATCCCTGGAGTAATGCACAGAGTGGGCCAGAAATAATGGAATCAGAAGTGAGGGCAGCTATAGAGCAAAGAAGGAAAAGCAGCAGGACCTGACAACATCCAGACAGAGTTCCTGAAACTTCTAGACGAAAATGGATTAAAGAAGATCACCAAACTTTTCAACAACATCTACAAATCAGGTAAAATACCACAAGAATGGCTAGTCTCAGAGTTCATTGCACTGCCAAAGAAACAAGGCGCAAAACGATGTGAAGAATATCGAACGATAAGTCTGATGAGCCACCTGCTGAAAACCTTTCTCAAAGTCATCCATAAAAGAATATACAATCGATGCGAGAACCTAATCTCTCGAAACCAGTTCGGGTTCGTCAATGCGATGGGAACCAGAGAAGCACTCTTTGCTGTCCAAGTCCTTGTCCAGAGATGCAGAGACGTTAACCTTGACGTTTACTGTTGTTTAATTGACTACGCCAAAGCATTTGACCGGGTTCAACATGGCAAAATGATGGAAATATTAAAGAAGACAGGGATCGATACCAATGACCTGAATATCATAAGTAGCTTGTACTGGGGCCAGTCGGCAACAATAAGAGTCGACGGAGAAACAACTGAGGCCGTCAAAATAATGCGAGGAGTGAGGCAGGGCTGTGTACTCTCACCCCTGCTATTTAACATCTACTCCGAGCAGATTTTTAAAGAAGCGCTCGACGACGAAGAAGAGGAGGGCATCTCAATAAATGGGAAGAAATTGAGTAATATAAGATACGCGGACGACACCATTGTGTTCGCAGATAGCCCACAAGCACTACAACAACTTATCAACAAAATAGCAAGAGTTAGTAAGGAATATGGTTTGGACATAAACATACAAAAGACCAAAATTATGGTCATTAGCAAAAATTTAGCGACATTAGTAAGGAATATGGTTTGGACATAAACATACAAAAGACCAAAATTATGGTCATTAGCAAAAACAAGATCGACAACATCCAGTTATCCATCAACAACCAACCAATAGAGAGAGTACCACACATCACGTACCTGGGAACACGTATAAACGAGAACTGGGACGCAACTCAAGAAATCAAATCACGAATCGCCAAAGCCACAGCCGCCTACAACAAAATGAGCAAACTCTTCAGAAGCCATGATCTTACACTGGAAACAAAAATGAGACTTCTCAGATGTTACATCTTTTCTATCCTCTTATACGGGACGGAATCTTGGACACTCAATGAAAACACATCCAAGAAAATAGAAGCCTTCGAAATGCGACTCTATCGAAGAATGATGAGGATATCATGGACCGAACATATCACTAATGAAGAGGTACTAAGAAGGATGAATAAACAAAAAGAAATTATAAACACCATCAAGATCCGAAAACTGCAATATCTGGGCCACATCATGAGAAACGGCTCCAGGTACTCCTTACTCCAGACAATCATCCAGGGAAAAATCGATGGAAGAAGAGGTCCAGGAAGGAGAAGAATATCTTGGCTGCATAACCTCAGGAAGTGGACCGGAAAAACATCAACCGAACTCTTCCGCATTGCCGTAAACAAAGTTAGGCTAGCCATGCTGATTGCCAACATCCGTAACGGATAGGAACCACAAGAAGAAGAAGAAGGGTCTAGTGAACATTTTCACCCTTCGATCTTCAAGTTTTCTTTATTTTTTAAACAGTCCTTAGGACATTAGACATCATTTTTAATAATTACTTTTCTTTTCACATTTGCTGCGATATTCCAATTCTTCATGTTTTCTTTTTCAACAATAATTATAGTGAATAGGTTTTTCTAGCCTGTTACTCTAATAGCTTGTGCTCGTTCTGCTTTGAAGTTCTTTTTAGAAAACATTGTCATCAGGAGGACATTTTAAAGTTCTGGGAACTTCTTCATTCTTGTTATTTAACGCTTTTAACTTTTTTTCTCCAGTAGCATACTTCAGTTTTAGTAACAATTTAAGTTTTTTCTTTTCCATTTCTTTATTAATAGTGTTTGACAATTTTTAGTTTGGGTCTTTTTTTTCTACTTAAATTCTTGTCTCTTCTATTTGTGGTAGTTCTTCTACAAGAAATTCCTTCTCTCTTTTCTAAAGTAAACAACAAAATACTAACACTTTTCGCTTTTTTTCAGGTTTTCGTCAGGCACATCGGTTCAATGGTCGAAACAGTCATCGTCGGGACTCAAGGAAGAACACTTAGCCCATTGCCTCATTGCCTTTGATAATGTCTGCCGCAGTTGTGGACGAAACGTCGGGAAGAAATTTCACTGGAAAACACTTTAGACCGTTATTATTTCACTTTTTTTTCCATTTTTTGTACTTTCACGTTATCATGTATCGTTTAAATTGTTGGTTTTTCAATTTTTTTCTATCGATCTACATTGGACTTTTTCTGGTCTTCCATTTTTTGAGTTAATTTTGATTGAACCAAAATTGAACCTTTTCAACGAATGAACAATGAACAACGTGACAATCTTGGCTCAAAACTGTTTATTTCACTATTAATAATTCCTGATTTTAAAGACTTTTTTTACGGTTTGGCCCAAAATAAAAAGAGTCAAAAGTTTATTTATTTTTATTGAAAGAAATTCGGTCCCAAAAGGAGCGTTTTTCTTTGTAAATTTTTGAAACTTTTTACACGATTTTGGCTTGAAATTACCACAAGTAATTTAAATTTGTGCTTTTAACTATCTACTTCTTTTGGATATAATTTTTTTCATAATTTTTTAATTTTCAAATTTTCCTTTTGTTGCTCTTCAACATTTTGCATTTAAAATTTTTATTTTTTATTGTTATATATTTCTATTCGTATTCTTTGTTAAGTTTTATGTAATTTTTGTTTGATTTTTTTCTTTTTTGTTTTTAATTTATCTAAATTGGACATTTGATTGCGTTTTCATTTTTTCGATTTAATTTGAACTTAAAATTGAATTTTTCCAACGAATATACCATAATTTCAATAAAAATTGATTTCTATTAAGTCAATTTTACCCAAAACTGTGTGTTTTTTTTAATTAATGATACCTGATATTTTTTCAAGTTTTTTTTACGGTTTTGACTCGAAATAAAACTTTTGCAACGACTCAAAAATCAATCTTATTTGAGATAATTTTGATTCGAAAAAAAAATCTTTTTAGAACATTTTTGAGGATGAGACAATTTTGGCCCAAAATTGTTTTTTTTTTCATTGATTTTTGTTCAAAGAATTTTGGTTCGAAAAAAAAACTTTTTTTTATAAAGATTTAAAAGCTTTTACACCCCCTTCGACTTACAATTACAAATAATTTAAATTTGTGCTTTTAACTTAATAAAACAAAATAAATTCTCATTTTGCACAAATTTGTGTTTCTATAATTTTTTATTTTTCAGATTGTTCTTTTAGTGCTCTTCAACATTTTGCATTTAAAATTCTTATTTTTTATTGCTTATAATTTTTTTTAAATTAATTTTACTCTGCTTTGGTGTGATTTTATGTTTTTAGCTAAAACCAGTAGAAATCGACGTAAAACGCCTTAAAATGCGTCTTTGAGTATTATTAGTGTTTTTTTGGTGTAATTTATGTTTTCAGCTAAAATCAGTAGAAATCCACGTAAAACATCTTAAAATTAGGCTTTGAGTATATTAGTGGTTTTTTGGTGTGACAACAGAACAGTTGAAAATAAAACAATTCTTGAATGAAACAAAATCATGAAAATGCACTTCTAGTGCAATGCGAAAACTCTTAAACTATGACAGCAAAGATAAATGAGATTTGCAATGTTGCCAAACGTGTACATTTATCTTAATGTTGAAATAAGTGATTTTGCATGGTACAAAATAGTGTCCAAATAAAGTGCGTTTTAAAAGAACAAAAAATATTAGAAATTGCTGACTTTAGTCTAAATCAATCAAAATCAATAATCAAGAAAAGAAACATAAGTTAACTATGCTGAGGAAAGAAAAAACATAACTGAATTAAACTGGACTAACTTAACCAATAGGCCCTCCATGGAATAGATAAGCGGCCCTAATGGGCCGCTTTGTTTCCCACATAAGTATACTAACAAAAGGAAAAGATAACTTAACTAACCAAAACAAAGGCAAGTTATAACTGAACAAACTTAACCAAAAAGTCTAACCTGTTAGAAACAAAATCATGAAAATGCACTTCTAGTGCAATGCGAAAACTCTTAAATTAAGACAGTAGTGACAAATAATATTTGCAATGTTGCCAAACGTGTAGATTTATGTAAGTTAAAAGAAAGTTATTTTCTGCGAAATATGTTAGTGAACGAAATTTTTAGCTTTTTCGCAGGAAACTCTAATTTAAAATTTATTCCAATATTTACTAATTGGAAATTGAAAGCTTATCTGCTTTCAATATTTCCAAAAATATTGCAGCGTTTAAGAAGGAAACAAACAGAAACAACTACTCCGAGGGCTAATACCCCTACCGGCATTGAATTACACTGTTTGTTTCAAAGCTCAGTTTATGAAGCAAAAAAAAAATATTAAAATGAATTAATAAAGTAACAAAAAATCAATGCAAAAAAGCAAAAAAATATTAAGCTTTTTGCAAAGAATATAGAACCAGAGTTTAATTAAGATATGCGAAAATGCACATGTATAATTACAATTTGGAAACTTGAAAACTTGTGTAGATTTATCTTAATGTTGAAGTAAGTGATATTGCATTGTACAAAATAGTGTCTAAAGAAAAAACATAACTGAACTAAGATGAGCAAAGGAAAAACAAAACTGAACTAACCTGGCAAATGAATGCGGCCCTAACGGGCCGCTTTACCTCACGTAACTAAAAAATAAAAGTCAAAGTGTTGCAAAAAAGTCATAAACATAGTAGGTATGTAGTACGGGGTGTTCATTATAAAACTTCATCTGGTTGGCTGTGAAATGTCAAAAGAAAAGGATGGAGAAACAAAAGTCCATTTATTTTGTTTATGTCATCCTTTTCTGTGAAAATTTCATAGCCTGCTAGATGAAATTTTATAATGAACTATATTGTGCAACTAGTATCGAAAATTGAACTTTTCACACGAGTGTAACGGTTTGGACACGAGCCGTAGGCGAGTGATACAACGTCACAAGAGTATGAAGAGTGATTTTCGTACGGTTGCACACTATACTTTTTCTACGACTGCAATTTTGCTTTATAAATGATCATTGGCGTGTATAAAGCAATCAGAAGCGTGTGCAAAGTGGACTTTGCACACGCTTCTATATGAGAGCTTACGCAATATGCACTTTGCACACGCTGTTTGCAATATGCGATTTTCAACGGTAGTTAGTAGTGCGCATTTGTTAATTTTCGAGGCAGTCGTAGAAAAAATTCTTTTCAATTTTTTTCAATACTGATGACAGTGACGTAACGTCCTACTTTTCGTAACTAGTTACGAAAAGTAAAATCTTTCGTAACTAGTGATGAAAAGTTGGTGTCACCACCAGTTGCAGGTTTTGGCTGTGGCACACCGTTGCTATAGTTTTACGGTATTAAGTAGATACAAAGTGGTTTAAAAGTAAATATTGAAGTTTAATAATAATAATTCTCTCTCTAAGTAGGTATGTGTAGTCAAAATTAGAAAAAATCTTGTATGAAACACGTGACGAAAAGCCTTTTTTGTGTATCTCATTCAAATTGCGCTGCTCGCTGCGCTCGTCCCGCAAACATTCATTCGTTACACAAAATCGGACTTTTCGTAACTGGATACATAAATAGCTATTATATTTGCACACGCCTTGCGTATATTTTATAATACGAATGATCATTTATGAAACAAAATAGCAGTCGTAGAAAAAGTATAGTGTACAACGCGTACGAAAATCACTTTTCACACTCTTGTGATGTTGAATCACTCGCCTAGTGCTCGTGTTCAAGCCGTCACACTCGTGTGAAAAGTGCAATTTTCGACACTAGTTGCACAATATACTATTTAATATACTTATTTTTGTTTTTTGTTTCCACAAATTGTAACTCACTTAACAATTTTTTTTATCTAAATGTGCTCAAAATTATATAAGCTTTTAAAAAAAAAATTGAAAAAAATGTAAAAATCGAGGGTTAAAAAAAAATTACCAGAACCTGTAATGTGGCTATTTTTTTACCGGCAAATAAAATATGATTTACAATAAATCAATTAATAGTATATTACGTAATTAGGGTTGTAAGAAGCCTATTACATACATTCTGCTATGTGTTTCGTATTATGCGTATAACTTTCGAATGATTGATGCAAGTTGTCTTGACCTGTCTTGTTTACTTTTATAACATAATTGCCATAAAAATTAATTCTGATAAACATACATTTGGAAACTGCGTCGGAACATGGTCTGCCAAATCAAAGATGAAGGTTGTTAATCTGGATCAATTAACGAAATACAATGGACAAAAGGTCAGTGTTACGGGAAACGGTGCAAGCCGAGAGCAGCTAGAAATCCCTATAAAAAAAAAGAGGTTGACTTTGGTAATTTGGAGCTTTGTTTATGCATGTTGTTTACATGTGCAACCGTATAATTTATTGTTCTCAAAATTACAAAAAGAGAAAGGTTACAGGCGTTTGTTAATAAATGGATAGAAACGAATATACCAAAAAGGCAATTCATTTCAATTTTTAAACAAATTAAATTTAAATAATTAAAAGTCCTGGTTCACCAGCAATAACTATGAATCATTCGAATGCGTTGCACTTTTGATTTCAACAGGTGGTCAACCTTGCCAAACCATCGCTCGCCCCATTCACTAACGAAAAATGTTTGTCCAGCTGAATGCAAATAGTAGACTACCTCATCACGCACCATTCTAGTTACGTAATCTTGTTGTTATGTATTTTCTCTGATATGCAATAATTCATATTGGAATGGTATATACAGGGTGATTCATTAAGGGAGACCACCGGCTATATCTTGGAAACTAAATGGCTAAAAAGCTAGTGAAAAAAGTTTTGATTATTGAAGTGGACATGAGAACATCCTGAAAAATATTTTCAAGTTCCTTATTTTGCCACAAGAGGGCGCAATTAGAAACCAAATATTACAAATTAAATTTTTTTTGTCCAAGCTTCTATTAATGTTGCCCAAAGTAGGTATACCATAAAACGAAAATTTGATTTGTAATATTTGGTTTCTAATTGCGCCCTTTTGTGGCAAAATAAGGAAGTTGAAAATAATTTCCAGGATTTTCTCATGTCCACTTTAGTAATCAAATAGTTATTTTCCTAACAAGTGCTCAAAGTAACACTTTTGCGCACGCGACTGCCGTTGAAGCGGAGTTCGGGCAGCAGTCAAGTGCGCGAAAGACACTTTGCGCAAGAATTTAGGAACAATATTTTTTCTACAACCGTATAAAAATCCACCTGCCACTACTATGGGACATCTTTAACAATTTTATAAATGATTAAGCGTTATCTGCTACCCCTGTATTGACGGCGTGCGCGAAAGACTTTTTCACGTGTCCTATGGCAACGAGTAACTTTATTTTTCGCTGCTATGAGCGACGTGCGACAAAGATAACCATGAAAATATGTGTCGGTTTGCACACTGTCAGTAATGCGCGAACCGTGTCATATTTTGACGGTTGTAGAAAACCTTTTTTCTCAAGCTTCTAAGCCATTTAGTGTCCAAGATATGGCCGGTGACCACTCTTAATGAAACATCCTGTATATAAGAACGATGCACATCTGAACTAACCAAACCCAGATACTTACGTCCAGGTTTACTTCAATTATTTTATTAATTCAAACGTCCAAACGCGACCTAAGACTCTGTGTCGTGTCTACTTAATAAATCCAACGTCAGTGTATCCTAACCACTCGTTTACGTCACAGGTTATCGGGAATATCGAATAACAATTATATTCCGTTTACGTAAAAGTAGTGTCATATGGCCCATTCGTAATAATTTCTAGATTTAGCTTATCCACGTCGGATAAAATCGATATTGCTTTTCCAGATTGGCGAGCCTTATTTAGTAGAGTGGAAAAAAGTTCACACACAGGGTTTTTATTTTATTTTTTTTTAATTCACTTTTACCACATAAAGTCCAAAATAGTGTTAAATAGGTTATTTGTATAAGACCCATCACAACTTAAAAAAAAATATGTCCACATAATAAATCTTAATGTCCTACGAAGGACCATATTCCTACAGAAAACAGTTTGTGAGTAACTAATACCCATTCACTTAGTTTTGACATCTCGTTACCTTTAAAATCTTCATTTATTTATACCTATCTCCTTTCAGCCAATGTTGAGAAGATAAGTACAAATGTCGAAGTCAGATTTCCAACGCCTTCTTGATGTCAATAATAAGTAAATTGATTATAGTTAAGATCGCACTTTTATAAATTTTGCATAAAAGCACTATATGAAGCTAGAGGATAATGTCGCCCTAAAGTGTTAAGAATTAAATTGCAATTTTGAAAATAATACTTGAAGTATCTATTTCTCTTCTTGCGTCAATTATATTTTCTCATTTAAAAATATTTTAAATAAATCAATAAAAAAAATATAAAAAAACAAAACATTGCAGAACATGTGTTAAAGATGGACAATAAAAGAAATATAAAAAAATAAAAATTTTAAATGAAAAAACGAATAGTGCTTAAAGAAAAAAATCTGGATTAGGCAGAAATTAGAGAAAAAATATTTGCAAAAGAAAGTAGATAGCTAGAAGCACAGATATAAAATATTTCCAAGTTTAAGGCACAATCGTGTAAAACTTTCAAAAATTTAAGAGAAAGACTCTTTTTGGACCAAAATTCTTTCAATAAAAATCGATTTTTAAGTCGTATTAAAAACTAAAACATTAGGAATTTTTAATAGTTAAAAACAACCACAGTTTGTGCTAAAACCCTTTACAATTGTCCACTTGTTGACACCTCAAAATAATTAAAACCCAATGAAAGGTCGAATTTAAATAAATGAAAAGAATGAAGAAATCGTTGAATAAAATGTGCCAAATAATAATAGAAAAAAAAAATGAGAAAGCAAAACTTTAAAAACGGAAAAATGCTTCAAGGAAGAGGATCACAATTTAATGGTTACTGGAAAATAGTCATTCATTACAGTTATCGATGAAGAAAGACGTGAAAAATTGGAATATCAAACAAGAAATAACAGTTTTTGAACACAAAAGTGTCTAAAAAGCAGCTTGTCAAGAATAGAGTAATTATTAAAAAGAAAAGTGACAAAGAGGGGGAAAGTTGAAATTGCAAATGTAGAGGAAGAAGACAGAAACCTCAAACCACGGTCACTGTGGATGAGAGTCCATGTTATACTATTGAAAAGTTACCAGAAGAACTACAGGAGACCGCAGTTAAGAACTGGAAAAAAGAGTAACCATAATTGTAAATAGACAGTTCCAGGACAAAATATCAACTGGAAATTGGAAAAGCCTGAGAAAAACGCAGAGAAGATGCTAAAAAAATTTGAAGACAACGAGACAAAGGGAGTAAGTATCTAAAAAAAGTTAAAAAAAAGAAAGAAAAGCTTGTAGAGATATGATAGAAAGAGAAAGAAGCGATTGTCAAGAAATTTTGACAAATAATACAAAGAAAATCGGGCACTAATAAATCTAGAAATAACATTCTTAAATTTTTGTATTAAGACTCGGAATAATTGGTTCAAAATAGATAAAGAAAGAATGGAATAATATAAAGGACAAGAAAGGAACAGCTTGAGAAGGAGGAAAGACAATTAAATAAAATGTAGGAAGTTGAACAAACACTGAATTAAAACCGATAAAATAACGATAAAGTCAGAGAAATTGGATAGAATTAAAAACAGTCCGTTGGCTTAGATTGTTTAAAAAGTAAAGAGAAAATACTGAAAAACTTAAGAAAATACACACAAGGTAATATGAAGTGGCGGAATAAGACGCAAAGAAAACGCTTGGTTAGGTTAAACAACAAGAATAAATTAAAAACTATACACGCCAGCCGATATTAGGAAAAAGCCTCTGAAGATGCTCATAAAAACATGCAGTGAAAATATAGAATGAGAAAGAGACGATTGTCAAGAGGTATTGACAAATTAATGCAAAAAATGTCAGGTACTAGAAACTTTAAATGTTTCTTAAAATGTCATTAAGACTCGGAATAATTGGTTCAAAATAGGTAAAGAGAAAATGGAATAAGATAAAGGACAATAAAAAGAAAGAGTTTGAGAAGGAGCAAATACAATTAAATAAAATAGAGCACATTGAACAAACTCTGAATGAAAATCGATAAAGGAACGATAAAGTCGTAGAGATTGAAGGGAATCACAATCAGTCATCGGCTTAAATGATTTAAAAAGTAAAGACAAAATACTATAAAACTTAAGGGAAGACACACAAGGTAACACGAAATAGCGGAATAAGACGCGAAAACGATTGGTTAGGTTAGACAACAAAAATAAATTAAAAACTATACATTCCAAAAGATAATAGGAAAAGGCCTGTAAAGCTGCATTTAAAAACATGCAGAGAAAATAGAGAAAGAGACGATTGTCAAGAAATTTTGACAATTTAATACAAAAAAAATCAGGTACCAATAAACATAAAAATACCTAAAATTTGTCTTAAAATTTTGTAATCTTGTATTAAGACTCGGAATAATTGGTTCAAAATAGTTAAAGAAAAAATAGAATAATATAAAGGATAAGAAAAGGCAACAACTTGAGAAGGAGGAAACAATTAAATAAAATGTAGCATGTTGAACAAACGTTGAATTAAAACCGAAAAAAGAACGATAAAGTCGTAAGAATTGGTTAGAAATAAAAACGATCCGTCAGAACACATTATTTAAAAAGTAAGAGAAAATACTGAATAACTTAAGAGAAAATACACAAGATAGCACGAAGTGGCGGAATAAAGCGCAAAGAAAACGCTTGGTTAGGTTAAACAACAAGAATAAATTAAAAACTGTACACTCCAGCGTATATTAGGAAAAAACCTCTAAAGGTGTCCATAAAACATGCAAAGAAAACATAGAAAGAGAAAGAGACGACTGTTAAGAATGTTTGACAAATTAATGCAAAAAACGTCAGGTACTAGAAACTTAAAATTTTCCTTCAAATTTCATTAAATCTCGGAATAATTAGTACAAAATAGATAAAGAAGGATTGGAATAAGATAAAGGACAAGAAAGGGAGAGAGCATGAGAAGGAGAAAATATAATTAAAGAAAATAGACCACATTGAACACACTATGAATGAAAATCGATAAAGGAACGATAAAGTCGTAGAGATTGGAAAGATTTAAAATCAGTTCGTCGGCTTAGATTATTTAAAAAGTAAAGAAAAAATACTAAAAAAGAAAAACTTAAGGGAAAACATAAAAGGTAGCACGAAGTGACGGAATAAAATGTAAAGAACACACTTGGTTAGGTTAGACAACAAGAATAGATTAAAAACTAAACACTCCAGCAGATATTAAGAAAAAAGCCTCTAAAGACGCTCATAAAAACATGCAGAGAAAACATAAAATGAGAAAGAGACGATTGTCAAGAAATTTTAACAAATTAATACAAAAAATGTCACGTAATAGAATCTTGAAATTTTCCTTAAAATTTCATTAAGAGTCGGATTAACTGGTTCAAAGTAGGTAAGGAAAAAATGTAGTAAGATAAAGGACAAGAACAGGAAAGAGTTTGAGAAGGAGCAAACACAATTAAATAAAATAGAGCACATTGAACAAACTCTGAAATAAAACCGACAGAGGAACGATAACGGAGTAAAGATTGCAGAGAATCACAATTAGTCCATTGACTTAAATGATTTAAAAAGTAAAAAGGAAATACTAAAAAACTTAAGGGAAGACACACAAGGTAACACGAAGTGGCGGAATAAGACGCAAAAAAAAACGCTTGGTTAGGTTAGACAACAAGAATAAATTAAACACTATACACTCCAACTGATAATAGGAGAAAGCCTGCAAAGCTGCATATAAAAACATGCAGAAAAAATAGAGAAAGATTATCAAAAAATGTTGACAAATTAATACAAAAAAAAAAGTCAGGTAATAATAAACATAAAAAACTTGAAATTTTTCTTAAAATCTTGTATTAAGACTCGGAATAATTAGTTCAAAATAGGTAAAGAAAGAATGGAATAATATAAAGGAGAAGAAAAAGAAACAGCTTGAGAAGGAGGAAAGACAATTAAATAAAATGTAGGAAGTTGAACAAACATTGAATTAAAACCGATAAAAGAACGATAAAGTCATAGAAATTGGATATAATTAAAAACAGTCCCTTGGCTTAGATTGTTTAAAGAGTAAAGAAAAAATACTGAATAACTTAAGAGAAAATACACAAGGTAGCACGAAGTGGCGGAATAAAGCGCAAAGAAAACGCTTGGTTAGGTTAAACAACAAGAATAAATTAAAAACTGTACACTCCAGCGGATGTTAGGAAAAAACCTCTAAAGGTGTCCATAAAACATGCAAAGAAAACATAGAAAGAGAAAGAGACGACTGTTAAGAATGTTTGACAAATTAATGCAAAAATCGTCAGGTACTAGAAACTTAAAATTTTCCTTCCAATTTCATTAAATCTCGGAATAATTAGTACAAAATAGATAAAGAAGGATTGGAATAAGATAAAGGACAAGAAAGGGAGAGAGCATGAAAAGGAGAAAATAGACCACATTGAACAAACTATGAATGAAAATCGATAAAGGAACGATAAAGTCGTAGAGATTGGAAAGATTTAAAATCAGTTCGTCGGCTTAGATTATTTAAAAAGTAAAGAAAAAATACTAAAAAAGAAAAACTTAAGGGAAAACATAAAAGGTAGCACGAAGTGACGGAATAAAATGTAAAGAACACACTTGGTTAGGTTAGACAACAAGAATAGATTAAAAACTAAACACTCCAGCAGATATTAAGAAAAAAGCCTCTAAAGACGCTCATAAAAACATGCAGAGAAAACATAAAATGAGAAAGAGACGATTGTCAAGAAATTTTAACAAATTAATACAAAAAATGTCACGTAATAGAATCTTGAAATTTTCCTTAAAATTTCATTAAGAGTCGGATTAACTGGTTCAAAGTAGGTAAGGAAAAAATGTAGTAAGATAAAGGACAAGAACAGGAAAGAGTTTGAGAAGGAGCAAACACAATTAAATAAAATAGAGCACATTGAACAAACTCTGAAATAAAACCGACAGAGGAACGATAACGGAGTAAAGATTGCAGAGAATCACAATTAGTCCATTGACTTAAATGATTTAAAAAGTAAAAAGGAAATACTAAAAAACTTAAGGGAAGACACACAAGGTAACACGAAGTGGCGGAATAAGACGCAAAAAAAAACGCTTGGTTAGGTTAGACAACAAGAATAAATTAAACACTATACACTCCAACTGATAATAGGAGAAAGCCTGCAAAGCTGCATATAAAAACATGCAGAAAAAATAGAGAAAGATTATCAAAAAATGTTGACAAATTAATACAAAAAAAAAAGTCAGGTAATAATAAACATAAAAAACTTGAAATTTTTCTTAAAATCTTGTATTAAGACTCGGAATAATTAGTTCAAAATAGGTAAAGAAAGAATGGAATAATATAAAGGAGAAGAAAAAGAAACAGCTTGAGAAGGAGGAAAGACAATTAAATAAAATGTAGGAAGTTGAACAAACATTGAATTAAAACCGATAAAAGAACGATAAAGTCATAGAAATTGGATATAATTAAAAACAGTCCCTTGGCTTAGATTGTTTAAAGAGTAAAGAAAAAATACTGAATAACTTAAGAGAAAATACACAAGGTAGCACGAAGTGGCGGAATAAAGCGCAAAGAAAACGCTTGGTTAGGTTAAACAACAAGAATAAATTAAAAACTATGCACTCCAGCGGATATTAGGAAAAAACGTCTAAAGGTGTCCATAAAACATGCAAAGAAAACATAGAAAGAGAAAGAGACGACTGTTAAGAATTTTTGACAAATTAATGCAAAAATCGTCAGGTACTAGAAACTTAAAATTTTCCTTCCAATTTCATTAAATCTCGGAATAATTAGTACAAAATAGATAAAGAAGGATTGGAATAAGATAAAGGACAAGAAAGGGAGAGAGCATGAAAACGAGAAAATATAATTAAAGAAAATAGACCACATTGAACAAACTATGAATGAAAATCGATAAAGGAACGATAAAGTCGTAGAGATTGGAAAGATTTAAAATCAGTTCGTCGGCTTAGATTATTTAAAAAGTAAAGAAAAAAATACTAAAAAAGAAAAACTTAAGGGAAAACACAAAAGGTAGCACGAAGTGACGGAATAAAATGTAAAGAACACACTTGGTTAGGTTAGACAACAAGAATAAATTAAAAACTATACACTCCAGCAGATATTAAGAAGAAAGCCTCTAAAGACGCTCATAAAAATATGCAAAGAAACCATAAAATGAGAAAGAGACGATTGTCAAGAAATTTTAACAAATTAATACAAAAAATGGCACGTAATAGAATCTTGAAATTTTCCTTAAAAATTAAGAGTCGAAATAACTGGTTCAAAATAGGTAAGGAAAAAATGGAGTAAGATAAAGGACAAGAACAGGAAAGAGTTTGAGAAGAAGCAAACACAATTAAATAAAATAGAGCACATTGAACAAACTCTGAAATAAAACCGACAAAGAAACGATAAAGGAGTAAAGATTGCACAGAATCACAATCAGTCCATTGACTTAAATGATTTAAAAAGTAAAGAGGAAATACTAAAAAACTTAAGGGATAACACACAAGGTAACACGAAGTGGCGGAATAAGACGCAAAAAAAAACGCTTGGTTAGGTTAGACAACAAGAATAAATTAAACACTATACACTCCAACTGATAATAGGAGAAAGCCTGCAAAGCTGCATATAAAAACATGCAGAAAAAATAGAGAAAGATTATCAAAAAATGTTGACAAATTAATACAAAAAAAAAAGTCAGGTAATAATAAACATAAAAAACTTGAAATTTTTCTTAAAATCTTGTATTAAGACTCGGAATAATTAGTTCAAAATAGGTAAAGAAAGAATGGAATAATATAAAGGAGAAGAAAAAGAAACAGCTTGAGAAGGAGGAAAGACAATTAAATAAAATGTAGGAAGTTGAACAAACATTGAATTAAAACCGATAAAAGAACGATAAAGTCATAGAAATTGGATATAATTAAAAACAGTCCCTTGGCTTAGATTGTTTAAAGAGTAAAGAAAAAATACTGAATAACTTAAGAGAAAATACACAAGGTAGCACGAAGTGGCGGAATAAAGCGCAAAGAAAACGCTTGGTTAGGTTAAACAACAAGAATAAATTAAAAACTGTACACTCCAGCGGATGTTAGGAAAAAACCTCTAAAGGTGTCCATAAAACATGCAAAGAAAACATAGAAAGAGAAAGAGACGACTGTTAAGAATTTTTGACAAATTAATGCAAAAATCGTCAGGTACTAGAAACTTAAAATTTTCCTTCCAATTTCATTAAATCTCGGAATAATTAGTACAAAATAGATAAAGAAGGATTGGAATAAGATAAAGGACAAGAAAGGGAGAGAGCATGAAAACGAGAAAATATAATTAAAGAAAATAGACCACATTGAACAAACTATGAATGAAAATCGATAAAGGAACGATAAAGTCGTAGAGATTGGAAAGATTTAAAATCAGTTCGTCGGCTTAGATTATTTAAAAAGTAAAGAAAAAAATACTAAAAAAGAAAAACTTAAGGGAAAACACAAAAGGTAGCACGAAGTGACGGAATAAAATGTAAAGAACACACTTGGTTAGGTTAGACAACAAGAATAAATTAAAAACTATACACTCCAGCAGATATTAAGAAGAAAGCCTCTAAAGACGCTCATAAAAATATGCAAAGAAACCATAAAATGAGAAAGAGACGATTGTCAAGAAATTTTAACAAATTAATACAAAAAATGGCACGTAATAGAATCTTGAAATTTTCCTTAAAAATTAAGAGTCGAAATAACTGGTTCAAAATAGGTAAGGAAAAAATGGAGTAAGATAAAGGACAAGAACAGGAAAGAGTTTGAGAAGAAGCAAACACAATTAAATAAAATAGAGCACATTGAACAAACTCTGAAATAAAACCGACAAAGAAACGATAAAGGAGTAAAGATTGCACAGAATCACAATCAGTCCATTGACTTAAATGATTTAAAAAGTAAAGAGGAAATACTAAAAAACTTAAGGGATAACACACAAGGTAACACGAAGTGGCGGAATAAGACGCAGAAAAACGCTTGGTTAGGTTAGACAACAAGAATAAATTGAACACTATACACTCCAACTGATAATAGGAGAAAGCCTGCAAAACTGCAAATAAAAAGATGCAGAAAAAATAGAGAAAGATTGTCAAAAAATTTTGACAAATTAATACAAAAAAAAGTCAGGTACTAATAAACATAAAAAACTTGAAATTTGTCTTAAAATCTTGTATTAAGATTCGGAATAATTAGTTCAAAATAGGTAAAGAAAGAATGGAATAATATAAAGGAGAAGAAAGGGAGACAGCTTGAGAAGGAGGAAAGACAATTAAAAAAACAGTCCCTTGGCTTAGATTGTTTAAAGAGTAAAGAGAAAATACTGAAAAACTTAAGGGAAGACACACAAGGTAACACGAAGTGGCGGAATAAGACGCAAAGGAAACGCTTGGTTAGGTTAGGCTACAAGAATAAATTAAAAACTATACACTCCAGCAGATATTAGGAAAAAGCCTCTAAAGACGCTCATAAAAACATGCCGAGGAAACATAAAATGAGAAAGAGACGATTGTCAAGAGGTATTGACAAATTAATGCAAAAAATACTAGAGGTATACTAAGGTACTAGAAACTTTAAATGTTTCTTAGAATGTCATTAAGACTCGGAATAATTGGTTCAAACTAGGTAAAGAGAAAATGGAATAAGATAAAGGACAATAAAAAGACAGAGTTTGAGAAGGAGCAAACACAATTAAATAAAATAGAGCACATTGAACAAACTCTGAATGAAAAAAGATAAAGGAACGATAAAATAGTAGAGATTGGAGAGATTCACAATCACTCCATCGGATTAAATGATTTAAAAAGTAAAGAGAAATACTGAAAAACTTAAGGGAAGACACACAAGGTAACACGAAGTGGCAGAAATGCTTTGTTAGGTTACACAACAAGAATAAATTAAAACCTTTACATTCTAGCAGATATAGGAAATAACCTGTAAAGCTGCACATAAAAACATGCAGAGAAAATAGAGAAAGAGATAGAGACGATTGTCAAGGAATTTTGACAATTTAACACAAAAAAAGTCAGGTACTAATAAACATAAAAAACCTAATATTTGTCTTAAAATCTTGTGTTAAAACTCGAAATAATTGGTTCAAAATAGGTCAAAACAGAATAAGATAAGGGACAAGAACAGGAAAAAGTTTGGGAAGGGGCAAACAAAATTAAATGAACACTGAATGAAAAACGTTAAAGCAAGGATAAAGTCCTAAAGATTGGATAGAATTAAACAAGATAAGTGTTCAATTAACACTTAAACAGTTTGTTGGAACACATTATTAAGAAAGTAAAGAGAAAAGTTAAGAAAACACACAAGGTGGTGAAACACAAAGTGACGAAATAAGACGCAAAAACGCTTGAATGTTAGACAATAAAAATAAATTAAAAACTATACACGTCAGCAGGCGATAGGAAAAAGCCTCTAAAAGCAAAAAAAATGACCGAATGAAGTTAAAAAGTTTGAACAAACATAAAAAAAAACGATTATTACAAATAGGAAATTATTGATAAGAGAAGTAAAAAGAGGGCAATCAAGGGAGAAATACTGTAAAACTCAAAAAAAAAGAAATACAGAAAATGCAAAAATAAAATAAGGGGTAGATAAGGAAGAAGATCGAGGACGACCATATGGACCAAATGAAAAAATTACTGTAAGAAAACTAGAAAATTTGGAAAGGTAAGTAAAGAAACAACTTGCGGGGAAATTTGAATGGTTTTAAGTGGCAGTAAATACTGGGAAACTGACTTGAAAATACCCATAAAAAAATACTGAATAACTCATAAGATAAACGATTCGTAAAAATGCAAACGTTAGAATAAAACTGAAAAATAACTGAAGGAGATGAAAAAAACCGTTTTCAAAAAAATCACTAAATCTAGTGAAATGTCACCACAATTAGCAATACAGGTATAAAACTCTGCTATTCAGGGTGAGTTTTTTCGATAACTAATGAAGGGATCTCAAAAACTACAAGAGGAGGAAGAGAATTCTTCTCGAAGGAAGAGATCCTTCGAGATAGGGCTGCCGAGATGGGTTTTGATATCTCCCTGTTTTGCTTCAGAGTGGTAAGCTATGTTGGAATCGTAGACACTGAGGAACCTCTTACATGATCACCAAGCTCATAATTTGTTTGTCATTATCATTTACAATTATTATTATTTTCCTAGGAACACCATATTTCAGAATGATGGTCTATGAGACTACGACCAAGTGATGATTTACATCACCCAGCGGTGATGAAACACCTCACCCTCATGAGCTCCACGGTGAGTAGTATTTATGAGGTCTCGCTGCAGTGGAGAGGCTGGGGGGCTAGTGGGGGCGTGGGGTTTCGGCGCACTTGAGATACGTCGTAGAACTTGCTTCCAGTCCGCATTTAAGTAATTTATAGATATAAAATTTCGTATCCTGAAAAACCCAGACAGGTACTTAGTTATTCCATTGCGTAATAGAAACTTACTACAATAATAGAGCTTCCTTTTAAATAAGCTTCAATCTATTATCAAGCTCTAAAGCCAAGTCAACAATAATCCCCCTATTTGCTTTTCTAAAAATAACCGAATGTAAAACCTTACAAATGTGACAAACACCAGTAATTGAATTTTCTCTGGAATATGCGATAAACGATTATATTGCGTCAATCCCCAGATGCAAACCTTAAAGGAACAACGTGAACTCCAAGATAACGTGTTCTCTAGATCAGATTTAGATTACCTGACGTCAGTCTCGCTTTATATTAAATAACTAAATTCAATAAGGCATTTAATAAGGCAAGAGTAAAAACTAAGTGTCCCAAATAAAAATGAGGCCACTATGTGATTAATCTTCAATCAAATTGCTAAATTAAACACATTGAAAAGCAATTCTATAGGAATCCCAAAGGCGACCTATCCTATAACAACATACGCAACAGTTCTTACATAAAACCTGTTTACTTAATTATAAGGTTTTAAAATGCGAACTTTTTGCGGTCGTTGTTAAAAGGTGGTCATGCGAGCTATGTGGACAAACTCGTCCCATGATGGTCGTGGTTGTTACGAGTACAGGTCTAATAAATAATTAACAAATAAAATCTCCAAGATTTTTTTTTATAATAGTTAATTATATGTAAATACGTAGAATTGATTTATTTTTGTTTAACTATTATAGCCTTGAATCTATGTGCAACAACCTTTGCGGCTATTTTCAAATTACCCATTGTTATAAATATTTTCTTCCTCAATATTACAATTAATACGGTTGACCAGGTAAAATTTCAGTCGTCCATTTACATTTCTACCATAACGTCAACTTCTACCATAAAGTTTTTGCGGTAGATATTAAGACGTCAAATAATAATTAAATTTAATTCACCAAGTTTAACGGGAAAAAAATTGAGAATCGATTGACACTAAGCAGACAGCTTCTTCCTGCCGATGGTCCTGATGTCAAGCCGAAACGTTGCCTTTTTATTTGATTTCCTCTATTACTAATTATAATTTTGTAAACGCCATTTAGGGACATTTTAGTAAGTTAAACTCTTACGAATATTTATGGTATTACACGTTTCTCGTAGATCTCGGAATTTTCAATTACTTATAAATTTGAATACTCGAATTATTCAAATAGTCATTCAGATAATCAAATATTCGAATATTTGAATAGTCGACCACCAATAATTTAATGACAAAACAACAAAACAGGAATGAAGTTAATCATAAAACAACACATAAGCTTTATGTCAAAAAAAAATAAATAAAACTTCAGAAAGTTTCTGTTTTCTTTTGTGATTTGAATATTTCAATAACGGACTCTTTACATATTCTCTCTCAACTATTAACTATTCCACTTGAATGTTCGACTATTTGAATTTTCTGACTTCTCATTAATTGAAATTCAAATACTTGAATACTTGAATATTCAAATAATTCGAATGTGATTGCTACCCTTAGTTTTTTGTTAGTCCAGAGTAGTCGAATTTTGACGAAAAAAATTGTTGGCGAATTTTTGGGCGCTGATGATGGCCTTTGTACCAAAACCGGTTCACCAATAAACGATTTTAAAGTAAACTGCAGGAAGTAAACCTATATTCTCTTCCTTTACCTATTCTGCGTCCTTTGATTTGAATATTTGAATATTTCAATAACGAGCTATTTAAATATTCTCCGTCAACTATTCCACCTTACTGTTCAACTATTTGAATGTTCTGACTTCGCACTATTTGAAATTCTAATACTTGAATACTTCAATAACCAAACAATTCAAATGTGGTGTCTAGCCTTAGTTTCTTGTTAATTCTTGTTTCTCATGATGGCCTTTGTACCAAAACCGGTCCACCAATAAAGGATTTTAAAATAAACTACATAAAGTGTATCTGTATCCTCTTCCCCCGTGTCCTTTGATTTGAATATTAGAATATTTCAATGATAAAATTTTTGAATATTTCAATAATGGAATATTTGAATATTCTCTCTTAACCATTCCACTTGAATTTTCGACTATTTGAATTTTCTGGCTTCTCACTAATTGAAATGCCAATAATTGAATACTTGAATATTCAAAAAATTCGAATGTGATTGCTAGCCTTAGTTTTTTATTAGTACAGATTAGTCGAATTTTGACGAAAAAAATTGTTGGCGAATTTTTGGGCGCTGATGATGGCCTTTGTACCGAAACCGGTTCACCAATAAACGATTTTAAAGTAAACTGCATGAAGTAAACCTATATTCTCTTCCTTTACCTATTCTGCGTCCTTTGATTTGAATATTTGAATATTTCAATAACGAGCTATTTAAATATTCTCTTTCCCCGTGTCCTTTGATTTGAATATTAGAATATTTCAATGATAAAATTTTTGAATATTTCAATAATGGAATATTTGAATATTCTCTCTTAACCATTCCACTTGAATTTTCGACTATTTGAATTTTCTGGCTTCTCACTAATTGAAATGCAAATAATTGAATACTTGAATATTTAAATAATTCGAATGTGATTGCTAGCCTTAGTTTCTTGTTAGTTCAGGTTAGTCGAATTTTGACGAAAAAAATTGTTGGCGAATTTTTGGGCGCTGATGATGGCCTTTGTACCGAAACCGGTTCACCAATAAACGAATGCTTGATTAACCGAGCAATTCAAATGTGGTGTCTAGCCTTAGTTTCTTGTTATCTTGTTTCTCATGATGGCCTTTGTACCAAAGCCGGTCCCCCAATAAAGGATTTTAAAATAAACTACATAAAGTATACCTGCAGCCTCTTCCCCCGTGTCCTTTGATTTGAATATTAGAATATTTCAATGATAAAATTTTTGAATATTTCAATAATGGAATATTCGAATATTCTCTCTTAACCATTCCACTTGAATTTTCGACTATTTGAATTTTCTGGCCTCTCACTAATTGAAATGCAAATAATTGAATACTTGAATATTCAAAAAATTCGAATGTGATTGCTAGCCTTAGTTGTTTGTTAGTTCAGATTAGTCGACTTTTGACGAAAAAAATTGTTGGCGAATTTTTGGGCGATGATGATGGCCTTTGTACCGAAACCGGTTTACCAATAAACGATTCTAGGGTAAACTGCATGAAGAAAACCTATATTCTCTTCCTTTAACTATTCTGCGTCCTTTGATTTGAATATTTGAATATTTCAATAACGAGCTATTTGAATATTCTCCGTCAACTATTCCATTTTACTGTTCAACTATTTGAATGTTCTGACTTCGCACTATTTGAAATTCTAATACTTGAATACTTGAATAACCAAACAATTCAATTGTGATATCTAGCCTTAGTTTCTTGTTAATTCTTGTTTCTCATGATGGCCTTTGTACCAAAACCGGTCCCCCAATAAAGGATTTTAAAATAAACTACATAAAGTATATCTGTATCCTCTTCACCCGTGTCCTTTGATTTGAATATTAGAATATGTCAATGATACAATTTTTTAATATTTCAATAATGGAATATTTGAATATTCTCTCTTAACCATTCCACTTGAATTTTCTACTATTTCAATTTTCTGGCTTCTCACTAATTGAAATGCAAATAATTGAATACTTGAATATTCAAAAAATTCGAATGTGACTGCTAGCCTTAGTTTTTTGTTAGTCCAGATTAGTCGAATTTTGACGAAAAAAATTGTTGGCGAATTTTTGGGCGCTGATGATGGCCTTTGTACCGAAACCGGTTCACCAATAAACGATTTTAAAGTAAACTGCATGAAGTAAACCTATATTCTCTTCCTTTACCTATTCTGCGTCCTTTGATTTGAATATTTGAATATTTCAATAACGAGCTATTTAAATATTCTCCGTCAACTATTCCATTTTACTGTTCAACTATTTGAATGTTCTGACTTCGCACTAATTGAAATTCTAATACTTGAATACTTGAATAACCAAACAATTCAAATGTGATGTCTAGCCTTAGTTTCTTGTTAATTCTTGTCTCTCATGATGGCCTTTGTACCAAAACCGGTCCCCCAATAAAGGATTTTAAAATAAACTACATAAAGTATATCTGTATCCTCTTCCCCCGTGTCTTTTGATTTGAATATTAGAATATTTCAATGATAAAATTTTTGAATATTTCAATAATGGAATATTTGAATATTCTCTCTTAACCATTCAACTTGAATTTTCGACTATTTGAATTTTCTGGCTTCTCACTAATTGAAATGCAAATAATTGAATACTTGAATATTAAAAAAATTCGAATGTGACTGCTAGCCTTAGTTGTTAGTTCAGGTTAGTCGAATTTTGACGAAAAAAATTGTTGACGAATTTTTGGGAGCTGATGATGGCCTTTGTAGGGTTTTGAAATCGGTTCACCAGTAAACGATTTTAAAATAAAATACTACAATGTACCTAAATTCTTTCCCCCAACCTATTACGTGTTCTTTAATTTGAATATTTCAAAGCCAAAATTTTTGAGTATTTCAATAATGGAATATTTGAATATTCTCTCTTAACCATTCCACTTGAATTTTCGACTATTTGAATTTTCTGGCTTCTTACTAATTGAAATGCAAATACTTAAATACTTGAATATTTAAATAATTCGAATATGATTGTTAGCCTTAGTTTCTTGTTAGTTCAGATTAGTCAAATTTTGAAGAAAAAAAATGTTGGCGAATTTTTGGGCGCTGATGATGGCCTTTGTACCGAAACCGGTTCACCAATAAACGATTTTAAAGTAAACTGCATGAAGTAAACCTATATTCTCTTCCTTTACCTATTCTGCGTCCTTTGATTTGAATATTTGAATATTTCAATAACGAGCTATTTAAATATTCTCCGTCAACTATTCCACTTTACTGTTCAACTATTTGAATGTTCTGACTTCGCACTAATTGAAATTCTAATACTTGAATACTTGAATAACCAAACAATTCAAATGTGATGTTTAGTCTTAGTTTCTTGTTTCTCATGATGGCCTTTGTACCAAAACCGGTCCACCAATAAAGGATTTTAAAATAAACGACATAAAGTATATCTGTATCCTCTTCCCCCGTGTCCTTTGATTTGAATATTAGAATATTTCAATGATAACATTTTTGAATATTTCAATAATGGAATATTTGAATATTCTCTCTTAACCATTCCACTTGAATTTTCGACTATTTGAATTTTCTGGCTTCTCACTAATTGAAATGCAAATAATTGAATACTTGAATATTCAAAAAATTCGAATGTGATTGCTAGACTTAGTTTTTTGTTAGTTCAGATTAGTCGACTTTTGACGAAAAAAATTGTTGGCGAATTTTTGGGCGATGATGATGGCCTTTGTACCGAAACCGGTTCACCAATAAACGATTTTAAAGTAAACTGCATAAAGTAAACCTATGTTCTCTTCCTTTACCTATTCTGCGTCCTTTGATTTGAATATTTGAATATTTCAATAACGAGCTATTTAAATATTCTCCGTCAACTATTCCACCTTACTGTTCAACTATTTGAATGTTCTGATGTCGCACTAATTGAAAATCTAATACTTGAATACTTGAATAACCAAACATTTCAAATGTGATGTCTAGCCTTAGTTTCTTGTTAATTCTTGTTCCCCATGATGGCCTTTGTACCAAAACCGCTCCCACAATAAAGGATTTTAAAATAAACTACATAAAGTATATCTGTATCCTCTTCCCCCGTGTCCTTTGATTTGAATATTAGAATATTTCAATGATAATATTTTTGAATATTTCAATAATGGAATATTTGAATATTCTCTCTTAACCATTCCACTTGAATTTTCGACTATTTCAATTTTCTGGCTTCTCACTAATTTCAAATGCAAATAATTGAATACTTGAATATTTAAATAATTCGAATGTGATTGCTAGCCTTAGTGTTTTGTTAGTCCAGATTAGTCGAATTTTGACGAAAAAGATTGTTGGCGAATTTTTGGGCGCTGATGATAGCCTTTGTACCGAAACCGGTTCACCAATAAGCGATTTTAAAGTAAACTGCATGCAGTAAACCTATGTTCTCTTCCTTTACCTATTCTGCGTCCTTTGATTTGAATATTTCAATAACGAGCTATTTAAATATTCTCCGTCAACTATTCCACCTTACTGTTCAACTATTTGAATGTTCTGATTTCGCACTAATTGAAATTCTAATACTTGAATACTTGAATAACTAAACAATTCAAATGTGATGTCTAGCCTTAGTTTCTTGTTAATTCTTGTTTCTCATGAGGGTCTTTGTACCAAAACCGGTCTCCCAATAAAGTATTTTAAAAGAAACTACATAAAGTATATCTGTATCCTCTTCCCCCGTGTCCTTTGATTTGAATATTAGAATATTTCAATGAAATTTTTTTTGAATATTTCAATAATGGAATATTTGAAAATTCTCTCTTAACCATTCCACCTGAATTTTCGACTATTTCAATTTTCTGGCTTCTCACTAATTGAAATGCAAATAATTGAGTCGAATTTTTACGAAAAAACTTGTTGACGAGTTTTTGGGAGCTGATGATGGCCTTTGTAGCGTTTCGAAACCGCATCACCAGTAAAGGTTTTTTAAATAAGCTATATAAAGTGTACCTATATTCTCTTCCCCCACCTATTCTGTCTCCTTTGACGTTGATTTCAATGACGAAATTTTTCAATATTTCAATAACGGACTATTTGAATATTCTCTCTTAACTATTCCACTTGAATATTCGACAATTTAAATTTTCTGACTTCTCACTAATTGAAATTTAAATACTTGAATACCTATTCAAATACTTAATTCAAATGTGATTCCTAGCCTTAGTTTCTTGTTAGTTCAGGTTAGTCGAATTTTGACGAAAAATGTTGACGAATTTTTCTGCACTGATGATGGCCTTTATACCGAAACCGGAAAGTATACCTACATCCTCTTCGCCTATATCAATTTGCTTGGCGCCGTGCACACGGCAATAAGGCTTAGATATATAAGAATGATAAATGATGCAGGTTGAGCCGTTTGCCCATTAATCCTTCTGCCAAAAAAAATCTCGTCTGCTTTATCTAAGCTAAGCGATCGTTTTGTTCTAAAAATAAATTTGACTCACCTGTGGTGGACATGTAAAATCAGGGATCCGGTCCTCTCCAAAGCTGGAAAGTAAACTCGAAGCAATATAAAATCGATTTGGATTTTGGCTCTTTATGTTTGCGTTCGATCATTCCGGATTTCCTGTCTGGATATTCGGTTTTTGAGACAGTTGTTTAAGCTTTAGGTGGAAAACTCTTGAGTGTTTACTATTTAATATAAAAAAACGAATTAGCCTAATAAGAAACTCTTCTATCAGATACCTACATAGACGGAAAAAAGTCGAATATAAAGTATTCCATTTACAGGACTTCTATAGGTGGGAGTTGAAATAGGACAGAGTTAACATTTTTTTTTAGCATTCTTTCGACTTTGTCATAAGAAATCCATGGCGCAATGCTTTTTAAATGGGACAATATTGATTTAGTCATAAATAAAAAATGGCCGCCGCAGACAGGGTCATTAAAGAATGGTAATATCTCTGAAACGAATAAAGTTAGAAAACTAAAATTTGATATTATGGTTCCTTAGGGAATGGTCTTCAAGTTGCCATGAGTCGAAACCTTCCTTAAGATACCAAATCCATGGGTACCATTAACGAAATTTTACAAATAAGTTTTCAGGCCTTTACGCGCGTGTTTTTTATAAGAAAAATTTTGATCAAAGCATATTATATGGGACAAATGTAGATTTTGTCATATTTAGGGTACTGTTGATGGTACTTGGCTGAAATTTGGATTGTAGGTACCTACAGTGTTAGCATAAATTGTGATATAATTGCTGTAGCTATCCTAGCTACCGTAGCTGAGTAACGTTAATATTTAGTGAACTGTTTTTGGTAAATATAAGGTGCCCATTGGACTACCATGAATAGTAAACTAATTAACATAGCTATGTAACTGATGCTAGCTAAGTTATAGCTATTTAATGAACCAAAGGTGATATCGAGTTAAAAATCGGACAGTAGGTTTCTCTTATGTATTATTAGTTGAAAATGGTATTTTTAAAAATCCAAGATGGCCGCCTGAAAACAATTGGTTTTATGCCAATATCTTTGGAACGCCTTGAGCTAGAAAGCTGAAATTTGGTATGTGGTTACCTTATGGGACGGGCTAGAGGTCTCTAAGGCCGGAATCTTGCCACTGGTACCACGGGTTCTATTTGGAAAAGTTTTTCAATTCACTGGCACTTTTTTGCTACAACTTAGTGATTGTTGCTAGGGAATGTTGAAAACAAATATACCCGACGTTGCGACTTTTTGTATCATGATGTAGGTATTAAGTTTGTTTTAGGCAATATTTATTAATCACATACGGATTGTTCATTCTCTCGTTCTAAAACGTCATCTAGTTGGCTACGATTTTTTAATAAAAGAGAAGAGAGTTATAAAGGCACGTCACAACTTGACTCGCCATCTATTATTTGTCAATGTCACTTGTTGACATTTGTCACTTACTTATTAGCTGTCATTTCGGATGGTTGGTTTAGGCGTATTTCCATGCTTACTCCTCAGCCTCATCCTTAGCTTTCTTATCAAGAAAACCAAGGATGAGGATACTTTCAAAACGCTCGGGAGCCGTCAGTGTCATCTCCGGACATTTGACTATACAACAGTGACAACTTAAGAAAATATCGATGACAGTAATTGACGACATGCTTCAAAATAACAAATGAATTTCATAGGCGGCTAAATGACGGATTCTAATATACACATGGTTCTATTTGATATCCAGAATATCTGATAGAATTGTAACAAAACACCTTCAATGGGCAATGCAAACGATTCTTATAGCAAATATCTTCTTAAAATTTTCTTTCTAAAAGTTCTTCAGAACTCCTGGTTTGCCTCTACTCCCCATTGCTTTTCAGTTTTTCATGTACACATTATTATTCTGAATTTTTATTTGGATACAATTTGATTCTCCTTCACTAATCATTGCTTCGTGTCTCGTTGGCACGATTAGAAATCCTATTTGGCAATCTCGACACTTCAATTCCCCTTATAAAAACTCCATTTCTCTCCTCACTCCGTTTTCTGGAGTTCGGATTCTTCTTCTCTTCTCATTGCCACGATCAGGTCTTCTAGTTGTACATCTGTATACTCCAGTTTTCATTCTTGCAATCCGTGTTTTGGAGTTGTGTTTCCCTTTCATTTCCCAGTGGTTTGTTTCTTGTTTCCCTTATTAAACTTTGCAGTTCTTTTCTCAAGTCGTGTTGTGGCGTCTTCGCACATCTGATTGGCTTGTCAGTTTTCCTTCTTACAGCTTCAATTTTTCTCAGTCCGAGTTCTGAAGTTTAATTCTGCTCTATATCCAAGAATTTCGTGTCTGACGGTCACGATCAGGTTTTTTATTTGGATACATAAGCACTTCAGTTTTCCTTCCGAAAGCTCGGAAGGTTTTCTTCTTTCCTCAATTCGTTTTCTGGAATTTAGGTCCCATTGGCTAGATCAGGTCTTCTATTTGGATATCCAAAACACTTCAGCTTTCCTTCTAAATGCTCCATTTCTTTCCTTAATCCATTTTCTAGAGTTTGGGGTTTTCTGCTCTTCTCATTGCTTCTTGCTTCATTGGCACGATCAGGTCTTCTATTTGGATATCTATAATCTAAACACTTCAGTTTTCCTTCTAAATGCTCCATTTTTTCCTTAATTCATTTTCTAAAGTTTGGGGTTTTCTGCTCTTCTCATTACTTCCAGCCTCATTGGCACGATCATGTCTTCTATTTGGATATCTAAGCACTTCAGTTTTCCTTCTAAATGCTCCATTTCTTTCCTTAATCCATTTTCTAGAGTTTGGATTCTCCGGCTCCTTTCATTGCTTCCTGCCTCATTGGCACGATCATCAGGTCTTCTATTTGGATATCTGTATACTTCAGTTTCAGTTGTAAAACCTTCCACTTTTTCTTTCAATCCCTGTTCTAGAGTTCTCTTTCCCTGTCATTTCTTTATTTCCTTTTTTAAAGTTTGCACTTCTCTTCTCAATTTGGGTTTTGGAGTTTTGGTTCTCCTCCACTTCCCAATCCTTCCTTTCTCATTGGCAATATCAGAAATTCTTTTCATACATCTGGAGTTGTCAGTTTTTTTTCTAACAGCTTCAGTTTTGCTCAGGGAGTTCAGATGAAGTTTAGTTCAGCTGTACATCCAAGAATTTCGCGTCTGATGGCCACTATCAGGTCTTCTATATGGATATCTAAGCACTTCAGTGTTCCTTTCGAAAGCTCCATTTCTTTCCTTAATTCGTTTTCTGGAGTTTAGGTTTTCCTGCTCTTCTCATTGCTTCTTGTTTCAGCCATCATTCAGGTATTTTTTTTTATTACAAATATTGCTTTATAAATGTTTTTCGTATATCATTGACAAAATAGCTTTAACCTCGGCTTTAACGAATACCATTCGACTGGCATTAATTGTTCGATTTTATCGCTTTTAGTTTCCGAGACTTAATTACTGTTCAAAAAGTTTATTACCGTTTTGCTTAGTTTAATAGCAGTCTCATGGGAAGTGAAAAACTGTTAAAATTGTATGAAAATTACCTAAAATTGTATTTTGATCGACCATTACGCTAACTAAATTAAAAACCTGGTATGACAGATTGGGCTGGTATTTTGTGGTAATGAATGCTCTATTCATTGGTGTCAATAGCATCGTTATACCCTGTTTAGTTTTCGAATTATATAGAAATAAGTAATAAAATGTCGATTAAAAAGTGGAAAAATTACGTTTTAGGCGCCATTTTGAATGGGAAGGAAGCTATTGAAAATTCCAATTTTGCATATTTTTTACATATTTTTGTTCCCTCTTTCATATGAGACTATTCTAGATAAAATCTACGACAATGGGTTTCCGCCGAAAATTTTGACGACCTAACCTTCTTTAAATTTTTTGAAATTTTGTCATTTTTCTGTTTACCTTGGAAAGGGTAAAGATTTTCTATCTGTAGGTTAATATGTTATATGAAGAGGCTATTGAGGGCTATCAGATGCATCAATCAGAATAAATCTGCCTTTCACGATTTTCGAGAAAACTAAAAAAAAGTGCAAAATTTTTACCTCATTTTTTGGCCACCCGTTCTCAGTAACTGTACTAGACAGAGATTAGAAAATGGGCTCACCGTGTAGCTCTATTTTCCTACTTCCTTAGCCCTTCTTATAGATTTTCGGATAAATGTTTATCGAAACGAGACATCAAACGCTGTCAAACGCCGGAATGCACGATTTTGATTTCCAAATTTAGGTTTTTGGCGCCACATTGAAGCGGAAGAAAGTTACTGAAAATTCCACTTTTGCATATTTTTTACATATTTTTGTCCGTTCTTTCATATGTCACGATTTTTGATAAAATCTACGACAATGGGTTTCTGCCGAAAATTTTGACTACCTACCCTTTGAAATTTTTGAAATGTTGTAATTTTTTTGTTTATCTTGAAAACGGTAAGGTTTTTCAATGTGTAAGTTAATATATTATATAAAGAAGCCATTGAGGGCTATCAGACGTATCAATCAGAACGAAGCTGCCTTTCAGGGGTTTCGAGAAAATAAAAAAAAAGGGCAAAATGTGTACTTTATTTTTGAGCCACCCGTGCTCAGTTACTGTTCCAGACAGATCTTCAAAAATGGGTTCTGCATGTAGCTCTATTCTTCTTCTACTTCCTTAGCTCTCCTTATAGATTTTTGGATAAATCTTCATCGAAACGATGTTAACGACTGTTAAATGTCGGAATGCCCGATTTTGATTTCCAAATTTAGGTTTTTGGCGCCATTTTGAAGCGGAAGGAAGGTTATGAAAATTCCAATTTTGCATATTTTTTACATATTTTTGTTCCCTCTTTCATATGAGACTATTTTAGATAAAATTTACGACAATGGGTTTCCGCCGAAAATTTTGACGACTTAACCTTCCTTAAATTTTTTGAAATTTTGTCATTTTTCTGTTTATCTTGGAAAGGGTAAAGAGTTTCTATTTTTAGGTTAATATGTTATATGAAGAGGCTATTGAGGGCTATCAGATGCATCAATCAGAATAAATCTGCCTTTCACGATTTTCGAGAAAATTAAAAAAAAAAAGTGCAAAATTTTTACTTCATTTTTTGGCCACCCGTGCTCAGTAACTGTTCTAGACAGACATTAGAAAATGGGCTCACCGTGTAGCTCTATTTTCCTACTTCCTTAGCTCTTCTTATAGATTTTCGGATAAATCTTTATCGAAACGAGATATGCGCTGTCAAACGCCGGAATGCACGATTTTGATTTCCAAATTTAGGTTTTTGGCGCTACTTTAAAGCGGAAGAAAGTTACTGAAAATTCCAATTTTGCATATTTTTTACATATTTTTGTCCCCTCTTTTATATGAGACAATTTTTGATAAAATCTACGACAATGGGTTTCTGCCGAAAATTTTGACGACCTACCCTTTGAAATTTTTGAAATTTTGTAATTTTTTTATCTTGAAAACGGTAACGTTTTTCAATGTGTAAGTTAATATATTATATAAAGAAGCCATTGAGGGCTATCAGACGCATCAATCAGAACGAAGCTGCCTTTCAGGGTTTTCGAGAAAATAAAAAAAAAAAGGCAAAATGTGTACTTTATTTTTGAGCCACCCGTGCTCAGTTACTGTTCCAGACAGATCTTCAAAAAATGGGTTCTGCATGTAGCTCTATTCATCTACTTCCTTAGCTCTCCTTATAGATTTTTGGATAAATCTTCATCGCAACGATGTTAACGACTGTTAAATGTCGGAATGCCCGATTTTGATTTCCAAATTTAGGTTTTTGGCGCCATTTTGAAGCGGAAGGAAGGTACTGAAAATTACAATTTTGCATATTTTTTACATATTTTTGTCTCCTTTTTCATATGAGACTATTTTTGATAAAAACTACGACAATCGGTTTCTGCCGAAAATTTTGACGACGTTACCTTTCTTGAAATTTTTTAAATTTTGTCATTTTTCTGTTTAGCTTGGAAACGCTAAGGTTTTCAATATGTAGGTTAATATGAAATTATATGAAGAGGCCATTGAGGGCTATCAGATGCATCAATCAGAACAAATTTACCTTTCTCGGTTCTCGAGAAAATTTAAAAAAAAGTGCAAAATGTGTACTTCATTTTTAGGCCACCCGTGCTCAGTAACTGTTCTAGACAGACATTAGAAAATAGGCTCACCGTGTAGCTCTATTTTCCTACTTCCTTAGCTCTTCTTATAGATTTTCGGATAAATCTTTATCGAAACGAGATATCCGCTGTCAAACGCCGGAATGCACGATTTTGATTTCCAAATTTAGGTTTTTGGCGCTACTTTGAAGCGGAAGAAAGTTACTGAAAATTCCAATTTTGCATATTTTTTACATATTTTTCTCCCCTCTTTTATATGAGACAATTTTTGATAAAATCTACGACAATGGGTTTCTGCCGAAAATTTTGACGACCTACCCTTTGAAATTTTTGAAATTTTGTAATTTTTTTATCTTGAAAACGGTAAGGTTTTTCAATGTGTAAGTTAATATATTATATAAAGAAGCCATTGAAGGCTATCAGACGCATCAACCAGAACGAAGCTGCCTTTCAGGGGTTTCGAGAAAATAAAAAAAGGGCAAAATGTGTACTTTATTTTTGAGCCACCCGTGCTCAGTTACTGTTCCAGACAGATCTTCAAAAAATGGGTTCTGCATGTAGCTCTATTCTTCTTCTACTTCCTTAGCTCTCCTTATAGATTTTTGGATAAATCTTCATCAAAACGATGTTAACGATTGTTAAATGTCGGAATGCCCGATTTTGATTTCCAAATTTAGGTTTTTGGCGCCATTTTGAAGCGGAAGAAAGGTACTAAAAATTCCAATTTTGCATATTTTTTATATATTTTTGTCTCCTTTTTCATATGACACTATTTTTGATAAAATCTACGACAATCGGTTTCTGCCGAAAATTTTGACGACCGCTTTGAAATTTTTGAAATTTTGTCATTTTTCTGTTTATCTTGGAAACGCTAAGGTTTTCAATATGTAGGTTAATATGAAATTATATGAAGAGGCCATTGAGGGCTATCAGATGCATCAATCAGAACAAATTTACCTTTCTCGGTTTTCGAGAAAATTTAAAAAAAAGTGCAAAATGTGTACTTCATTTTTAGGCCACCCGTGCTCAGTAACTGTTCTAGACAGACATTAGAAAATAGTCTCACCGTGTAGCTCTATTTTCCTACTTCCTTAGCTCTTCTTATAGATTTTCGGATAAATCTTTATCGAAACGAGATATCCGCTGTCAAACGCCGGAATGCACGATTTTGATTTCCAAATTTAGGTTTTTGGCGCTACTTTGAAGCGGAAGAAAGTTACTGAAAATTCTAATTTTGCATATTTTTTACATATTTTTGTCCCCTCTTTTATATGAGACAATTTTTGATAAAATCTACGACAATGGGTTTATGCCGAAAATTTTGACGATCTAACCTTCTTTAAATTTTTTGAAATTTTGTCACTTTTCTGTTTATCTTGGAAAGGGTAAAGATATTCTATATGTAGGTTAATATGTTATATGCAGAGGCTATTGAGGGCTGTCAGATGCATCAATCAGAATAAATCTGCCTTTCACGATTTTCGAGAAAATTTAAAAAAAAGTTCAAAATTTTTACCTCATTTTTTGGCCACCCGTGCTCAGTAACTGTTCTAGACAGACATTAGAAAATGGGCTCACCGTGTAGCTCTATTTTCCTACTTCCTTAGCTCTTCTTATAGATTTTCGGATAAATCTTTATCGAAACGAGATATGCGCTGTCAAACGATTTTGATTTCCAAATTTAGGTTTTTGGCGCCACATTGAAGCCGAAGAAAGTTACTGAAAATTCCAATTTTGCATATTTTTTACATATTTTTGTACCCTCTTTTATATGAGACAATTTTTGATAAAATCTACGATAATGGGTTTCTGCCGAAAATTTTGACGACCTACCCTTTGAAATTTTCGAAATTTTGTAATTTTTTTATCTTGAAAACGGTAAGGTTTTTCAATGTGTAAGTTAATTTATTATATAAAGAAGCCAATGAGGGCTATCAGACGCATCAATCAGAACAAAGCTGCCTTTCAGGGTTTTCGAGAAAATAAAAAAAAAGGGCAAAATGTGTACTTTATTTTTGAGCCACCCGTGCTCAGTTACTGTTCCAGACAGATCTTCAAAAAATGGGTTCTGCATGTAGCTCTATTCTTCTACTTCGCTCTCCTTATAGATTTTTGGATAAATCTTCATCGAAACGATGTTAACGACTGTTAAAAGTCGGAATGCCCGATTTTGATTTCCAAATTTAGGTTTTTGGCGCCATTTTGAAGCGGAAGGAAGGTACTAAAAATTCCAATTTTGCATATTTTTTACATATTTTTGTCCCCTCTTTTATATGAGACAATTTTTGATAAAATCTACGACAATGGGTTTCTGCCGAAAATTTTGACGACCTACCCTTTGAAATTTTTGAAATTTTGTAATTTTTTTATCTTGAAAACGGTAAGGTTTTTCAATGTGTAAGTTAATATATTATATAAAGAAGCCAGTGAGGGCTATCAGACGCATCAATCAGAACGAAGCTGCCTTTCAGGGTTTTCGAGAAAATAAAAAAAAAGGGCAAAATGTGTACTTTATTTTTGAGCCACCCGTGCTCAGTTACTGTTCCAGACAGATCTTCAAAAAATGGGTTCTGCATGTAGCTCTATTCTTCTACTTCCTTAGCTCTAATTATAGATTTTTGGATAAATCTTCATCGAAACGATGTTAACGACTGTTAAATTTCGGAATGTCCGATTTTGATTTCCAAATTTAGGTTTTTGGCGCCATTTTGAAGCGGAAGGAAGGTACTGAAAATTCCAATTTTGCATATTTTTTACATATTTTTGTCTCCTTTTTCATATGAGACTATGTTTGATAAAATCTACGACAATCGGTTTCTGCTGAAAATTTTGACGACGTTACCTCCTTTAAAATTTTTGAAATTTTGTAATTTTTCTGTTTATCTTGGAAACGCTAATGTTTTCAATATGTAGGTTAATATGACCATTGAGGGCTATCAGATGCATCAATCAGAACAAATGTACCTTTCTCGGTTTTCGAGAAAATTAAAAAAAAACGTGCAAAACTTGTACTTTATTTTTGAGCCACCCGTGCTCAGTTACTGTTTCAGGCAGATCTTCAAAAATGGGTTCTGCATGTAGCTCTATTCTTCTACTTTCTTAACTCTTCTTATAAATTTTCGGATAAATCTTCATCGAAACAAGATATCAGCTCTTAAATGCCGGAATGCACGATTTTGATCTCCAAATTTAGGTTTTTGGGCTGGTTTGAGAGTCTCCCATGCTTAACATAGAAATATCGACTTTTCCCATATAAACCAAAAGTAATCGATTTTATTCGTTGATACTAGTTTTATGATAATTAGGGCATATATTTACGCTTTAGTATAGGTTGTCCCAGAGAAATGCCGCTTTAGATAGTATAGGATGTCCCAAAAATTGCCAAATATTACATTTTTAGGAACCATTAAAGCTATAAACTCGAAATTTTGGTTGTAGATTCTTTTCATAATCGCAAACAATATGTGATAAATGCCCTGATGTGGGTACTCGTAATTCCATTTTACATCTTTTTTATGAATTGTAACACGATTTTTAACAAAAAGCTATTAGGTTTGCTATTAGTCTTTTCGACGTTTCGACATTTAAGCTACTTCTAGGCATCATCAATTTTTTTTTCATAATTTTACCGTAGTTTGGAGTGCATAAGAGGAACATTTAGATATTTTCTAAACTATGGCGCGCATGGTCAAAGCCAAAAAAAACACACGTCCAAATTAAAGCACCCTATAAACAAACTAACTCAACTTGTTAATTTCAATATATTTACCACATCTTATTTGTAAAGCCTTATCATATTTTTATAAAGAATTCAGACTATTTGTTTTGATTGATGAATTAGATTAAGCGACGCTACAGAGGAAAAACCAATTGCATTTTTTTTGTCAAAATTTGCCACTAAAACGCCATTCATATTCTACAACAATCACTCAGGAAATTAAAAGGTTAATAACAAAACAAAAGCTGATTACGACCCTCTACATAATCTCTAATACATCGATGACAAGTAATTATTATAAAAATATACAAAAAGATTTTTCAGTCGCACTCAAGTATCTGTCTGTAATTTATAGTGTAGACAAAAACAAAAGGCGATTCCAAACAATAAGAAGAATGGTAGGTATGCAGGCGTTTTTTGTTTTCCTTGGCCTTGGATACATTCGCATCATTTTTATAGGGCAACATTAGCAATTGAATGGAAAGCGTATTTACGTAACCGCTCGTAAATAAATAATGCAGGCAATAGCGATGCAAACTGTCGAGTTATGTATGTTCTGAAGAATGTGAACGATCTTGATGAGTTGCCTTGTGTGGACTAAACACTATTATGGCGACCATTTCTAGAGAGAGAGATTGGTTTGTGATACCGTCAATAAAATGAAGCACAAATCATCCACATTTACATCAATCACTTTATTGAAATTTATCACAATTATTATAACTGCGCATCGCTATTTTCCTAAACAGTGGATTGGGTAAAAAATAATAACTAATTAACAATAACGAACAAAATTATAAATGATTTTAAAACTTGAGCAACAAAACAAACTATTATACCTCCTAAATAAATTACATGTGTCGTATCATCATCGCAACGTAATGCATACAAGTAAATAAATCCAGTGTTTATTATTACACATGACAACGTAGTTTTTTAGTACGATGCGATTCTAAGTAGGTAAATAAATTATGTATAAAGTCGACACAACGTTTTATGTATTTCTCTAGCCACCGACCTAAATAAACTAATAATTTATACTTAAAAAAATCTGATTTAATAAACAACACTGAACAATAGGGCAGACACTAATGTAAGGAAACGTCTTAAAGGCGTTCTTGACGAAAACAAAAGCTCCTAAAAAGACATTATTTAGGTATCATATACCTCTTTTTCTTTAATTTTATACACACTTGTTACAGACGGTTTTCTTGTTGAATAATTTATTTTATACAACAAACACAAGGTTCCCTATTCACGTTACCTCTAGTCATCTAGTTTGATTCTAACAGCAACTCTTACATGTTTTTTTTCTGGTTTAATTAAGCCATATAATGTGTTTGTGTGTGTGTGTGTGTGTGTGTGTGCATCACATCAGATAATCTCACAGATAGTCTTTAATCGAATTTGACAAAACAACTGGCCTAATTCGGTTATTTCGTTTATGGCTAAACCTCCTCCGTCGACGATAGGAATGTTAATTAGGAAAAGCGGCAACCTTGTCAAGAACAGGTGCAAATTAAGTCGATATAAATGAAACTTTGGCAACCTGATGAGATTTAATATTTAATTGTTCTTTAAGTGAAGTTATGTTGACTGAAATTTTAGCTGAAGTTATGTGTGAACAGAAATATAGAATTGTCTAAAATGTGTTCTCTTCAAAGTTTATTAATTCAGGTTTCAATTAACGAGTGTTCTCGCAGCAAGCCAGGAAACTCTTGTCTGAGATAAGTGCATAAAAAAATGAAAATCGGAACATTTTATGACATTTTCGACTTTTTATGAAGTCATTTCAGACCTATTGTCCGCCATGGCCTGCTAGAGTTTTTTTTTAATGAACACATGGTACTATCTGTGCAGGCCTTTGCTAAGTGATCCGTATAGATAAAGCATGGTGCAATACTGCGACGAAGTCTCCACGTTGAGTTCCATCCAGTTGTCCACGATGATCATGTCTACAATTTAAATGGTATATTGTGAAAATAGTGTCGAAAATTGCACTTTTCACACGAGTGTCCATGCTTCATAAATATCCATGCGCTTACGGCTCGTGTCCATACTTCATAAATGATCATTTCTATTACAAAATATATGCAAAACGTGTGCAAAACAATCAGAAGCGTGTGCAAAATGGAATTTGCACACGCTTGTGTAGGGGAGGGTGCGTAAAGCGCACTTTGCGCACGTCTCGGCGCACGTTGTTTGCACGAGTGTCACCGTTCGGACACTCGCCGTAGGCGAGTGATACAACGTTACAAGAATGTGATGAGTGGTTTTCGTACGCGTTGTACACTATACTTTTTCTACGACTGCTATTTTGTTTCATAAATGATCATTTGTATTATAAAATATATGCAAGGCGTGTGCAAAATAATCAGAAGCTTGTGCAAAGTGGACTTTGCATACAGTTCTGCATGGAAGAGTGCGCAAAACGCACTTTGTGCACGTTGTTTGCAATATGCGGATTTCAACGGTAGTTAGTAGTACGCATTTGTTCATTTTTGAGGCAGTCGTGGAATATAGTGTATTGTGCAACTAGTCTCGAAAATTGCACTTTTCACACGAGTGTTACGGTTTGAACACGAGCCGTAGGCGAGTGATACAACGTCACACGAGTGTGAAGAGCGATTTTCGGACGTGTTGCACACTATACTTTTTCTACGACTGCGATTTTGCTGACCGCAATATACAAGTTAATAATGCGCATTTGTCCATTTTCGAGGTAGTCGTAGAAAAAATTTATACAAGGCGTGTGCAAAACAATCAGAAGCGCGTGCAAAGCGGACTTTATACACGCTTCTATATGGGAGCGTGCACAAAGTGTTTGCGATTTACACCGGTAGTTAGTAGCGCGCATTTGTTCATTTTCGAAGCAGTTCTAGAAAATAATATATTGTGCAACTAGTGTCGAAAATTGCACTTTTCACAGGAGTGTGACCGTTTAAACATGAGCCGTAGGAGAGTAATACAACATCACAAGAATGTAAAGAGTAATTTTCGTACGTGTTGCACACTTTACTTTTTTTCTACGCCTGCCTCGAAAATGAACAAATGCACACTACTAACTACCGTTGAAAATCGCATATCGCAAACAGCCCTCACACAGAAGCGTGTGCAAAGGGACTTTGCACACGCTTCTGATTGCTTTGCCCCCGAATTGCGTATATTTTATAATACAAATTATCATTTATGAAGCAAAATCGCAGTCGTAGAAAAAGTATACTGTGCAACACGTACGAAAATCACTATTCACGCTCTTGTGACGTTGTATCACTCGCCTACGGCTCATGTCCAAACCGTCACACTCGTGTGAAAAGTGCAATTTTCGGCACTAGTTGCACAATATTCTATTTTTACGATTGCTATTTTGCTTCATATATGATCATTTGTTTTATAAAATATATGCAAAGCGTGTGCAAAACAATCAGAAGCGAGTGCAAAGTGCACTTTGCGCACGTTGTTTGCAATATGCGCTTTTCAACGGTAGTTAGTAGTATGCATTTGTTCATTTTCGAGGAAGTTCATTTTCGTGGAAAATAGTATATTATGCAACTAGTGTCAAAAATTGCACTTTTCACACAAGTTTGACCGTTTGCACACGAGCCGTCGGCGAGTGAAGTCTCCACGTTGAGTTCCATCCAGTTGTCCACGATGATCAGGTCTACAATTTAAATGGTATATTGTGAAAATAGTGTCGAAAATTGCACTTTTCACACGAGTGTGACCGTTTGGACACGAGCCGTAGGCGAGTGATACGTTACAAGAGTGTCCATGCTTCATAAATACCCATGCGCCTACGGCTCGTGTCCATACTTCATAAATGATCATTTGTATTATAAAATATATGCAAAACGTGTGCAAAACAATCAGAAGCCAGAATGGAATTTGCACACGCTTGTGTAGGGGAGGGTGCGTAAATCACACTTTGCGCACGTCTCGGCGCACGTTGTTTGCACGAGTGTCACCGTTCGGACACGAGCCGTAGGCGAGTGATACAACGTTACAAGAATGTGATGAGTGGTTTTCGTACGCGTTGTACACTATACTTTTTCTACGACTGCTATTTTGTTTCATAAATGATCATTTGTATTATAAAATATATGCAAGGCGTGTGCAAAATAATCAGAAGCTTGTGCAAAGTGGACTTTGCATACACTTCTGCATGGAAGAGTGCGCAAAACGCACTTTGCGCACGTTGTTTGCAATATGCGCCTTTCAACAGTAGTTAGTAGTACGCATTTGTTCATTTTTGAGGCAGTCGTGGAAAATAGTGTATTGTGCAACTAGTGTCGAAAATTGCACTTTTCACACGAGTGTTATGGTTTGGACACGAGCCGTAGGCGAGTGATACAACGTCACACGAGTATGAAGAGTGATTTTCGGACGTGTTGCACACTATACTTTTTTTACGACTGCGATTTTGCTGACCGCAATATACGAGTTAATAATGCGCATTTGTCCATTTTCGAGGTAATCGTAGAAAAAATTTATACAAGGCGTGTGCAAAACAAGCAGAAGCGCGTGCAAAGCGCACTTTATACACGCTTCTATATGGGAGCGTGTACAAAGTGTTTGCGATTTACACCGGTAGTTTGTAGTGCGCATTTGTTCAGTTTCGAAGCAGTTTTAGAAAATAATATATTGTGCAACTAGTGTCGAAAATTGCACTTTTCAAAGGAGTGTGACCGTTTAAACACGTGCCGTAGGAGAGTAATACAACATCACAAGAGTGTAAAGAGTAATTTTCGTACGTGTTGCACACTATACTGTTTTTCTACGCCTGCCTCGAAAATGAACAAATGCACACTACTAACTACCGTTGAAAATCGCATATCGCAAACACCTCTCACACAGAAGCGTGTGCTAAGGGACTTTGCACACGCTTCTGATTGCTTTGCACACGAATTGCGTATATTTTATAATACAAATTATCATTTATGAAGCAAAATCGCAGTCGTAGACAAAGTATACTGTGCAACACGTACGAAAATCACTCTTCACACTCTTGTGACGGTTGTATCACTCGCCTACGGCTCATGTCCAAACCGTCACACTCGTGTGAAAAGTGCAATTTTCGGCACTAGTTGCCAATATTCTATTTCTACGATTGCTATTTTGCTTCATATATGATCATTTGAATTATAAAATATATGCAAAGCGTGTGCAAAACAATCAGAAGCGTGTGCAAAGTGCACTTTGCGCACGTTGTTTGCAATATGCGCTTTTCAACGGTAGTTAGTAGTATGCATTTGTTCATTTTCGAGAAAGTTTATTTTCGTGGAAAATAGTATATTATGCAACTAGTGTCAAAAATTGCACTTTTCACACAAGTTTGACCGTTTGCACACGACCCGTCGGCGAGTGAAGTCTCCACGTTGAGTTCCATTCAGTTATCCACGATGATCAGGCCTACAATTTAAATGGTATATTGTGAAAATAGTGTCGAAAATTGCACTTTTCACACGAGTGTGACCGTTTGGACACGAGCCGTAGGCTAGTGATACGTTACAAGAGTGTCCATGCTTCATAAATACCCATGCGCTTACGGCTCGTGTCCATACTTCATAAATGATCATTTCTATTACAAAATATATGCAAAACGTGTGCAAAACAATCAGAAGCGTGTGCAAAATGGAATTTGCACACGCTTGTGTAGGGGAGGGTGCGTAAAGCGCACTTTGCGCACGTCTCGGCGCACGTTGTTTGCACGAGTGTCACCGTTCGGACACTCGCCGTAGGCGAGTGATACAACGTTACAAGAATGTGATGAGTGGTTTTCGTACGCGTTGTACACTATACTTTTTCTACGACTGCTATTTTGTTTCATAAATGATCATTTGTATTATAAAATATATGCAAGGCGTGTGCAAAATAATCAGAAGCTTGTGCAAAGTGGACTTTGCATACAGTTCTGCATGGAAGAGTGCGCAAAACGCACTTTGTGCACGTTGTTTGCAATATGCGGATTTCAACGGTAGTTAGTAGTACGCATTTGTTCATTTTTGAGGCAGTCGTGGAATATAGTGTATTGTGCAACTAGTCTCGAAAATTGCACTTTTCACACGAGTGTTACGGTTTGGACACGAGCCGTAGGCGAGTGATACAACGTCACACGAGTGTGAAGAGCGATTTTCGGACGTGTTGCACACTATACTTTTTCTACGACTGCGATTTTGCTGACCGCAATATACAAGTTAATAATGCGCATTTGTCCATTTTCGAGGTAGTCGTAGAAAAAATTTATACAAGGCGTGTGCAAAACAATCAGAAGCGCGTGCAAAGCGGACTTTATACACGCTTCTATATGGGAGCGTGCACAAAGTGTTTGCGATTTACACCGGTAGTTAGTAGCGCGCATTTGTTCATTTTCGAAGCAGTTCTAGAAAATAATATATTGTGCAACTAGTGTCGAAAATTGCACTTTTCACAGGAGTGTGACCGTTTAAACATGAGCCGTAGGAGAGTAATACAACATCACAAGAATGTAAAGAGTAATTTTCGTACGTGTTGCACACTTTACTTTTTTTCTACGCCTGCCTCGAAAATGAACAAATGCACACTACTAACTACCGTTGAAAATCGCATATCGCAAACAGCCCTCACACAGAAGCGTGTGCAAAGGGACTTTGCACACGCTTCTGATTGCTTTGCCCCCGAATTGCGTATATTTTATAATACAAATTATCATTTATGAAGCAAAATCGCAGTCGTAGAAAAAGTATACTGTGCAACACGTACGAAAATCACTATTCACGCTCTTGTGACGTTGTATCACTCGCCTACGGCTCATGTCCAAACCGTCACACTCGTGTGAAAAGTGCAATTTTCGGCACTAGTTGCACAATATTCTATTTTTACGATTGCTATTTTGCTTCATATATGATCATTTGTTTTATAAAATATATGCAAAGCGTGTGCAAAACAATCAGAAGCGAGTGCAAAGTGCACTTTGCGCACGTTGTTTGCAATATGCGCTTTTCAACGGTAGTTAGTAGTATGCATTTGTTCATTTTCGAGGAAGTTCATTTTCGTGGAAAATAGTATATTATGCAACTAGTGTCAAAAATTGCACTTTTCACACAAGTTTGACCGTTTGCACACGAGCCGTCGGCGAGTGAAGTCTCCACGTTGAGTTCCATCCAGTTGTCCACGATGATCAGGTCTACAATTTAAATGGTATATTGTGAAAATAGTGTCGAAAATTGCACTTTTCACACGAGTGTGACCGTTTGGACACGAGCCGTAGGCGAGTGATACGTTACAAGAGTGTCCATGCTTCATAAATACCCATGCGCCTACGGCTCGTGTCCATACTTCATAAATGATCATTTGTATTATAAAATATATGCAAAACGTGTGCAAAACAATCAGAAGCCAGAATGGAATTTGCACACGCTTGTGTAGGGGAGGGTGCGTAAATCACACTTTGCGCACGTCTCGGCGCACGTTGTTTGCACGAGTGTCACCGTTCGGACACGAGCCGTAGGCGAGTGATACAACGTTACAAGAATGTGATGAGTGGTTTTCGTACGCGTTGTACACTATACTTTTTCTACGACTGCTATTTTGTTTCATAAATGATCATTTGTATTATAAAATATATGCAAGGCGTGTGCAAAATAATCAGAAGCTTGTGCAAAGTGGACTTTGCATACACTTCTGCATGGAAGAGTGCGCAAAACGCACTTTGCGCACGTTGTTTGCAATATGCGCCTTTCAACAGTAGTTAGTAGTACGCATTTGTTCATTTTTGAGGCAGTCGTGGAAAATAGTGTATTGTGCAACTAGTGTCGAAAATTGCACTTTTCACACGAGTGTTATGGTTTGGACACGAGCCGTAGGCGAGTGATACAACGTCACACGAGTATGAAGAGTGATTTTCGGACGTGTTGCACACTATACTTTTTTTACGACTGCGATTTTGCTGACCGCAATATACGAGTTAATAATGCGCATTTGTCCATTTTCGAGGTAATCGTAGAAAAAATTTATACAAGGCGTGTGCAAAACAAGCAGAAGCGCGTGCAAAGCGCACTTTATACACGCTTCTATATGGGAGCGTGTACAAAGTGTTTGCGATTTACACCGGTAGTTTGTAGTGCGCATTTGTTCAGTTTCGAAGCAGTTTTAGAAAATAATATATTGTGCAACTAGTGTCGAAAATTGCACTTTTCAAAGGAGTGTGACCGTTTAAACACGTGCCGTAGGAGAGTAATACAACATCACAAGAGTGTAAAGAGTAATTTTCGTACGTGTTGCACACTATACTGTTTTTCTACGCCTGCCTCGAAAATGAACAAATGCACACTACTAACTACCGTTGAAAATCGCATATCGCAAACACCTCTCACACAGAAGCGTGTGCTAAGGGACTTTGCACACGCTTCTGATTGCTTTGCACACGAATTGCGTATATTTTATAATACAAATTATCATTTATGAAGCAAAATCGCAGTCGTAGACAAAGTATACTGTGCAACACGTACGAAAATCACTCTTCACACTCTTGTGACGGTTGTATCACTCGCCTACGGCTCATGTCCAAACCGTCACACTCGTGTGAAAAGTGCAATTTTCGGCACTAGTTGCCAATATTCTATTTCTACGATTGCTATTTTGCTTCATATATGATCATTTGAATTATAAAATATATGCAAAGCGTGTGCAAAACAATCAGAAGCGTGTGCAAAGTGCACTTTGCGCACGTTGTTTGCAATATGCGCTTTTCAACGGTAGTTAGTAGTATGCATTTGTTCATTTTCGAGAAAGTTTATTTTCGTGGAAAATAGTATATTATGCAACTAGTGTCAAAAATTGCACTTTTCACACAAGTTTGACCGTTTGCACACGACCCGTCGGCGAGTGAAGTCTCCACGTTGAGTTCCATTCAGTTATCCACGATGATCAGGCCTACAATTTAAATGGTATATTGTGAAAATAGTGTCGAAAATTGCACTTTTCACACGAGTGTGACCGTTTGGACACGAGCCGTAGGCTAGTGATACGTTACAAGAGTGTCCATGCTTCATAAATACCCATGCGCTTACGGCTCGTGTCCATACTTCATAAATGATCATTTGTATTACAAAATATATGCAAAACGTGTGCAAAACAATCAGAAGCGTGTGCAAAATGGAATTTGCACACGCTTGTGTAGGGGAGGGTGCGTAAAGCGCACTTTGCGCACGTCTCGGCGCACGTTGTTTGCACGAGTGTCACCGTTTGGACACGAGCCGTAGGCGAGTGATACAACGTTACAAGAATGTGATGAGTGGTTTTCGTACGCGTTGTACACTATACTTTTTCTACGACTGCTATTTTGTTTCATAAATGATCATTTGTATTATAAAATATATGCAAGGCGTGTGCAAAATAATCAGAAGCTTGTGCAAAGTGGACTTTGCTTACACTTCTGCATGGAAGAGTGCGCAAAACGCACTTTGTGCACGTTGTTTGCAATATGCGGATTTCAACGGTAGTTAGTAGTACGCATTTGTTCATTTTTGAGGCAGTCGTGGAATATAGTGTATTGTGCAACTAGTCTCGAAAATTGCACTTTTCACACGAGTGTTACGGTTTGGACACGAGCCGTAGGCGAGTGATACAACGTCACACGAGTGTGAAGAGCGATTTTCGGACGTGTTGCACACTATACTTTTTCTACGACTGCGATTTTGCTGACCGCAATATACAAGTTAATAATGCGCATTTGTCCATTTTCGAGGTAATCGTAGAAAAAATTTATACAAGGCGTGTGCAAAACAATCAGAAGCCCGTGCAAAGCGCACTTTATACACGCTTCTATATGGGAGCGTGCACAAAGTGTTTGCGATTTACACCGGTAGTTAGTGGTGCGCATTTTTTCATTTTCGAAGCAGTTCTAGAAAATAATATATTGTGCAACTAGTATCGAAAATTGCACTTTTTACAGGAGTGTGACCGTTTAAACATGAGCCGTAGGAGAGTAATACAACATCACAAGAGTGTAAAGAGTAATTTTCGTACGTGTTGCACACTTTACTTTTTTTCTACGCCTGCCTCGAAAATGAACAAATGCACACTACTAACTACCGTTGAAAATCGCATATCGCAAACAGCTCTCACACAGAAGCGTGTGCAAAGGGACTTTGCACACGCTTCTGATTGCTTTGCCCACGAATTGCGTATATTTTATAATACAAATTATCATTTATGAAGCAAAATTACAGTCGTAGAAAAAGTATACTGTGCAACACGTACGAAAATCACTCTTCACACTCTTGTGACGTTGTATCACTCGCCTAAGGCTCATGTCCAAACCGTCACACTCGTGTGAAAAGTGCAATTTTCGACACTAGTTGCACAATATTCTATTTCTACGATTGCTATTTTGCCTCATATATGATCATTTGTATTATAAAATATATGCAAAGCGTGTGCAAAACAATCAGAAGCGTGTGCAAAGTGCACTTTGCGCACGTTGTTTGCAATATGCGCTTTTCAACGGTAGTTAGTAGTACGCATTTGTTCATTTTTGAGGCAGTCGTGGAAAATAGTTTATTGTGCAACTAGTGTCGAAAATTGCACTTTTCACACGAGTGTTATGGTTTGGACACGAGCCGTAGGCGAGTGATACAACGTCACACGCGTGTGAAGAGCGATTTTCGGACGTGTTGCACACTATACTTTTTCTACGACTGCGCTTTTGCTAACTGCAATATACAAGTTAATAATGCGCATTTGTCCATTTTCGAGGTAGTCGTAGAAAAAATTTATACAAGGCGTGTGCAAAACAATCAGAAGCGCGTGCAAAGCGGACTTTATACACGCTTCTATATGGGAGCGTGCACAAAGTGTTTGCGATTTACACCGGTAGTTTGTAGTGGGCATTTGTTCATTTTCGAAGCAGTTCTAGAAAATAATATATTGTGCAACTAGTGTCGAAAATTGCACTTTTCACAGGAGTGTGACCGTTTAAACATGTGCCCTAGGAGAGTAATACAACATCACAAGAGTGTAAAGAGTAATTTTCGTACGTGTTGCACACTATACTGTTTTTCTACGCCTGCCTCGAAAATGAACAAATGCACACTACTAACTACCGTTGAAAATCGCATATCGCAAACAGCTCTCACACAGAAGCATGTGCAAAGGGACTTTGCACACGCTTCTGATTGCTTTGCCCACGAATTGCGTATATTTTATAATACAAATTATCATTTATGAAGCAAAATCGCAGTCGCAGAAAAAGAATACTGTGCAATACGTACGAAAATCACTCTTCACACTCTTGTGACGTTGTATCACTCGCCTACGGCTCATGTCCAAACCGTCACACTCGTGCGAAAAGTGCAATTTTCGGCACTAGTTGCACAATATTGTATTTCTACGATTGCTATTTTGCTTCATATATGATCATTTGTATTATAAAATATATGCAAAGCGTGTGCAAAACAATCAGAAGCGTGTGCAAAGTGCACTTTGCGCACGTTGTTTGCAATATGCGCTTTTCAACGGTAGTTAGTAGTACGCATTTGTTCATTTTTGAGGCAGTCGTGGAAAATAGTGTATTGTGCAACTAGTGTCGAAAATTGCACTTTTCACACGAGTGTTATGGTTTGGACACGAGCCGTAGGCGAGTGATACAACGTCACACGCGTGTGAAGAGCGATTTTCGGACGTGTTGCACACTATACTTTTTCTACGACTGCGCTTTTGCTAACCGCAATATACAAGTTAATAATGCGCATTTGTCCATTTTCGAGGTAGTCGTAGAAAAAATTTATACAAGGCGTGTGCAAAACAATCAGAAGCGCGTGCAAAGCGGACTTTATACACGCTTCTATATGGGAGCGTGCACAAAGTGTTTGCGATTTACACCGGTAGTTAGTAGCGCGCATTTGTTCATTTTCGAAGCAGTTCTAGAAAATAATATATTGTGCAACTAGTGTCGAAAATTGCACTTTTCACAGGAGTGTGACCGTTTAAACATGAGCAGTAGGAGAGTAATACAACATCACAAGAATGTAAAGAGTAATTTTCGTACGTGTTGCACACTTTACTTTTTTTCTACGCCTGCCTCGAAAATGAACAAATGCACACTACTAACTACCGTTGAAAATCGCATATCGCAAACACCTCTCACACAAAAGCGTGTGCAAAGGGACTTTGCACACGCTTCTGATTGCTTTGCACACGAATTGCGTATATTTTATAATACAAATTATCACTTATGAAGCAAAATCGCAGTCGTAGAAAAAGTATACTGTGCAATACGTACGAAAATCACTCTTCACACTCTTGTGACGGTTGTATCACTCGCCTACGGCTCATGTCCAAACCGTCACACTCGTGTGAAAAGTGCAATTTTCGGCACTAGTTGCACAATATTCTATTTCTACGATTGCTATTTTGCCTCATATATGATCATTTGTATTATAAAATATATGCAAAGCGTGTGCAAAACAATCAAAAGCGTGTGCAAAGTGCACTTTGCGCACGTTGTTTGCAATATGCGCTTTTCAACGGTAGTTAGTAGTATGCATTTGTTCATTTTCGAGAAAGTTTATTTTCGTGGAAAATAGTATATTATTCAAAAATTGCACTTTTCACACAAGTTTGACCGTTTGTACACGAGCCGTAGGCGAGTACTAGAACGTCACAAGAGTGTGACTACGTACTACGTACTTTTCTACGACTGCGATTGTGCTTCCTAAATGATCATTTGTATTATAAAATACATGCGCGCAAAGCGTGTGCAAAACAATTAGAAGCGTGTGCAAAGTGGACTTTGCATACGCATACAGGGGCTTCCTTAAATGCAGGGTAGATTTTTGTTTTCTATTTCAAGTAGAACACTGTATATTTTTGCATATTTCGATTCCTCGTGAAACGCTGTTTTTAGTTTTGCAATAAATGGCGACGTTGCCAACTTATTTAACAAATGTTCAAATTAGGGGCAAAACATTAATCCTTGCTATCGGTGATTTGTAATATAGTAACCCAAATTGGCCCATGGTGACTTAAAGGTGTAAGTAAGAGTTCAAATAGGCGCAGAAGGCATTACGTCATACAATGTGTCTTCTACAGAACGTAGAAGTTGAGATTTTTCAAAGTATATTTAATCGATTTTGTGACCAAAAGTGAAAAACTGTTAAAATTGTATAAACACTACCTAATATTTTATTTTGAACGAACATTATGCCCATTAAATTAAAAACTTGGTAGGACAAATTAAGCAGGTCTTTTGTGGCCGTGAATGCTTTATTCATTGGTGTCAATAGCATCGTTATACCTTGCTTAGTTTTCGAGTTATATAGTTATAAGTATTAAAATGTCCATAAAAAGTAAAAAATTACGTTTTAGTCGCCATTTTGAAGGGGAAGGGAATTACTGAAAATTCCAAAATTGCAAATTTTTTACTTATTTTTGTCTCCTCTTTCATATGAGACTAGTTTTGATAAAATCTATGACAATGAATTTCGGTAGAAATTTTTGACGACCTACCCCTTTGAAATTTGAACATTTTCCTGTTTATCTTGAAAACGGTAAGGTTTTTGATATGCAGGTTAATATGATGTATGAAGAGGTCATTAAGGACTGTCAGATGTATGAATCAGAAAGAAGCGGTTTTTGACGGTCGAGAAAATTTCAAAAAATTGCAAAATTTGTAGCTTATTTTTGGGCCACCCGTGCTCAGTTACTGTTCCAGGCAGACATTCAAAAATGGGCGCTACGTGTAGCTCTATTCTTCTACTCCCTTAGCTCTTCTTATATATTTTCGAATAAATCGTCATCGAAACGAGATATAAGCTGTTAAAGGCCGCAATGCACGATTTTGATCTCAAAATGTAGGTTTTTGGGCCGATTTGAGAGCCCCATATGCTAAACATAGAAATATCGACTTTTCCCATATAAATCAATAGTAATCGACTTTATTCGTTGGCTCTAGTTGTTTCATGATAATTGGAGCATAGATTTACGTTTTAGATAGTATAGAGTCTCCCATAAAAAATTTGTAACATGGAATTTTAGGGTTTTATCATATACATGGATATCAATTAATTTATGGCAGTTTTATGATTAATAGAGCGTTGATTTCTGTGGTAATAGTATAGGGAGTCCCAAATAATGCTGTAACATTTCACTTTAGATTTTTGTTTTGTTTACCAATATATTCTTTTTTGTAAGTTACTACTTTATTATAAACAGTGCCTTGATTTCTGATTTAGATGCGATAAGGTGTCCTAATTGGGCTTCATTCTAACCTACAAAAAAAAGGCACATGTATCAGGCGGTGAGCCAATAAATGTTCATCTCACCCATTGGGTTGGGATAGATGATACAAAATAAAACAGGATAGATGAATCTCAAGAGGTTTCAGTTAAAGGTGTTTTTACACTGTTTTTTTTTTATTATTGCTTTATCTGTATTAAAGTATAAATTCTCTGTCCTTTTAGAATTTTGCCAGATAATATGTCTACCATTTAAAAAGAAAGGGCGCGACTTTAAGAGGGAATTGGAGCTCAGAGGCTTTACAAAATGAATGTAAATGAGGGGGAATGTGGAGTAAACGAGGCTGCTCAATCTATATGGTATTCCTAAAACAACCCTAAGAAGACGAATTCGAAGCTATAATGTGTCAAAACCATCTCGAATAGGACCATCTTTCACTCTCGGTTACACAGTAGAAAAGAAATTGGTAGACCATATTAAAAAACTTCAAAGGTCTGGCTTCTGCCCTCAAGATGTGACGTTAGGAAAATGGCTTATAACCTGCTAGAAAAGCTACATTTGAGGCACAAATTTTAAAAAGAGTATGAAGTAGCTGGATATGACTGGCTTTTAGGATTTGTGCACAGAAATAGAGAAATTTCTGTCCGCAAATCTGAAGGTGTTTCAATGGCACGAGCTGAAGCGTATTGTTGATCAATATTTTAAATTACTAGAATGGGTTTTACGGGAGAACAAGCTGTTTGAAAAACCACATAATATATTTAGTGTAGATGAGACAAGTCTGCAATTAAATAATAAACCAGGCTTGGTTTTGGCAGCCAGGGGATCAAAAAGTGTACCAGAGGTGACTTCGGGAGAGAAAGGTGAAACCATCAGTTCGATTGCGTGTTGCAATGCTGAGGATATGTTTATCCCTCCATACTGCGTTTTTAAAGGATGAATTTGGATATGATATGCCTGCTGGTTCCCACTTTGTTATGTCTGAGAAATCTGCCTATGCTAACACAGAGATATTTCTTGGTTGGCTGGGAACTAATTTTTTACCTCGCAAGCCACGGGGAAAAACTTTGTTGATTATGGATGGTCATGCATCGCATACAACCTCTGTGGAGCTGTTGGAGTTTTGCAAAGCAAATGATATTATCATGTTGTGTTTACCAAGCCCACTACTTAGAATCGTTTGATAGATCACTTTTCAAGTCACTAAAGAGTCATTACTATGATGCATGTAATAATTTCTTGAAAAGGAACCCTACGTAAAATAAACAGACTAGTATTTGGGAAATTACTCAATGCCACTTGAGGAAAATCAGCTACAGTAGAAAATGGAGTGTCAGGATTTAGAGCGTGCGGCATATTTCCTTTTGAACCCAGTCCAATATCTGATTGCCTTTTTGATGTCTGAAATTAGCCAACTTGAGAATGCAAATGGCTTGGTACACGGACATAAACATTCATTGCAGCGGAAAAACTCACCAGTACCAGGATGTTGTAGAGACGTAACTCCTCCTGGTTCAAGAAATGTGACTTCTACAAAAAGTTTTTCTTTACCAAGATGTTCAACAGAGAGGTAGTGTATAATATGAACTAATATGTGACAAAAGGGATACAGCAGCAAAAGGGACCAGCATTTTTTAGATGTTTCACCAAATGAAGGTGCTACAGTGAGACCTTGCTTAATGTTATCCTCCAAAAGAGGCCCACAAAAAGATAACTCCTCTAGTAAGAAAACAAAAATCCCAGGACATTTATTACAAGAAATAAGTCCGATTCCTGTTGTTTCATCTTGCATTGAAAATGCTAAAAAACGAGGACATCGAATAGCGAAAATACGGGGTGTTCATTATAAAAATTCATGTAGTTGGCTGTGAAATGTCAAAAGAAAAGGATGGAGAAACAAAAGTCTATTTATTTTGATTATGTCATCCTTTTCTGTCAAAATTTCTTAGGTTGCTAGATGAAGTTTTATAATGTACACCCCGTACTAAACGATCCAGAGAGTATTCAAATAAAACGAGTTAAACAAGACAAAATACCACAACAAAGAAAGTGTAGAAAAAACCAAAGCCATCGAAAAGCAGCAAACTATAAAAAAAAAGAAAAAGAGGCAGAATAGTTCTTCAGATTCAGATAGTGAGAACATTGATATAGTGGAAGAAAGTGAACTAGAAGATGAAAATTTTTCTGATCTAGAAGCTGCTCAAGAATCTGCTGCAGTAAATGGAAAGGATAATGGCATATCCCCAGATTTACATGCTGAATCTTATTATTGCATGTACCTACTATGATTCTATGTACTATTTTGGCAGGGTAATTAAACTATTTCCTGATGGAAAAAACCACATTAAAATTTCTTAAACCAGATTTTGGTAAATTATGATGACATTTCTGAGATTCAAAATGAATTTATCTTTCACGGACCAGTTAAGCTAGCGTAAATTATTCATTTTCCTTGAGCAGACACAATTACTTAGAGGCTAAAAGAAAATTTAAAGTTTTAAGATCAAATGCTACAAAGTCAAGTCATCAACTTTGAATTTTGTGGTTGCGCTGTAGTACCTATTCATTTTTTCCATTACAATTTTTCCAAGTTTTTTTGAGTTCCTACAAGAGTTCCTATTTTAGTTATTTTGGTACCTAGATGTAAATAGGTTAAGATTAAGAACAAACATGTTTTTTATTATCCGAACGCCAGTGAGGATATAAAGCAACGGTCACTCTGGCATTTTGGTTGTAGATATTTGGTATTTTTTCCCTTCTAACGCCTATAACTTTAAAACTGCTCATTTGATGGGATTTTGTAGGGGAAAGTTGGGACGGTTTTTTAAATTTTTCTTTGTAATGGTCAACTTCTTGGCCCTCTGGGCCCCCTTAGTTAGACGACTTGAACAATAACGATGGTATCAGAAGAAAGAGCATATCCTTGGCTACTTTTAATCCTATCCTGCCAAAGGTGTCACTTTAATACAGAGTGTTCAAAAAAATGTCCAAAAACAATTAAGGAAAAATGTCCAAAATTTTAAGGTAGTTTTTTGTGATTTTTACGAAAACTGTGAAACGGTCCAGCTTCGGTGGTATATGGGCAACTAAAAGACGTGGAGAGAAAAAAAATCAGTTATTAGTTTTGGTCTAGCTCTTATACCGGGTGAGCTACAAAAGTTTTTCTGTGCCGCATTTTTTGTCAATTTTGGTGTACTTTTCTCACATTTCACCCTGTAGATTCCACATTTTTGCAGCAAAAAATAATTCAGAGAGGTAGTATACATATGGGCCCTCGATCACGCCAAAAATCAAGGTCCTAGCTTTCAATTTGAAATTTTGACGATTTTTTAAACTTTGAATTTCAAATTGCCATTTTGCGGTATATTTCTGCCCAGACCGTGCATCTAATACAATGGCTTTCTATCTCAGGGGATACCTTGGAATGTTTTCTTTTTGGGACTTAGGAACCACTTTTCGTTGAGACGTCGCGAAATGGCCTTAATTGAATTTCGAAGCAAAAGATGCAGATTTTTGCAAATTTTGGCCGAAAATCCCGAATGGTTCCGAAGCGTCGTCCACCACGGAGGTATCGGAAGCATTCGGAATTAGGCTCCTCCCACTGAACGTCAACTGACAGCTAAGATTTTCCGAAATGTAAATATTAACTTTAAAGCCTCAGACTAAGGAAAATCGGCCGAAAAGCGTGGAAAACTGTCTGGCCGGGGAAAATTTGAACATTTCTAGGAAGATTATTGGCAAAATGCCAGGTCCTCGAGGACGTTTTCACAAAGACTGGTCGATTTGAAAATTTCGTGTCCAGATTTATGTCAAAAAAATTTTCCTAAATCAAAGACTCACTTTTTCGGATTTAGAGTTTCAACTCGAATGTAAAATGTAGACTAAATATAACTACCGGCCGTGACGTAAGCGATTAAAGATATCGCTGATATCTTTGAAACGATTAAAGAGAGAAAGCTGAAATTTGGTATGTGTCTTACTACACGGCTACATGGTGCCTGACGACGTTTCGTTCGTTTAGTTTACGCCATCACCAGGCTTTTTAAATTACGTTTTAAGTTCGAGGAATATAGAAAAGGTTGTATTTAGGATACCACTGATGGTACATGGTTCAAATTTGGACGGTAGATACCTAGGAGGGATTCATAAATTGTGATATAGCTGACTTAGCTAGCATAGCTTCAGAAGCTGAGTAACGTTAACATTTAGAGAACTGTTAATGATACATGGTTCAACTTTGGATGTTGGGTGCCCATTGGGGTACCATGCATGGTAATATAGCTGACATAGCTATGTAGCTGACGGTAGCTATGTTATAGCTATTTTATGAACCGATAGTGATATCGACTTGAAAATCGAATGGTAGGTTTCCCTTATATAAATTTCGCTAAAAATTACATTTTTAAGAATGCAAGTAGGTCGCCGGGATCAGGCCGAGTTCGCGCCGCCAACATCGCAACTCGTATAAGAAATGCATTGGTCTTATTTATTTTAAATGGGAGGAATATAGAAAAGGTTGTGTTTAGGGTACCATTGATGGTACATTGGTACATGGTTAAAATTTGGGTGGTAGATACCTATGGGGTTATCATAAATTGTAATATAGCTGACTCAGCTATCATAGCTACAGAAGCTGAGTAAAGTTAATAATTAGAGAAATGTTAATGATACATGGTTCAACTTTGGATGCTGGGTGCCCATGGGAGTACCATGAATGGTAATATAGCTGACATAGCTAGGTTATAGCTGTTTTATGAACCGATGGTGATATCAAGTTGAAAATCGAATGGCCCTTATGTAAAATTCGCTAAAAATGACATTTTTAAAAATCCAAGATGGCCGCCTGAAAGTTTTGGTTTTTTGCCGATATCTCTGGAATGGTTTGAGCTAGAAAGCTGAAATTTGGTATGTGGCTACTTTATGGGACGGGCTAGGGGTCTCTGAGGTCCCAAACCTTGCTGCGGGTACCGAAGGTTCTATTTTGGAAACTTTTTTAATAAATTGACATTTTTTTGCTCATAGGAAGTGAAAAACTCCTAAAACGTAAAATTTACCTAATGTTTTTATTTGATCGAACATTACGTCAACTAAATTAAAAACCTTGAAAGACAAATTAAGCAGATATTTTGTGGTCGAGAACGCTCTATTCATCGGTGTCAATAGCATCTTTATACCATGTTTAGTTTTTGAATTATATAGATATAAGTATTAAAATATCGATAAGAAGTGGAAAAATTACGTTTTTGGCGCCATTTTGAAGGGGAAGGAAATTACTGAAAATTCCAGAATTGCAAATTTTTTACATATTTTTGTCCCCTCCTTCATATGAGACTATTCTTGATAAAATCTATGACAATCGATTTTGGCTGAAAATTTTCACGACCTACCCCCTTTGAAAATTTTGAAATTTTGACATTTTTCTGTTTATCTGGGAAACGGTAAGGTTTTTCGATATGCAGGTTAATATGATGTATGAAGAGGTCATTAAGGGCTATCAGATGCATGCATCAGAAAGAAGCTAGCTTTCACGGTTTTTGAGAAAATTAAAAAAAAGTGCAAAATTTTTACCTTATTTTTGAGCCACCCGTGCTCAGTTGCTATTCTAGTCAGAGCATAAATAAGCATTTGATATTCTAGGAATTTAGATAAGAATTCCCATTCCATTTAAGCTGTCACTAATTTGTTGAACTTTAAGGTTGAGCAACCTGACAATAAGAAAATGTAATTTTGCTGTTGCTGTTGTGCAGCAACAGCAACTCATGCGTTTAGCCCTTCAGGGTAGCACTAGCTGCAAGGTTTCGTTTTTTTTTTCATTTGAATAATTAATTAAATTTAAATGTGAGTTTTTATTTATTAATTTGCGTTTGAAATAAAGAGGATGATGAAAAGTTATGAAAGTTAAAGTTTTGATGTGGGATCGTTTTATAAAAAGCGATACGAACGGTAATTAATTGAGCGATTCGCTATACGTCATTTGACCAGCTTAGGTAACCTTCTAAAAATTAGGAATAACCTTTGAGTGTTCTTGAGAAATTACGAAAAAAACATCATTTGATCACATAATCTTTAATGGCCTCTGCAGTAAAAGTTTTCCTATAACTACATATGTTCGATAAAATCAATCTATTTTGAATTCAAGAACATGTGGCTTTAAGTTAGAATCACAGCCAAAAACAGTGAAAAATTACATAAACCATATAAAAATGAAAATTTAGAGCTCTTGGAAAAATGCAAGTTAAGATTAGGAATAAAATCGAATAAAAAATTCTAAAAGTATTTAAAAATGCAAATTAGTAGTTATTGAAAAATGATTTTAAAGAAATTATAGTTTAGGGCATAACCAGGCAAAACTAATTCAAATTTTCTAAGTTGCTGCTTTTGGAAAATTTACTTTTTTCCCAAAATAATCGTTGTACGTTATATATAAATTTTACTCAAAACGCCTCAAAATGCAAGTTTGCTGTGTTATAAGAGTGTCAAGTTAGGACTAAGGTCAAAATTGGTTAAAAATTACTTAAGCCATCTAAAAATGCCAGTTTAGAATTAAAAAAAAAATGCAGGTTAGAATTTGGAGCTTTTCGAGAAATTCAAGCAATAATTAAGTTAAAATTTGGTCAAAAATTACTCAAAGCGTTTAAAAATGTAAATTTGGAGCTTGTGGAAAAGTTTAGGTTGGCACTAAGGCCAAAATCGTTTCCAAAATTTACAAAGCGTCTGAAAATGCAATGGAGCCTTTGAAGAAATTCAGGTTAAAACTAGGGCTAAAGTCGGTCATAAATGTCTCATATGGAATAAGAATGCAAATATTTCTATATTTTGAAAAATTTAGTTTTAGAATAAAATCAGGCTGAACACATTCAAACCTTCCAATTGTTTTTTTTACTAATATAACATTTTTGGAACAAAATAAGTGAAATTTGGGCTATCAGACGTATCAATCAGAACAAGCCTTTGTTCTGATTACTACCTTCACGGTTTTTGAGAAAATTTAAAAAAAGTGCAAAATGTGTACTTTATTTTGGGCCACCCGTGCTCAGTTACTGTTCTAGGCAGACCTTCAAAAATGGCATTGAATTAAAAGCTTTTATAGCTCTGTAGTGCGGGCCTTTTGTAAAGAATGCGGTAGTGTGTGTAGGTATTGCGAGTGCCTTTTTGCTACAACTTACTCACTGTTGCTAAAGGGCGCTGAAACCAAATATATCCGACGTTTCGACTTTACACTTACTATAGGCCATCATCAGCGTATTCTCTTTTATTACAATTATTGCTTTATTAATGTGCCACGCCCAAACAAACAGTTTTTAGATAGGGGTAGAGTGACTTTTGCCATTTTATAGCAAAGCCATTTATGACAATAGCACAACAGTGTCTCAATTAAGTGTGAGTCGTCTCAAATACTGTTCAAAACGTTAATTACTATTTTGCTAAGTTTACTAACGGTCTCATAGGAAGTGAAAAACTATTAAAATTTTGCAAAAATTACTTAATGTTTTTATTTCATCGAACATTACGTCAACTAAATTAAAAATCTTGAACGACAAATTAAGCAGGTATTTTGTGGTCGAGAATGCTCTATTCATGGGTGTCAATAGCATCGTTATACCATGTTTAGTTTTCGAATTATATAGATGTAAATATTAAAATGTCGATAAAAAGTGGAAAAATAACGTTTTTGGCGCCATTTTGAAGGGGAAGGAAATTACCGAAAATTCCCAAATTGCACATTTTTTACATATTTTTGTCCCCTCTTTCATATGAGACTATTTTTGATAAAATCTATGACAATCGATTTTGGCTGAAAATTTTCACGACCTACCCCCTTTGAAAATTTTGAAATGTTTACATTTTTCTGTTTATCTTGGAAACGGTAAGGTTTTTCGATATGCCGGTTAATATAATGTATGAAGAGGTCATCAAGGGCTATCAGATGCATGTATCAGAAAGAAGCTAGCTTTCAAGGTTTTTGAGAAAATTAAAAAAAAAGTGAAAAATTTGTACCTTATTTTTGGGCCACCCGTGCTCAGTTACTGTTCTAGTCAGAGCTTCGAAAATAGGCTCTACGTGTAGCTCTATTCTTCTACTTCCTTAGCTCTTCTTATACATTTTCTGCTAAATCTTCGTCGAAACGAGATATTAACTGTTAAAGACAGCAATGCACGATTTTTATCTCAAAATTTAGTTCTTTGGGCCGGTTTGAGAGCCCCATATGTTTAACATAGAATTTTCTATATGTGTCATTTAAATCTATAGTAATCGATTTTATTTGTTACTTCGAGTCGTTTTATAATGAATAGGACGTTGATTTCTGTTTTAGATAGTATAGGGTGGCTCAAAAAATGATGCAGGAAGCTAATATATGCTAATAATGCATAAAAGGTCCATAAGCAGTGTGTATTTCACATAGAAAGGATGGATTATTAAGTACGTAGACTAAGCAGAATAAGATGTTAGATATAGGGAATGAAAGCTTTATTAAAACTTACCAATGAAAGCAATTTTATAATTATGCAAGGAGTCTGGTGTTGATAAATATGAGTATTTACTGCGAAATAATTCCTTCGCCATTTTATCCACAAATTGTTAAAAAAACACTAAAATTGTTCTACTTTTTTGGCTCCTCTTATAGCTTTTGGGATAAATCCTCATTAAAACGCAATATAAGCTTTGAAGGCTGAAATTCACGATTTTTATCTAAAAATTTAGGTTTTTGGGCCAGTTGGGGAGAGTCTCATATGATTAATATAGAAATATCGACTTTTCCCATATAAATCAATAGTAATCGATTTTATTCGTAAGTTCTAGTAGTCGTATGATAAATAGGGCATATATTTACGTTTTGGATAGTATAGAGTGTCCCAAAAAAGTGTTGTCACCTAGAATTTTAGGATTTTTTTCATGTAAATTGATATCTGTTAATTTATTGCGAAAGTTCCAGTAGTTTTATGATAAATAGAGCGTTGATTTCTGTTTTAAATAGTATACGGTGTCCCAAATAATGCTGCAACATTTAACTTTAGTTTTTTTTTGTTTAACAATATTTTTTTGTAGGTTTTATTCCCTTATTAAAAATAGTGCCTTTGATTTCTGATTTAGATACTATAGGGTGCCCCAAAAATTGACAAATATTACATTTTTAGGGACATCTAAAGCTACAAAACTGAAATTTCAATTGTAGATTCTGTTTACAATCACAAACAATATGTCATAAATGGCAACTTTGATATGGGTACTCGTGGTACCATTTCATATCTTTTTATGAATTTTAGCACGTTTTTTACCTGTTTACCTATTACTTAATATGAAATAAGGTATTTGAGACGTTTCGACATTTCAGTTACTTTTAGGTATCTTCAGGTTCTTTGTTAATAATTTTACGGCAGTTTGGGCTACATCTGAGGAACGTTGGGATATTTCCTAAACTATGGGCGCTCCGTGCGCGTGGTCTTACCCTACATACAACACTTCAAAAGTACTTTGCCCACAGCGTTCGGATTTCCTAAACTATGGGCGCCCCGCGCGCGTAGTCAAAGGCAAAAAAAAAATAAAATTGTTGGTCTCAAGTAAAAAGCACACCATAAACAAACCAACTCAAGATTTCTGATGACCAACTTGTTTTTTAAGATACCCTATTTGTTGAGTCACTGATGATTTATTTGAAATATCTAGTTTTTTTGGTGCTTTAGGTAATACCGAGGGTAATACATAAATATATACATTCTCATTTAAAAGTCCCATCTACTTTTTTAAAAGCAGTAGTTTTAATAAATTGGTAGTCCATCAATCCCACATAAGGGGGACCATTTTTAGCATAGCCTAATTAGCCCATAACCATAACCCATAGGCATTTATTAAAAAACAAGTGTTGAAGAAAGGGGAGTTTACTGAAAAAATATTAATAATAGCTAGGTACTCCTACTATGCACATATTCTTCATTAAAATCGGTTAGGTATTAGTGAAAATGTGAAAAAAAGTGGTCTAACTCTCCCGGAATTACCCTTCATATTATTTTTATTTATTTTTTTTTAAACATTAAAACACACTTTTAGTTACGTGATTATGATGTCATTGAGATGTTTTAATAACGTAAAATTTAGTAACGTTACACGCCCCGGCAGAATGCGCCTGTTCCATGGAAAATTTTTGTCGTTTTTCAACCACAATTTTTAAACGTAATTTATTAGATTTTATTTGCTTCCCTAGGAAAAGTTGCCAAAATTTGTGGGAAAATTTCGTTCTGTCGTTAATAACGTAAGTGCCCTCTATAGAACCATTTGTTTCCGCCTGTCTGACGCGAAATCTTACAACTAATAAATATATTAAATCAGACATGGAGAGTTCAAAATTGCATATAAAAAAAACGATACATTCCATGTTTTGTAATCGGGAATTCGCATGGAGAGGTCCCCAAGGAAACCAAATATTTGTAATGTAAGCAGACTTCAAACGTTTTCTTAAAATAAACGAGTGCATAGCGACGGCGACGCCTATAGAGGCCAACGGAAGTCACCACGATGTCAAGGAAGAGTAAACAAACGTCCGTGTTAAGAATCGACCATCAACGCGATAGTTTTGGTTGAATTGCCGGAATCCTAATTGAAAAACAAAATGAAAAGCAAAACTTCCGCTCGTCGTCGTTCTCATTAAAACCAGATCAAATCCCTGACTGCTTTGTTTAATTAAATTCCCCCATTTCACTTCTCGAAAAGAGGATAAATCCCGGAGATTATTAATTAGCATGGACAAGGAAATCGATATGTCTCAATAATGGGACGATCATCAGTCATCTGTTTGGGGCTTTCGGTTAATGGAAAAAAAATTCGGTAACGGCTAACCAACAACCAACGTCACTCACTGACCTAGCACTTGCAATGTGGTGCTGCTGCTGAGTAGGGAAAATCGTTAATTTCAAGATTGCGCGCGTCTATAATAGGATTTTCTTCGCGGGCTTCAAGGTAGCCGCCGTACAATGAACTGGAAAAAATAAAAATAACTCGTTCTCTCACCCAATAATATCGAAATGTGCGACACCAATTTGTGTCCATGGAGTGTGGGAGTTGCGAAAAACAACCGCCGACGTTTGCACACAGGCAAAAATCTCTTGTGGGATTTCGCGGTATGTCGACCATATAGACGGGTCAGCCAACTCATCTCCTCCTAATAAGGAGGATCCATCCATTCCACTTGGGATTCCAAACTAAATTGTTACATCGAGAACGAAAATGATGCACCACGCCTCTTACGTGGGCAGCTTCGTTATTCCGCTCGCTTATTTATAGGGATGAGCGGATAAGAAAAGGGAGAAATAGTCGAGAGCGTGTAGAGCTGCATTGAATGGGGAGATGTGCAGGTTCCTTAGTTTGTGCATATGCAATACCTCGCTGCGCAATCAATTTGCCATCGGACTGAATTCGGATTTTCAAAAACACACACACACACGCCGGAGGAACGTAGACAATCGAAGGTTCAAAGTCACAGCTAATGAGATCATTACAAAATCCTTAAGGTTATCTTAACTTGTTGACATACTTAAAACGTCCCATTGTTAAGAGATCTAGCCCGGGTTTTTCAATATGAAAACAAATAAAATGCAGCCTGTTTTTAGCCCACTTGACGAGGAATAGTGTAGTTAAAAAATGCGTAATGTCCTGATGATTATCTACCGGGAGAATCAACTAAAAGCCGGACACATGAAAGGAAGAAACTCGCACGTTATCTCTATCCGGCGCTATACAATTTCCGCCTAAAAAACCTGTTTCCATCTCATCTCAAGTGGTTTGGCAGTTAGAGTCCATCTCAAATAGCTATTCATCTAGTAATCTGAGAAATTGACATATATAAGCCATTCACTTATTATTGTCGTTGGAAAATTGACTTTGACATTTTTTTCGTATCTTCTCAACATGTGCTAAAAGAAGACGGCTATAAAAAAATGAAGGTTTCAAAGGTAACTAGATGACAAAAATAACTGAATGGGTAAATAAATGACACATGTAGATGATGGATGGAATAGGACGGATCTATTCCATCTATTCTTCTTCTCATGCTATCCGTTAACGGATGTTTGCGACTACATTCTTCATTTCATCCCTGTTCCCAGCGGTGTGAATCAGTGTCTGTATGTTGTGCATTCCCGTCCCCATGTCTAATATTCCGTAGCCAAGACATCTTTTTCCTTCCTACTCCTCTCCGACCCTCTATCTTACCCTCAATTATCAATTGCAAGTATTTATATTTTTCGTTCCTCATGACGTGCCCTAGGTATGCAGTTTTCCTCTTTTTGATGGTGGTGAACAACTCTCGCTCTTTGTTTACAGATGCTAGCACATCTTCATTTGTTATTCTTGCTGTCCAGGGTATTTTGAGGATTCTGCGGTACAACCACATCTCGAACACTTCTAATTTGTTGATGGTGTTTACTTTGAGGGTCCAACCTTCCATCCCATAAAGAAGCACCGACCAGACGTAGCACTTCAGGAATCTTAGTCTCAAATCAAGATCGAAGTCCGAGCAAGTGAACACTCTTCTCAGTTTAAAGAATGCTTCACGCGCTTGTTCAATGCGGCATTTAATTTCCAAGTCAGATGTCCAGTCCTCAGACAACCATACTCCCAAATACTTAAATTTATTAACCCTTTCTATGCGCATCGTGTTGAACGTTATCTCGGAGTCTTCAAAGGCATTCATATCCTTTGTGATCACTAAAAACTTTGTCTTCTTGGTGTTTATATTGAGACCCACCGATCTACTGTGTTCCCCTACGATGTTGACTAGTCGTTGTAAGTCCTGCATATTATCAGTGATCAGCACTGTGTCGTCGGCATAGCGGATGTTGTTGATCCACATCCCGTTAACCTTAATACCGATCTCTTTCTCTTCCAAAGCCTCACGAAAAACCGCCTCGGAGTACAGGTTAAACAGTAGCGGGGACAGAACACATCCCTGTCGCACTCCTTTCTGAATCTGTACGTTGTTAGACAATTCGCCATCCAATTTAAACTGTGCAGTCTGGTTCCAATATAAATTTTCGATGCATCTTATATCCTTTTGATCTATATCAAGGTTTCTCAGGAGTTGCATTAGTCTATGATGTTCGACTCGATCAAATGCTTTTTCGTAGTCCACAAAGCACAGGCAGATGTCCTTTTTGACGTCACAACAGTTCTGGATAAGCACTTGTGTAGCCACCATCGCCTCCCTGGTGCCCATTCCCTCTCTGAACCCAAACTGTGAATCACTAATATCTCTTTCGCACTTTTTATAAATTCTTTGGTGGATTATTTTTAGAAATATTTTTAGGGCATAGCTCATCAAGCTGATGTGTCGGTGATTTTCGCATGTTCTTGCGTTGGTTTTTTTGGGCAAGGGTACGAAGGTGGAATTCAGCCATTGTTGTGGGTATTGTCCTGTTTCATAGATGATGTTAAATATCTTGTGTAGAGCTTCAATGCTTGTTTCATCCAAAATTTTCAAAATCTCTGACGGAATCTCATCGGGCCCGGTGGCCTTGTTGTTCTTCGAGCTACGAATTGCTTTCTCTACTTCCGCTTTTAAAATCGGTGGTCCCGTCAACTGCCTATTATTTTCACTCCCAACCGAGGGTCTGTCTTGGTGAAAAAGTTGTTCGATATATTTTTCCCAAATTTTGACTTTCTCTTTGATGTCAGTAACTATTTGATTGGTTTCATCGACCAGTATACTAGATTTCTTCCCTCGGTGCATTCCAGCAGTCGCCTTGAGCTTTTTGTGGAGGTTAAACCCATCGTTTTTCTTTTGCAGTTCTTCTATTTCAATACATTCCTGCTTCAGCCATTCGTTCTTTGCCATTCTTATTTTTTATCTAATTATTTTCTGTATGTTCTTGTATTTGATGTCATCCTTGTTTTTATATTTTCGACGTTCGTCCATCAGTACCAATATTTCGTCATTCATCCATTTTCGTCTTCCAACTCCATTCCTATATCCCAACTTAGTTCTGGTTACATCTGCCACAATGTCCGATATTTTTTCCCAAGACATTGTCAGATCATCTCCGATTTTTGTACTGATGTCATGTATCTGTGTGTTGATTTCGTTGCTAACCTCGTCTCTTGTTATAGGATCCCGCAATTTTTCTAATGCTACCTTTCTATTGGTGTTTAATTTTTTGATCTTCTTTGCTAAGGTGGTTTTTACAACTGCCACCAACAGTACGTGGTCAGAGGGTACATCCGCTCCGGGATATGTGCAGGCTTTTTTGACGGATGACTTGAATCTATCGTTGATGAGGACATAGTCGATCTGATTGCGCACCAGTTTCTGTGGATTATCGGCTGGAGATTTCCAGGTATAGAGACGACGTGGGGGAAGCTGAAACCAAGTGTTTGTTATTGTTAAGTGTTCTTCCTGACAGAATTCTAATAGACGCTCGCCTCTCTCATTTCTTGTTCCAAGCCCATATGGTCCGACTAAGTTCTCGAATCTACCTTTTCCTATTTTGGCATTGAAATCGCCCATGATCACATTGACGTCATGCTTTCGGGTAAATTTGAGTAGTTCTTTTATTTCGTCGTAGAACTGTTCCACGTCTTGGTCGGTTGCGTCCATTGTTGGTGCGTACACTTGGACAACATTAAGGTCGGTCGGTTTCGCTCTCAATTTTAACAGTGCAGCTCGGTCGGAGTAGGGAACGAATTCTACAATGGATTTTAATAGTGGTTTCGCTATTACGAATCCTACACCTTTAATGTGATTTTGATCTTCATTTCCAGAGTAAAGGAATGCTGCATCTTCCATGTCGCACCTCCCTGCACCCGGCCACCATGTCTCAGCTACGCCCAGAATATCCAAATCTAATGGTTTCATCTCGTGCACAGTGTTTGCTAGTTTGCCAGCTTCAAACAAGCTTCGAGTGTTCCAAGTTACGATCTTAATAGGTTTTCTTAGCTTTGTTCTATCCATTATATCCATATCCATATTCATTCCATCTATGCTAGATGAATATTTATTTGAATTGGACCATATTAATAATTTATCATATTTGAACACCTTGTATCTTTGCTGATGTCGATATTTCAAAAAACACTGAAAAAACTAAAATCTATTTTTTTAATGCTCTATTCGCTGGTAATAGGACAACTGCAACTTTGAAGTCACCAATTATACAGAGTGTCCCAACTCTATTTAGACGCCACCCGCTCTTGTAAATGCAAGAAAAAAAGGTTTCAGACAAAAAAGTGAAGCTGCAGTCAACTAAAATTTACTTACCTCCACAGAGTGTATGAGAAGTGTCGGTTTCACATAAACTTAATTTTTTTCACCAGAACACCCTGTATGTTTTCTTATTTTTGGATTCGTCTTTGAATTCTAAAAATATTTCATGCAGCATACCCTACTCTAATTTCCAACTGTTTTCGATACAGTCACATTTGGAATATTATAGTTTTTGTCCCTTACATGGCTCATAACTTTTAAACGATGATATGTAACGTCTAAATAGAGTAGGGACACCCTGTACATGTTTTGTTAATTAAGTGATATTCATACAAAAGTAAAACTACGCAAATTTAATATGAAAGCTATTTGCCTTATTTTTTAAACTCTTTCTAAATCTTAAAACAAACATCATAAAATTAATCAAAATTTTTGGTCTTACCCTGTATTTCTATTTACAACAAATTATATATTTTTTATACTGGGTGGTTGAAAAGATATGGCCTATTAAAAAAAGTTAATAAAAATCAATACGCGCAGAGAGAGTTTTTGGGTTCTTTTGTTTACACCTGTATGATAAGGATCGGTGCGATGTTGCGCGCTCTCAACGTCCGAAAACACGACAAATGTGCTGAAGGCGCACAACACGTTTCAAAACACAGGTTGAAAATCTTTATAATTGACGAATTGGCAACAATGTGGCCAGTCGTGCGTACTACAAGTACGTGCTTTTTGTCGTCGTCTTCCATTCATAAACGCCTATTGTTTCTGTTTGGTGTTGTGCTTGTGAACCGCCGCATATTTCCCGATTCGGCGGCCATTTTTTGATTCCCTTCGCGATGTGCGCCCGCGGTCAGTGTTGCCAAGACTTAAAAAAATAAATTCCCAACACCAAAACCAGAAATTTCCAAATTTCCCACATCTCAAGACCTTACATTACTAGATACAAACATGGGCCTACGACGCAGAATAACCTCTATTTTCTAAATAATGCGCATGCTTGATCATCGCTTTCTCTCATGGTAAATACGTCCCCATGTGCGGATATGGCGAAGATCCACAGTGTTGCCGCAATATATAGTGATATAGTGAATTCAAAATTTTACAACTTTTTTCTTATTATACTTTTTGATTGATGATTTGTCTAGTATAAAATATAAAATAATTAGTTCATGTAAACAAAATAATTTGACAATTAACATTTGACATGATCCAAATCAGTCCGCCAAAAAAGTAAATTTTTGCCGGACCATCACTTTAATGAAAATGCAGAAATTTGACAACACTTATTAGCAAGAAACTTCAATTTCAACCAATCAGACCACAGCGCCAAATCCGCATTATACGCCATATGCGCACATGGGGGCGTACCATAACCATCCTTTTTATTCGGGATAATCCAGCTAACATTGTTGAAATTTTTTCCTCATTATGCGTAAGTTTTCGCTTTTTCGAACTTTTTTTCATCTTTGCTTGAAAGCCACGTTTACCTTCATTTGAACTCGAAGAGGAACTGGAACTACTGGGAGTTGGTTCATCCATGGTTTTGCTTGTTGTTTGCGGCTAAGCGGGAAAGTAGAACTTTCTATTGTCAAAATAAAAAACGGGTAAAAACTAAAAAACTACAGATATCCAAATTTAAAATTGGAATTTGACTTCACTGGTTCCTTGGGCACATGCGCAAAACTGACATAAACATGAATCCCGAGCGCTCGGAATATCAGTCTATCTCACTCTAGCTTGTTAAGATTTTAGGACATGGTCTGTGTCCGGAGCGCTCGGATAGAATTACCGAACTCGGCTATAGAAGTACTAGCACAGACATCTTTCATTTGTCATGTCAAATCTACATCATATTTAAAGGTGTCAAACACCTAACACCAATAATAAATGCTATCTCGCTTTACTAAGCGTCTTTAGAGAAAGATAGCATACAAACTCCGAGCACTCCGCGCAATATACTAAACTCACGATGAATCCGGTTCGTCGTTCGAGCCCCACACTGCTCCGAGGGCAAAAATTCCCATTTTGCTTTAAAAAGTAATTTTCTCCTCAATCTTCCCATTCACGTTTTATTTCGAAAAAACTCCCATAATTTGGAAAATTTCCCAGGTATTGGCAACACTGCCCGCGGTGCTTCATGTACATGTTGGGAGTAAACAAACTGAGAATTAATGAATGAATGACGGGGTCTATCTATAGTTTTAACGTCTATGGGTACAACTCACTGCAAAAAGTATACACAAGTACGCATAGGTATCATCTGATGGTTCTAAAAAAGTTAATGAAAAATTATCAATTTTTTTATAGTTTTTGAGACTGTCGAAAAATTGATGGTTTTTTATTATAATATTCTAGTTAATAATGAGCTGGCCTATCCTTATCAGCCCTCCAAGGAATGACTTTGAGTTTTGATACACCCTGTATAAATTCAGTCCAAATTAACTGCTCTAGCTTATCTACCTATCTTTGTTCAATCAGCTGAAAACAACAAAAATAAATGCAGCCTCAGATGTCAGCCAATGATGGTTGGCTAATTCCGCCGACCAATAGTAAAGGCCAAACCGACCTCGCTGTCAAAAATTGCCATATGACACACCGCCATTTTAGTACTGATGTTGGGAATTTTTTTTCACTTCTAAAATCGGATAAGAGCTTAGTGAGGATACAGTTTTGGTAGTAAACTGTGAAGTAGCTGCGATCCCACGCCATTCATTAGTGAAAGTGACTCGCAATATTGAGCTGAACTTTGCTCTAGTCTATCTACCTATCTTTGTTCAAACAGCTGAAAACAACAAAGATAAATTTAATTGCAGCTTTCAGCCAATGACGGGTGAGGAATTTCGCCGACCAATGGGAGCTCAACATCGACCTTGCTGTCAAAAGTTGCCACGGCCACGACACGCCGCCGTTTTAGTACTGATGTTTGGAAATTTCAAATTGAATGTGGGTTTAGTAACTTATGTTTTGGTATTTAACTCTTAAGTAATGAAATATGCAGTTCTACAACATTTGTTGGTTAAAAAGCTGGGTAAAAAGGTTTTGCAACGTTCCTCTTGAAGAAATGTTAGATACTCGGTTAGATATCTGAGCTTCTGACGATCAACCAACTGTGTTAAAAGGACTAAAAGGTGAGTCAACATTTTCAAGAAATACCTATGCCCTATTTGATGTCAAGTTTTTGCCTCAAATTGATTTAATTGTTCATATCTCGATTATAGTAGATATTTACGTTTGATAGGAAAATTGCAAATAATTTTTTTCTCGATTATATTCTCGAAAAATAGCAAAGAGGACGTCTATTGGCTCCATGGCAGTAGGACTGAAGGTGGAGATCAGTAGGTAGTTGCCGACATTTTGCAATCCTTAAATTATATTATATTTCTATCCTTAAATTCTTACTGAGAAAACAAAGGATAGGAATAGACAAAGGATTAAAGCACTCACCCATCTGTCACTGTCCTGTCAAATTTGGGTTTTTGGAGAACAAACAAGATTTTGAATTGGAGTCAGATAATTGCTATTTACATGTTAAATGTGTTTCCACAGGACCTATTTTGTTTTGTTAAATTTATTCGATAAAGTGCATGGGTGCACTTTGCCATATTTCTTAAACTTCTCATAGTAGACCACCAATTAACGCCACTGGACCAGTGGTATTAACGCCACTGAACTGGTTATGTATATTACCCATTCACTTATTTTTGTCACCTAGTTATCTTTGAAATCTTCATTGTTTTTTTATACCCATCTTCTTTTAGCACATGTTGAGAAGATACAAAAAAAATGTCAAAGTCCAATTTCCATCATGAAATTAATTTGACAGCAAAAAGAAGGCCTAAAGCCAGATTGTACAAATCACCCTCAAAGTCGGGTTCAGCGAAACTCGACTGGTACTTGAACCTGCCGATAAGAATCTCATTGCTGCAAAATTAATTTCATTTGTGACACTTCCTGACAGCAATGCTTTTCTTATGGGCGAGTTGAAGTACCAGTCGAGTTTAGCTGAACCCGACTTTGAGGGTGACTTGTACAATCAAGCCTAATAGTACCACTGACTTCTTAGGGGTGTGTCCAAGGCATTTGACTGCATTGTAAAAGCAAAACAAAATAATGTAATGCGTCATCCAGGTAACTTAATGACGATTATTTATCCATTTCTAAATTGGGAATGCAAATAGATACTACTGAATGTGGATTTAAGCATCTTGATGACGTCAAGAAACATGTGCAGTTTTAATTACGTATTTAGCAAGGCATCACACGCTAATTGGACCTATTTTTGACTGAATTTTTATTCTAGGAAACGGGTTGTTGTTGGATCATGTTCGGCGATACTATAAACGAATTTATGAAAGTTGTCAGTTACTTACTTATCTAAATAATCTTCATTTTTTTCATAACTATTTTTAGTTACTGATTCAGTCAGGTTTGGAGCTTTGTTCTTCCCTTCCCCACGAAATAACCGAAATTATACCAGTCCTTTTACCTGCACAAAAAATTTACTCACTTCTATAGTTATACATAGTTGAAATGCACAAATTATCGACGTATTCTGATTTATGTACTATTTTTACACATGCGAAATTAAACCGTCAACTTGGCCAACTAATCCGCGCCTAACAATAATAATTAATTAAAAACGTAACAATAAATTGACTAGGATCCTATGTAGTTCACAATTTAGCGGGAAGTTTCACCGTCTAATGCTCACTATTTCCCATGTTTCAAAAATTTCTATTTCAACAATATTGCACATTGTTTCCAATATTAGGTAGCTTATAAATATTATGAAAAGGCAGTTGCATAAGCTTTCTTTTTAAACCTACCTTTCGAGATGCAAGAAATTAAAAAAGAATTAAGGCAAAAAAACAAATTGTATCAACTGTAATAAAATAGTCAGCATTAAACTTTATGCCTATTACTTATAAAACATTATTATTACACTCAAAGCAGAGTGCCTCACACAGTCCAAAATGAAAAATTGATGTCAACAGCTCTGAATCTCTATTCTTGAATTATCGACCAAAGAATTTGCAAGAGAATTGGGCATTAGAAAGGCCGAAATACCCTAACATGAGAAATTATTTAGGAAAGAAACTACTCCTAGGACCTCCAAACATTTTCTTAACTTTATTCCAATAATAGAGGTTCTGAGGGCTTCTACCTTACTTTCTATACTCATTACTCAGTGAGTCAGCCTTAAAATAAACAAGGAAGACTCTCATCAAAATCACTATCAAAAAACTTAGGGTAATATACTATCTGTGATTGGGTTTGTGTGAGTCACCCTGCCCAAGGCCCTTACTGCAATACCTATCTTAAAATGGCTTTTTGGCTTTTCTGAACGAACGCAACATGTTAAATTTAAGCTTTGCTAACTTAATGACTTAGGATTGTATAGGTAGTTATCTCTACTGCGACTAATATGCTGTTTGAGGGGCGCCATTGACGCGTTACACTTTACATGTAGGTATAACTCTTGCTCGCCCTATTTAATGTAAATAGTGCTAGGATGCTATGATACAATATTTACATGTAAACTAATAAATAAAAGTAGATTTAAAATATAATACACTAAAAACCTTCATCACATGATACACAATAAACCAATCATTTGCCTGCGCCTCGCGTTGAGCTCATTGAAACTCAGATCATTATTTTGTAGGACAGTATGGGTCTTAACTGGAAAGAAGAATTTGTGTGTTAGTTTTACCTAATAGTGATGTTGATTTAAAATTTATTAAAAACTTATTGGGCTCAACAAGGAAGAAAACAATTATGTAAGCCTCAAATTGGGAGTTTCAATCAGGGTACTTAACTGAAGTCACCCTCACTTGTTACAATCTTTTCTCACAATATCAAGTCTGACTATAGTAATGGTACAACAAAAACCGTACCTAAGATATATGGTAATTTTCATCTAAAAGCCTGGTCTACTGAAAGCTCGTCTGAAGTCTATTCTAAGTTAGGTAACAGTATTTTTAAGACCCTAATACAGAGAAGGCATATAAATTCTTAAGGTAAAATACCCAGTGATTAATTAATACTATCGCATCTTACCAAAAGGTATATTTCTTGAATGCTGAAGGACAATTCAAGGAATTTATACTAATCACGATAGTGTACCAGTGCTCAAATTTAAAGAATCTGACAGTGCAACCTGACAGTGTTGACCGACTAGTTATAAGGAGAGATAGAAGAGAGTTTTTAGAGCTAAGGAGTGCTCAAAAGAAAGAAATCTTCATTTTTTGGAAGACCACATTTTAGGTGCCTAAAAATCATTCAAGTTGACTGCTGGCTTATAAACCTCCATATATAAATTTCAATTATCTGACATAGAGATAAGTTAATTAGTACATGAGAGGCGGGTGTAACCTTCCAAGGTCAGGAAATAATTTTACCCTGAAGAAGGAAGTAAATAGATTCCCAAACCTCAGTAGCACTTTCTAGAGCTTTGTTTTGTTTCAGTCTGTCTTGGATTTGAACAGACTATTCACAATACAACTTAAGCCACCCAAGTATCAAAACTGGTAAAAAATGTTTGCAAGCTTGTTGCAAATACATGTAAAATCACACTTTTCATAATTAAACATTTTTTATTTGGTACAAAAATAACCTTGACTCATACAGAGAAACCACCAATACCCAGGCTTGAATCAAGACTTTTGCAAATGTTTTGAGGTGGTTAAAATAGCCAACACATTCACTCCCAACAGTTTAAGGATATATCACTAAATACTTACTTTCAAAAGGGAAATAAGTAATCCTTAGAATTCAGCAAACTCCTTAGCACACTTTTCAGTTGAGGAAATGCGTAAAGCCTCTTCTTCATAATCATCAAAATTGCTGGTATCTCCCGGCCCTTTGCATCTAGGAATAAAGGGTGCCTCAATCTTCTTTTGGAATATGGCAATCCAGTCAGTAGATTGAAACCACTTATGGCCTTTAATGTCATTGACTCCAGCCTTTAGGTTTCCATAACGTTTAGTGAGGTCCACTTGCAACAGGTTCCTGAGAAGGTCTTTCAAGTCTGATCCAAAATGTGATGGAAATCGCACTTTTCCTGAGACGATTTTTTCATAAATCTGTATTGGCTGGTCGGCAAAGAATGGAGGATAGCCGGCTGCCATTTCATAAACTAGAACACCTAATGCCCACCAGTCTACTGCTTTATTGTAACCTTTACTAAGAATGATTTCTGGCGCCAAGTATTCTGGGGTGCCACATAAGGTCCAAGTGCGGCCCTTGACTCGCTTGGCAAAGCCAAAATCTGTGACTTTAAGATACCCTTGGGAATCTATCAATAAGTTTTCCGGCTTTAAATCTCTATAAATCAGATCTAGGTAGTGCAGGTACTCAAATGCGAGCACAATCTGAGCGGCATAAAATCGCGAGTGGGGTTCAGAGAACCGACCTACTTTCCGAAGATGGGAAAACATCTCCCCTCCGGGCACATATTCCAACACCATGTACAGGTTAGAATTGTCTTTAAAATGAAACCGAAGACTAACTAAAAACGGGAAACTAATAGCCTGCAAGATACGCTTCTCGTTAAGGGTATGCTCGACTTGCTTCAGTTTGACCACTTTTTGCTTATCCAGAATTTTCATGGCATAGTACTCCTTGGTGGGCTTATGTTGAACAATCATGACCCGTCCAAAAGACCCTGTTCCCAGCGTCTTTATCCGTTCGAAATCGTCCAGGGCCGCTGTGTTCGTGGGGTTTTTCTTCCACTTCTCCTCAAAATCCTCCTTGGCCTGGTCCAGGAACTCCTTGACGGATTCCGCGGAATCCACCTTCTTGTTTGCCGTAGCGGCATTGTTGCCCATGGTTTGTACTTTTAAACCTTCCAGGGCTTCGAATTTCCCTTACACGCTCCGCCTAAAGCACCAAATCGGTTGCAGAAGAGCGGCGGAGGACACGAACGTCACTAATTATCCTAGCTGCTATGTCAACACGCACCCCACACATCCATTTTCCTAATCAGTCCGATCTCCCCGTACCCTAAACGTGGAATTTCGTTGGAAAACGACACGATTCGCGTTATGGTCCGTTCGTTACGAAGCCTAGAAAATCCCGAATTCTCACAGGTGAACCAGAGAAAATGGCTGCAGCAGTTGATTACCTGTGAAGTTCGGATTTTCACTTCGTTTGATAAAATTTCGATAGAACGAGACTGGAGAAGGTCGACTCGACGACACGCCCTCGCGCGATGACTTTTGGCAGTTTTAAAAATGTGAAACGTCAATCATAGATGGCTCTCGAGCAAATAGAAACGACGCTAGGTTATGGACTTCTAGAGGAAGTCCAATACTGTTTTCTGCTGGTGGATAAGAGAGGGCGCAGCAGGCAAAAATTTTCATTACAATGTTTTTGAGAAATAATATGAAACGAAGTTTACAAAATGTTCATGGCTTGAAATATACATATACATAAATGTTCATTATAAAACTTAATTTGGTTGGCTGTGAAATGTCAAAAGAAAAAAATGGAGAAACAAAAGTCCATTTAGGTATTTTGATTATGTGATCCTTTTCTGTCAAAATTTCATAGCCTGCTAGATGAAGTTTTATAATGAACACCCCCGTATGTAACCCTTTACAAGTCATGATGTTGTTCTTTTTTCTATTAAACGAAGATAAACAAAACTGTCCCCTGAGTAGGTAGGTATAAAGTGCACTTTTTATTTTTTTAAAGTTTAAGGACACCATAATATCTAAGTATCTACACAGTTCTTGACCGAGCGCCTGCACATTATTTTCTTTAAATATTTTCTCAGTATGTTATTCTTTGAGTAAGGTATATCACGTTAACTATATTTATTAATAAACCGATGAATAATTTGAAAATATAAATTCTGGAAAATTTCCGGGTCGAAACAGAGCGGAAACAGTCGATACTGTTCACCTTGATGTTGTCGACCAATCAAAACGCAACAAAACCAAGCGTCCATCATGGAGCTTGCGTAGCGGCAATTGCCATTCGCCGGTTCGGTGTTCGGGATTATTCGCTCGCTCGCAATTCGCGCTTTCTCTTTCTCTCTTTTCTTTACGGTTCCGTTTGTTGAGGTACGTCGGCGTGCACGCTCCGGAGTTTTTGTTATTTTCTGGATAAATTCTTGAGAAAAAAAACTCAAAAAACACATCCACAATGGCAGATACCGAAGCCACAAAAACGTAAGTAACAATTTTCGTTTTATCGTTTGTAGTTTCGGCGAAATCACGTGTGAACAGTGGCTTTGTTTTCGCGGCATACACGGCAAAATGGCGGTTCGATCGTGTGTTATGGGAAAAGCCGGTTGTAAACGCGGCTGTGCTACGGCTGCTCGTTTACTTTTCACCGTTTTCACGTATATTTTTACTTGATGATTAATTTCATAAGATGGAGATGGTGTCACATTTTTTCGTACAGTTTTTTTGATGTTGAAGTGCTTTCTGCAGAAAACATGTTTTTTGGCGCCTAATTTAAGTATGACCCAAGTTGTTGTTTGCATATATGCAAGTGGTCCACGTTTTTGTTCTAGTTTACAATTTTGCGTAATATACCTATAGAGCAAACAAACAGTTTTATGCAGAATGTTTTTGATTTAAATATGTATAACTCACAACCTCACTTGCAACCATCAGCAAGATTTCATTTTTCAGTAGTAGTTTTAATCCATTTCAAATAAATATTCATCTAGGCAGCAAGAGGCTGAGAATTTAGCCGATTCAGTCTATGTAAATACGTCACTTATATGTCAATTCCTCAGCCTACTAGATGAATTTTTTTTAGATCATCTAATGGGCTAAGAAATTGGGAGGATGGAATAGGAGAACATATAGGGGTTTTCATTATAAAACTTCATCTAGTTGGCTGTAAAAGAAAAGGATGGAGAAACAAAAGTCCATTTATTTTGATTATGTCATCCTTTTCTGTCAAAATTTCATAGCCTGCTAGATGAAATTTTATAATGAACACCTCATACTTAAAAGCCATTCAATTATTATTGTCCTCAAGTAGGCGTTGGAAATTTAACTGACATTTTTATCCTATCTTCTCAACATGTGCTAAAAAATAATGGGTATAAAAATAATGAAGGTTTCAAAGGTAACTAGATGACAAAAATAAGTGAGTGGGTAATAAATCCGTCAATTCTGGGGTCGGAAAAACCCTACATTTTAAAATCAAATCATTTTGTTTTTCTAAGGTTTAATTTGAGTTTTTGAGAGTTTAAAGTGGTTTTTGAATATGTAAGTGTACTCATCAAAAAAATGGTTTCATATATTTTTATTGGTCACACATATCGAGTAAGTTTCCCTCTCAATTTCCTCTTCACTAAAATAGTTGCTAATCTAAATTCATTTTCATCCTCATCTCTGTTAGGAATTAGACAAATCTATTAATTTGTTTGTGTTAAAGCTTACTAGAAGAATAACTATTTGAAATGTACTATAGAAGGTTTATAAATGTTCTCAGTTTGTTTAACTTAATTCAATTGACATGTATTGTGATTGTGATTTAGCGAGGTGATTACATACTTCATATAGGAATTTTTAAAGTTATCTAACCCATAAATTTCCCAATTTGGTGGCATCTGCCAAGCTGATTACTTGTAGTGTAAACATCAGTAAGTTTACCTATATGGGCAATTTTAAAACTTATTAATATATCTGCTGGTTAAACTGGCTATCTAGCATATGTTCTATCATATCTAGCATTCAGTTCATAGCAAATTTAAGTTTAAAATGAATGTAGCTTGAGCGAGAGCTTGAGCAGCCGATATTAAGTTGAACAGAGTTAACTTAAGAATAAGTTGTAATTTAGATCCACTAAGCTCTTTTAAGAATGCTAGTTACCAAATGGAGTCAAACAATTTGGAAACCCCATTTTAGTCCCAAGATGGTAAAGTTCCAAGCTCGTCCCACTGCTTTGAGTAGAAATTAAACAACAATAAATTTGCTATTTTTATGCTATCAATTCCTCCAAGCTTTTCCATAAGGGGTAGCAGGCAGTCACTTAAATATCACTATCATAGCAATAGATATGTTGATTTATGTACTATGGAACAGACTAAGACAAAAATTCTTGTAAGTGAAAGGGGAGTATATTATTTTGCAATATCTAATCAATGTACTGAAATTGTTCCATTTAAAACATATCCATTCAAAAAGGTAAAAGAAAGAAAGCTGAAAATGAAAGAAAAGCAAAATTGTGGGCATGTCAAACTTTTGTTTTATCTTTTCTTTCAGAATTAGAACCCTTGGTGTAAAAAACACACCTTGCCCTGAATACAAGCATCTTGGCAATGTTCAAGTGTTTACAACTTTCTTTATATGGTATTGAAGAATTAAAATTTGTAGCATTGAAGCCACAATTGAAGAAAAGAAAATTGAGGAGAAAGAAAAGATCGCTGAGAAACCTGTAGTGGATGACGCTAAAGTCGAGGAGAATGGTGAGAAGACCGAAAACGGAGACTCAAAAGAGGAAACAACAGAAGAGTCTGAGGAAAAGGTGGAGTCAGCTACAGGTAAGAAATCAGAAATAATAGTGGTCCCATAAGTTTGTTGCACATTTCCCAATGATGTGAACAAAATCGCTAGGGGAGAGCCGAGCAAATGTTGGTAGAAACCAAGCAAATGTCTCATTTGTTAAATTTGCAGAGCTAGTGGCCCTCTGTGCGCAAGATTATGAGAGCTGAGGGAAGTTGTGAAACTGCATATACGTCTATTTTTGTATATTTTTTCTCAGATATTTATAACTGCACATATAGCAGTTGTTTGACCTTATTTTTTGTTTATTCGTGTAATCTTCCAAAAGAGTCTATTAATATAAGCCCGCATATTTCGGTTTCGAATTAAAATGCTGTTCTGACACGGACTGGTGCTAGATTACTGAACAAACTTACCCAAGCACAAACTGGTTTAGTTTAAAGCGTATCTATTAGCATTTTTACTGTACGTCCTTATTCTGGGTTTATTTACCTTCAACAACTGCAAATAGTAATAGTGTTTCAGAGTTGTCATGTTTCTTAAAATAACTATTATAGCATTAATCTGTACTAAACTATGAAGCAATTGAAACGATACACTCCAAATTTTGAATGAACTGTTAAACTGTCTACCTCTCTAAAGCAACTCTGCAGGTTTTCGTTAACTATGCCATTTTGGTAAGATCCATGTATAGACTGGTTTAAGAGGTTATGTGGTGGATTATATGTTTCGCCGGTTTGCTAATTCAGGGTTTAATAAAACCTGGAAGTATTTTTGTCAAAACTTTTTGTGCATAATATTTTAGCAGAAAAAAAATTAGAACAACTTTTTGCTGATTTATTGAAAGCTATCTCACTTTATGTTTTAATTTCAACGCGAAGTACAATTCCGTTCCGTTCACGGGTTGTTGACAAGTGAGTGCTCAGACTAAGTGCGCGTTCGCGTGAGCAAAACGGCGGAACGCGAAACTCAGTTGCGATTGGAGTTTGACTTGTCACTTTTAAAAACTGAATATTTGGCGGTAATATTGCGCCGAAAGCTCGAAATGTCCAAAAATTTGGTTAGACCCTCAAACTTTGACTTTCCATTAGTGTTGCGCTGTTCCGCCATTCTTTTTCCATTGGAAGTTGCGCTGGGTAATGCCTCAATTTTGACATTTCTGCATTTTTGGCCGTTGGATATCCTGATAATCCTGTTCCGTCATATTGCCTTACGGCACAGTATTGCTGCAGTGCACACTGCATTCCATCTTTTTTGATATATGCATCGTTCTACGCGGACCTCTAAAATCATATGGCAAATGTCAAAGATTTCAATATATTAATTGTCGCTTTTTTCCACTATTTATCCAACAACTCATATCAGTTTAATGAGAATGCAGAAATTTGGCAACACTTAGCAAGAAACTTCAATTTCAACCAATCAGACCACAGCGCCAAATCCGCAATATACGCCATATCACCATGTACGGACCTACCATAACTTACAACTGACAGACTAAAATAGGGGATTTCATATTGACAAATCTGAATTGCTCTGAAGCTAAATGACTGATTATCAACACTTTTTATACAAAAGTATGTAGAAAAATGTCATATGATCCCGGGACATGTTTGGTGTTTTTTTGGCTATTTTGCTTGTTTCATTAGATTTTTTGTTTTTTGTATAAAAATGGTTAAATCTTTTAACACTAATTTCCAAATTTGCCCCAAATTGCAAATATTGATGAAGTTTTTAAATGGAGTTATGGAGTATAAAGAATACACATAGGGAAAGCTACCCGTATAGGCGTAATGGCTATAGAGTTAGATAGATCCAGAGTGGTGAACTGAAAGTAAAAATATTTCAAATATTAGGGTTAATAGTTGGTGAAGTTAGCGGGATTAGGACAAATAATGCACCTCTTCTTTATTCGAAAATGGCCGACGTTTCGACTGTTTATTTAGTCTTCATCAGGGCTAAAACCCAATGAGTTAAATAGTAACAAATCCCTGGGCCCAACATAAAATTGCAAATAATGTTTGTTACATAATGGAACGTAAAATCATATACATCTATTACATCTATAAAAAAAAATTTTTTAAATTTAAAATTTTTTTAAAAAAATTAATAAAATTAAATATACCGACAAATTATAAACAACTACAAGAATTAACATTTGACAATTACTGACAGTACCAAGTAACCAGTAAACATTGAGGCGTACATTACGGAAGACAGAACTTACCTATTCTCACTTAGAGAGGGTAGTCATTTAAGAGAGTCATTTAAGAGAGGTAAGTTCTGTCTTCCGTAATGTACGCCTCAATGTTTACTGGTTACTTGGTACTGTCAGTAATTGTCAAATGTTAATTCTTGTAGTTGTTTATAATTTGTCTGTATATTTAATTTTATTAATTTTTTTAAAAAAATTTTAAATTTAAAAAAAAAAAATTATAGATGTAATAGATGTATATGATTTTACGTTCCATTATGTAACAAACATTATTTGCAATTTTATGTTGGGCCCAGGGATTTGTTACTATTTAACTCATTGGGTTTTAGCCCTGATGAAGACTAAATAAACAGTCGAAACGTCGGCCATTTTCGAATAAAGAAGAGGTGCATTATTTGTCCTAATCCCGCTAACTTCACCAACTACTTACAACTTAAGGACGCTAATTACAACAATCAATTAGGGTTAATTTCCAGTTAATTGTCCACAAATTAAGTGGTGTGGAAAAAAATGTATGAAAGATTTTTTAATTCCGTTGCCTGATTATTGGAGCTTTTAATGATATCTATGGACTTTTTTCTGGCCACTTTTATATCATTTCAATCAGTGCCTTCGGATCGGGCATTTTTTGTCAAATAACAATGAAAATGCATTCAAGCTATTTCTGGGCAACAAATCTTCAGGCAAAATTCTTGGCAATTTTATATGCACTTAACATATTACTGTTGAAAAGTTTTAACAAAAATACATCAAGTTTTGTTGAACCCTGTATTAGCAAACTGGCGAAACATATAACCCAGTACATAACCTCTTAAAGTGGTCTATACATGGACCTTTCCAAAATGTCATCGCCAAAGAAAATTGTTGGTTGAGTGGCTTTAGAGAGAGACAGTTTAAAACTTCTTTCAAAATTTAGGGTGTACCGTTTCGATTGCTGCTTTGTTTATTTGTAGACTTTTAAGAAAAATTCATTACTTAATTGAAACTAAAAGCTTTACCATAACCAGTTTTGTTTTTATGTTGTATATCGGTGAAAATGGTTTATATTCCTGTACCTAAAGACGACTCAATGAACAGAATGTTGTACTCATAAATAAGTATGGTTTCTTATATCAAGATATTGCATCAAAATACCTAACTTGCTTCTATCATTAGCTACGGACTATACTTGAATTCCATGCTTGGCATAACATAACTGTAACCAAGCCTATTGTTCTTGTACTAAATTATTTACCCCATTCTTTTTGTCAGATAAATGTTCCATCAAGAGGAAATCCACCGGCGACGCCGTAGACGGCAAAGAAGAGTCCACGCCAGAGAAGAAAGCGAAAGTAGACGCGCCGGCCGCCGAAGCCGAGGCGAACGGCGAAGTCACGGAAGCGGAAGCGGCCGCTTAATTCTCCTGTCGCGTTTCCTTAAGCTTTAGTTGCAGTTTGATTCGTATTTCTTTTTAAACAAATTACACACGCTAAAAAGAAATGCGAGCCAAAGTCCAGAGAACTAATTCCGTGTGTATTTTAAGTTCAAAAAAAAGTTATTTTTATGTGTATAATGATTAGGGTTAGGTTAAGGACTAACAAACAATGCAGTTGCTGGGCAATTTGGTCGAGACTTAATATGCAAACAACGAAAGCTCGAATAAATTAAAAACTTTAGTATAAAATATAATGTGGGCTAGAATGTCATTGGACGCCACATGGTGCAATTTTGTGCTTGACTCAAGCTGACCCTAACATTTACTAATAGTTTAATTTGATTTTGACAAATTTAGTTTTAGAAATTGCATTTACGTTTAGGTTTCCTCTCTTTTGGCGTCTCGCTTCTCGACAAATCGGTGTTAATATTCCTGAGTGTTCGTTTTTTTTTGTCGGGGGAATCGCCAACTATCTGGGATTTTCCTTGTTTGTACTTAATCGTCAAAAAATATATTCCCTGTAGTAGATTTGAATTTAACAACTAATCTGAAAGAATTCCGGTGTTGTGAATCTATTAATGTATTTATAAAGTACGACTCTGAACGGTCATTTCCTGCGACTGTGGTTTTCTTAGAGTATTTAATAGTTTCGTTGACTAAAGTACGATGAATCTCGGAGCCAGCTCTGCCATAACCTCACTAACAGGTTTCTAAATATGTGTTCATATCAAATTGTAAGATAGGGCTAATTTTTTTACCATTCATATATATTTCTTACCACCCGCAGGTTTTTTCAGCTTACTTTCTTATTCCTACTCTTAATTTAGAGTATATGTGTACGTATGGAAACTAATAGTTTGATGTTGAATGTATCCTGAAAATTGGCAGTTCGAATATTAAAGTAGGTGGCATCGGAAACCGACGGCGATTCTGCTTGGAAACGCGAAACTTTGAACAATAATTGTCATAAATCGTTATTAAATAAAGTCTTGAATCATTAGCTTTCCAACAAGAGTCGCTCGAGTTAATTTTTCTCAACTACTAAACTATATTTTGTTTTTGTATTTTATGACTTATCAATAATATTGGTGTCACAATTTAATAGTGGTCTAGACGTCAGTATTTTCTATATTAGTTATATTGTTCGTATAGTTTCGGTAGTTGCGTTTTATGCCACAGAGTACAAAGCAGAATTGTATTTTCGTAGTGGTATGGCAATAAAAGGGTTAGTTTCCAACTTATAAGTTTTATTCACAAAACCATACCAGTTTACTTGAGTATCTATAAACCATTCACTTATTATTGTCGTCAAGTAGGCGTTAGAAATTTGACTTTGACATTTTTATCGTATCTTCTCAACGTGTGCTAAAAGGAGACGAGTTTAAAAAAATGAAGTTTCAATGGTAACTAGATGACAAAAATAAGTGATTAGGTAATATAACTCAATTTTTGAAATCTTTATTTTTTTATACGCATCTCCTTTCAGCTCATGTTCACAAAATACAGAAAAAATTTGAAGAGTCAAATTTCCAACTCCTACCTGGACGCTTATTCTATAGGAAAGAGTAAAAGTGACAATTGCTGACCAATGGAATTCGTGAACAGAATTTTTTGACCAATCAAGGTTGTCAAAATTCTCACTTTCACCCTTTCCTATAGAATAATCGTCCAGACATTACACACTGAGGGCGATGCCACATACAGCGGAACGGAGCAGAAATGTCAATAACGTCATTATATATGTCAATAACGTCATTATACATGTCAATAACGTCATTACACATGTCAATAACGTCATTACAAATGTCAGTTATGGTTTAAATATAACTGTCAAATTTCGCTTCGTTCCGCTTTCAACCAAATTCGGCCGTATATGACGTGGCCTTGTTTCAAGTTTCGTCTGATATCGATATCCTAGGTGCGCGTTCGCATGAGCGCAACGTGCAAAACAGCGGAACGCGAATCTCAGTTGTGATTGGAGTTTGACTTGTCATTTTTTAAAATTGAATATTTGGCGGTAATCCGTCGCTATTGCGTCTAGAGCTAAATGCCGCAATTTTGACATTTTCGCATTTTTGCCCGTTGGATATCCTGATAATCCTGTTCCGTCATATTGCCGTAAGGTGAGTTCGCATGAGCGCAACGGGCAAAAATGTCAAAATTGCGGCATTAGCTCTCGGTGCAATAGCGACGGATAACCGCCAAAAATTCAATTTTCAAATATGACAAGTCAAACTCTAATCACAACTGAGATTCCCGTTCCGCCGTTTTGCTCGTAGCGCTCATGCGAACGCGCACTTAAAGGCCATTTGTCAAACTACAAATTCTATATTGGTCAATTGTAGCGTTTTAGACTAACCATTCTGATAGACCCTCTATCCTTACATTGTTATCGAGAAAGCAAAGGATGGAAATATTCTTGGATCCCTTTAAAGTAAAGCGTGTTGTGCAAACTGAACCCTTTATTTACATATGAGTTCGTGTGTGGCAGCATGGCAACTTTGTAAGCCATTTTTCGAAGCTTTTAAGCTTTAATCGTATGGAAGTTTTTCTATTTTTCGGTTTTCTAAATAAACCAGCCCCATGAGGCCCTAAATGCACATATGTTTGCAATCTTTTTTATTTCCGTCGAGAGCATTTCTTTTGTTAGTGTTGGACAGGCACTTTCACAATTTTTTGGGAATTCCGGCCATAAAACATGATACCCTACAATTGCCCTTCTTCTTTACCCGGCAAAGGCGTTTATGGCCCTTGAAAGAATTTCAGACCTGTACGTGACCCGAACAATCGTTTAGTAATTAAGGCGATTTTGCGAATATCGTTAATTGAAATAAAAATCTTATTCTCTCAGCAGATAGAGCTTTTAATTTATGATCCTTTGATTGTAAATTCGAGCAATTAATGTCTTAATTGACTGAGCCAGGAAATTAACATTTAATTTCAATAAAAAGCTTTAATTGTCAATTAAACTATGGCATGTGAGGGGTCATTTTGAAGAGCATCATTTCTTCTGTCCAATGATCACATTTTCAATTTTCTTTTTCCCGCACATTTTCCAGAAAAGCTCATTTTCTGAATTTATGCCCGCGCTGTCTGAAGCGCCATATAATCGCCACTGGTCAGGGTGGTATTGATTTTTCTAGAGTACCCTTTCGGAGATGCGAAGTACCGAGGGGGTGGCGAAAGAGAGACGATCTTGGAAACTCAAGAGAGAAAGACGCGTTTTGAACTCAATAGAGTTACGATCAAAAAGCGACGATTAACCGGGAAGACAAAAAAGTTCGAATTTTACCGCGAGAAAAGTCCTTGGCTCCGCCGTTCTGATTATCGCCAATTCGTAATTTTTCCCCCATTTTGGAATCTCGCTTTAGAAATCCGCGCTAATTATTTGTATTTTTAATTAGTGCCACAATAATTAATTCGGCTATTGCTCGCCTACGAAAAGTTTCGTGGAGTGTTTTTTCGGTTGTGCCATATAGTGTCAACCCACCTCTGCCCTTTTCCTGAATAGGCCATTTTCTTGCAGAGAGCGGATACTTTGCAGACGTAGGAGACTACCAGCAATTAAGTATTTGTAGAAGTTGAAGCATTTAGTATATTATAGGAGGTTTGGCTCACCATAATATCGAGGATCCCAGCTACTGGCAGAATTCTTTTCTCCTCTACACTGCGTCGTTTGTTGTAGTTTTCTTTGTTGTGTTTACTTAATGTAGTAAGAAATCGTGTACCCTTCAAACACGTTTCTGGGGACCACTGAGCTTATCGCGAAAAGTTCACGTCCGCCGCTATTTTATTTCAGATTCTGGAGAAAACTAAAAACTGTCTTTTTAATTTTTTTTTCTTCCTTAAGTACTACTCGATTAGTTTTTTTTTTTTTTGGCGTTTTGCAGGTTATGTCGTAAACAATAAAACCTTGCTGGCATCCCCAAAAATATTAAATTTTACATTAATTAAATCAGCGACCTAAGGGACAATAGATCCTTTCCAAGAGTTGGGTCCCCCTTGCAGCGTGGTAAAAGAGATTTGACACACGAAGATGAGACAACACGGCAGCAGCCGCGAACACAGCCGCCCCCACGCAACCTTCGATTAAACGGATTACGATTATCGTTAGCGGGGGGGAGTGTGCGCGACAAGCGGTCAACCGAAAACGCTACTAGAGAGTGACAAATGACAATACTGAACATTGACATTTGACACTTGAATTATCCATCAACATCATTGCAAATCGCCAAGTTGGACAAGAAACGAGAACGAGAATTTAAGGCAAAAAGTAGAAAAATTGTTTAAATTGTTGAATAAAAAAAATTATATTAAATATTAATTACCCAATAATGACCGCCCAGTTAGCTAAAGACGACATCGAAGCCGTTTTCCACAGATTAAGAGCAATCTCCGCCAATAAGGTGAGATGAGAATGTTATAAAAACCCTCCTAAGGTTTGCAGATGCAATTGAATCCCTTTTCGTGACGTGTCTTCTTTATGATAACTATCGTTTACTAAACTACTCGTATTAACTTACTTTCGAATCTTTTAAGGTGTGCTTTGATTGTGGTGCAAACAATCCAACATGGTCCAGTGTAACGTACGGTATATTTATTTGCTTGGACTGTTCAGCAGTCCACAGAAGTTTGGGGGTTCATCTGAGTTTTGTACGATCCACCCAGCTGGACACAAATTGGACCCAGTTACAGCTTAGGCAAATGCAGTTGGGTGGAAATGCAGCTGCTGTAAGTTTCTACACATAAACTCATAAGTAGGATTCTCATAATACTTGAGACTTCATACTGAGGTTTTTGGGAATAACATTAGTGATGATTTCTACATTTTATTTTGCAGACGCAGTTTTTCAACCTCCATAATTGCAACACCAATGATAGTCAGAAGAAGTACAATTCAAGAGCTGCACAACTTTACCGTGAGAAGTTAAGTCAGGCTGCTGTGAATTCCTTGAAGGCTAGTGAACAGGTAAGTTTATCATTAAATACTTTGATCAAGTCTAATTCTTGCTTTTTAGTTTTTTTGTTCTCAGTTGTTTTTCATAATTCCAGTTAATCTATTAACTATATGGAGTGTTCATTATAAAACTTCATCTAGTTGGCAGTGAAACGTCAAAAGAAAAAGATGGAGAAACAAAAGTCCATTTATTTTAATTATGTCATCCTTTTCTGACATAGCCCGCTAGATGAAGTTTTATAATGAACACCCTGTATGTTATCTACTTGTTATTTAATCTGTTGTTTCTTTATATGCTTTATGAATTTGCTTAAATTTATATAAATAGATAGAATAACAAATTGCATACAATGCATTTTTAGAGGTATTAAAACAACCTGTGTGAGTGAAGACAATGAAATTTGCTAACTGTAGATTTCCATATACATAGTTTATTTACTCATTTTAATTAACTTAATCTTTAGCATAACAACTCCATTTATTTTCTGCTTGTTCATTATTTGGCAAATCATATTCCAGCTTCATTTCACCCAAGAAAAGGAGGAACCCGCAGTAAAACAGCAACCAGATTTCTTTGCTGAACATGAAGATTTTGGGACTTCTGATCTGTCAGAAAGCACACAGGGAGTAAAAGTAATTTGTACTTTGTACCATTGTTTAATAACAATAAGTGTTATTGGCATATTTTTTTGGGGGTATGAGGGTATCTAATGCTTACTAAAAATACACAATGACACAGTAGCACAATGAGCCACAGATAGAAGCTCTTTGGGTCTAATTACTCGCCAGTACCTTTCTCTAATGTTAAAATTTTACTGCTATCTACCAATAAAAAATAGTTATTTACGTTATAAGTCCGGAAAATATAGTTTTACAGTGAGAGTAAGATGTTTCCAGATGAGGCGCTATAACACGTTACCGGACGTATGATGTACAATATTTTACTTCATATTTATTAAAAACAGGAAAAAAATTATTTTATGCGTGGCGGATATATTTTTGACAAATCCACCAATTTGACAAATAGTTTCATTAGGGTATCCTGTACCGGTACCGGTACAGGTTACCATATGGATTTATAGAAGATGTGCCTGTACTCAACAAACTGTAATAGCTATTTATGTAACCAGTTATGAAAAGTCTGATTTTGTGTAATGAATGAATGTTCGTCGGGAAGAGCGCAGCGAGTTCCCGCAATTTGAATGAGATACACAAAAAAGGCTTTTCGTCACGTGTTTCATACAAGATTTTTTCTAATTTTGATTACAAATATCTACTTAGAGAGAGAGTGATTATTATTAAACTTCAATATTTACTTTTAAACCACTTTGTATCTGCTTAATACCGTAAAACTATAGCAACGGTGTGCCACAACCGAAACCTTCAACTGGTGGTAAAACGAACTTTTCATCACCAGTTATGAAAGATGTTACTTTTTGTAACTAGTTACGAAAAGTAGGACGTTACGTCACTATCATCAGTATTGAAAAGTGCCACTTTGTATGTCAAAATTAGAAAAAATTTCTTTATGATATCCAATCGTGTAAAAAGCTATTTACTGGATTAAAATCAAGTAAGTAAAAGTGTTCTAAATGATAGAGTATGAAGTAAAATATGTTAACTAACAAAGTACTTACTTAGTAATTATTTGTGTATCTAAGAATTTGACAGACTAAAATTATTTTTAATTTTTTTAGTTAAAAGAACCAGGTCAACCTAAACCTGCCCTGAAACTGATAGGTGTTGGTGAAAATTTAAGTTCATCTAACAACAGTGGGGAGCCCAAGAAGTCCACTCTCGGAGCCAAGAAACCTGCAGCCAAGAAGTCAACAGTAAGTAGTTCTCCCCTTTAAATCTTACAACTGCCCAAAACAAAAACTTGCTAACTTGCATTAAGGACGACTTTTACAATTATCGCTAATACTTCAGTTTGAAGTTTAGACTGCAGATGTGACATACTCTGCATTGTGTGTCAGTACAAAATATTTCGTTTATCTTTAAACTAAAATTAGTAGGTAGTATATATTGCTCTTTGAGTGGAACAGTCTGTTTATTTGCACTCTGGATGTGTAGGTTTAGAGCTGGGCAATTTGACTGCTGATACTGTGCCCTGCCGGATTTCTCCACAAATTGCGATAAACAAAATAACAATAGACCAATTCCTTTTTTTTACTCGTTTTCTACCCTTTGGAATACTATAGTGTTGAAGTTCTTGGGTTATCGTTCTGGGCGACTAGGTACGAAAACTCCTATACTTCCAAGCTTTCGACAATTTTTATTGTCTTCATCAGGGCTGTTATATAATAAGATGACAAAAATTAAAAATTATTACATTCAAGAGGCCACAGAGGGTTTAGTCATTAGAGGATTTACCGTCTAATGTTTTACAATAAAACAGGGTCCAAGGGACGAACATTCAACACCATGGAAACAATATTATTACAAGATGGACAATAACATTTTTCTAAAATAACTTTTTTACGCACACAGTTAAAAATTATTAAAATTATTTGTCAACCTTTAAAGGGTCTGTACTCCGACAGGCTCTACGTATCCAAACTCACCATTTATTTGCATGTAAACAAGCTCACCTATCAAAGAAATTTTGCCTTGAGGCATTTCTACGGTATGTGAGCTGCTAGAAAGAAAAACACAAAAACTAGGAGAGAGAAAGAAATATCTCGTTGGTCGGGACAATCAATGGAAGTCATTTTAAAATGTTAGGTACTCAAGGGAGTCAGTTGTTGAGTTTTGGGTACTTTGTGGTTTGTCTTTAGGTTTACATCTCTTGATTAAACCTAAAGACAAACCACAAATTACACAAAACTCAACAAGTGACTCCCTTGAGTACCTAACATTTTAAAATGACTTCCATTAAACAACAAACAAAAACCAAATAAATCAGCAACAACTAATTAACACATTGATTGTCCCGACCAACAAGACGTTTCCTTCTCTCTCATGGTTTTTTTGTGTTTTTCTACCCGGCGGTTTACATACCGTAGGCAAAATTTCTTCGATAGATGAGCTTGTTTACATGCAAGTAAAGGGTGAATTTAGATACGTTGGGCCTGTCGGGGCCGTTGACAAATAATTTTAATAATTTTTAACTGTGTACAAAGAATGTTATTTTAGAAAAATGTAATTGTCCATCTTATAATAATATTGTTTTCACTGCGTTAAATGTTCGACCATTGGACCCTGTTTTATTGTAAAACATTAGACGGTAAGTCCTCTAATGCCATTGTGGCCTCTTGATTGTAATAATTTTTAATTTTTTTCATCTTATTATATAACAGCCCTGATGAAGACAATAAAAATTGTCGAAAGCTTGGAAGTTTAGGAGTTTTCATACCTAGTCGCCCAGACCGATAACCCAAGAACTTCAACACTATTTTACCTTGGCGGTCAAGAACATTCTCTCCATTAAAACTTTGGAATACCTGCATACTTATCTCTGTTGTCTGCAGGCTTTACCTTTTTTTTTTGTTCATTTGCGTGCGTGTTCGGAACACAGTTGGACGATCTTCAGGCCAAGAATACTCTCACTGTGGCTTCTGCTGCTCCTCAGGTGCAACAATCGGTGGGTGCTAATACTCTAACGAACCAAAATGTAATTAAAATGAATGTAATGCTTTTCAATATAAAACTATCTAAGGATCACTCTGAAATTGAACAGGTGAGTGTCTATCACCCGAGTTGTTAAAGTGGGAAAACCCAATAAAAACGGCTGCAAGTCTCTTAGGATTACCACAGCGAGCAGCATCGCGGTTGCTTGAAAGGCAGGGGCGCTTTAGTATGATCAAATCATGTCTATGCTGAGGCGGATCTTACTCGAACCAAATGTAGGCGTGGATCATATAGCCTGGGTCTATGGGGGTATCGGGTGTACGTGATTGTCATTTGTGTGGTAGTATTAAGGGGCGAGTAAAATTATTATCTCATGTCCAAACATTCTTTGATTATTTGCTGCTGCATTTGGCGCTCTAAGCGCACTTCTTTACCTCTGCTTGTGGTGTATGGGCTAGTTTTGCTCATTCACAGATAATAACAAAAAATATTGACAAAAATCCATCACCTGAACATACCTACATATGCTGGACATCAATAGATGGTGCTACAGTCCGTTGTTGAACTTGTTTTCCCACTGTGATCAAGATCATGGAGAGGTTTTTCAAGACAAGGATGAATGCGTTCCTTAGCAAGCATGCGGTGTTGTCTCCTACTCATTTCAGCTTCAGGGAGGCTCTTGCAACTGGTGATGGCATATTTGCTGTGCTGCAGGAGCTATGTATTGGTGTGAATCAGAGTGATGCCACCTTCTGCTGTTTTTTTGCGACCTCAGCAAAGTCTTTGATTGGGTTTCTCATGAAACTCGGCTGGGAAAGCTTGTGATGTATGATATTAGAGGCCCTGTGCTGAACTAGTTGAAGTCTTATCTAGTGGATCAGTCACAAATTTGGAGATCATACGTCGGTTAGAGGTATGCTTGGAGCCGGGGTGCCTCAGAGTTTTGCCCTTGGTCCATTTCTGTTTCTGTATGTGAACGATGACTGTCATAAAAGGGGGAAAGTGTGTGTGCTTTTGCGGACAACACGGCAGTGGTGTGGAGGCACTGTGACCCTGCTACACTGCAGGTAATAGTGAATACAGACCTGGAAGCTATAAGATGTTTAATATAGAAAAAAACAATATTTTGAACTTTAAAAGTAGTATGGATGCTTTCATTGGAAGTGATGCAGTTAAAAACCTGGAAGGCACTAAGTGTCTCGGGCTGGTGGCTTAAGTTTGTAAACATCTCGCATTTGACATCAACGCTGGCCTCAGCTTGCTATGCAGTCAGGGGCATTATTCTATAGGAAAGAGTGAAAGTTAAAGTGAGAATTTTGACAACCTTGATTGGTCAAAAAATTCTGTTGACGAATTTCATTGGCCAGCAATTTTCACTTTCACTTTCACTCTTTCCTATAGAATAAGGGTCCAGATGTGCCAAGAGAAGCTGGGGTTTGCAGGGGCTCGAAGTGTGAACTTTGCACTGTCCGAGTCACTTTTTAAGATATGGCATATGTCTACGGGGCATCTTCTTCAATAATTATGGCGCTATTTAGGCTCCCAAAGCGTGCCATTAGGTCCTTGTAGGGATTAAGCCCTAGAAGTTCACGTACAACGTTATTTGGTAAATGCGGTAACTCTGCCATCCTTATTTATATTAAAAACAGCATGTCTAATGCATAGGAAATATGGTAAAAATCATACGTCGGTTGCCGCCAACATCAACCCGTAGCTGCTACTACATTCCCTTGCATATAGCGAGAAGTGGCTTAACTTAAAACTCAATTATTTATACCTCAAAAAAAGTATTCAATTTGTTCCCCTCTGAGCCTGGTATTGCGGACTTGAATACTTTTAAACGCAAATTGAGAGGTTCCCTGCTAGAGAGATAAATTTATTTGCTTGATGAATTTCTGTCGCGGAAGTTTGATTCGGGATATAGCTTGCCCTCTGGCTATTTAACATTATTGTATATTAATTAAGTTTTTTTTTGAAACAGCTTGGTGCTAAACGGAGTGGTTTAGGCGGTGGTTTGGGTGCGACGAAAGTGAAAACTGATTTCGCCGCTATAGAAAGAAGGGCCGAGCAGGCCGCTGAAGAGGAGGAACGAGGTAGAGTCGAGCTGGAGAAGTCCGAAAAACAGGCCGTTGAGGATGCGGAGAGGACCGAGGCTGCGCTTCGTCTTGCTTACAAGTGAGCATTTTAAATTGAATGGAAGTTAGTCTAGTGCCTGAATGGTAAAATTCATTTATGCTTTTTTTAATCCAGAGAGCGAGAAGATTCTGTGAAAAATGTATCTGCAGAAAAAGCGGCTCAAATAGAAAGATTGGGAATGGGTGTGTCTAAGGGCTCAAGAGGGGGAGTGTCGCATTCTGCCATCGGGGACATGCAAATTATTGAACAGGTATTATTTTTATCAATACTCTTAAGATTCATTCTTTTAATAAGATACACCCTTTTCGGTGGTCTATTTAGTCACATTTAGGCACTGTTAAAATCGGCTTTTTTGCCATTTTTTAAATTCATTTTTGGAGTTAATTTTATTGAAATTAAGTTTGTTACGTTCTTAAGGGATTGCATATGATCAATTTCAATCAAAAACAAAAAACAATTTTTGTTTAAAGGAAAAACCAGCTTCTGCTTCCAAAACCATAGACACCTTAGGCCGACTGACTTTAAGCGACGGCCCCGATTACTTTGATGACTACATCAACGGCACAGGAGTCTATTCCTCACCGAGTTTGAGTAGCAAAGATAGTTGGGTGGTAGTTGACGACCCACCGGAACGCGGCCGAAGGTCTCCGATCGAAACGGTGACGGAAAAATCTCGCACCCGGCCACCCAGAAATCAAGTACCGGACGTTAGTACGGATGAAGCGCAGCGGAAATTCGGAAACGCCAAGGCGATATCGTCCGCTCAATTTTTCGGTGACGGCGACGCTGACGCCGAGGCCAAAGCCAGTCTGAATAGGTTTCAGGTAAGTTTGTTGAAAACGTCAAAAAGGAATTCCATTGGACAACGCGGTTTCAAATCCAGGAAAACGCTTTAAAATATGTTTTGAATTGCCATAGAATTTTTTACAAGCTAATAATTTTTAAAAAATAATTGATAAAATGGTGAACAACAGTTTTGTTGATTAACCGGGTTTTATAATCTATTTCGAATCTCAGATTCCATGATTTATCAAGACTTTTAATTTTTCATATTTTCTTTCTTGACAATGGCGAATGCGCACGTCACCTCTCACAATAAATCATTTTTTTTTTGGAATAGTGGACACTGACTTGGATTTTTTGCGTAATATTTATAGTATAGCGCAGTGTGGCAGAATAAGGAGAAAAGGACAACACTCAATAGCAATACTTGAACTGACGTTTATTTTTACGATGACGTCTGTATCAAGATCCTTCCGCATTACGATGGCCTAGAATCAATACCTCGTAAGTACATTTTTATGTGAAATTGAGATTTTTGCGTCATCACTTTATTATTATCCTTTTCCCGCCTTTGACAATACGTAATTCGCAAGTGTTACGGCCGGTTTACAGTTCGCAATTCTTCTTGCAATTGACAATACTCTTGCCATGCGCATGCGCAGTAACGAACCAGCTGATCGATTTCTTCAATTCTTTTGCAACTGCAACGGCTTGCCAATTATCGGTTTTGACCGATTTTTATTGCAGTTTACTTGCAACTCTGCTGTAAAATTTGGTAACTTTTGAATTGCCACCATTGCAAACAAAAGTTACTGTCACTAATTATTTGAGCTTAAGTCTGCGTCACATGCATTTTGTTTTGTTTATGTATGGTTTTTATTACTTTTATAGGTTTTTGTGGCCTTGTTTAATTGAAAAGCCAGAACACAAAGTTTTAGTCAGTCTGGGAAGTTAAAAAATGTCAATATTGGCAGCACTGTTGAATATTTTCAGAAATGGCAGGAAATTGCAAACTGTAAAACAAATTTGTCAAATATCTAGTTGCAATATATTGCAGCTGCAATGCATTGCTGCAATTAATTGCATGAAGAATTGCAAACTGTAAAACGGGCTCTAGACCGAAAAAAAAATGAAGCATTCTATGGGTCTAGCACTCGTGAGCTATTGTCAAAGGTGGGAAAAGGATAATAATAAGGTGATGACTCAAAAATCTTAATTTTCATATAAAAATGTACTTACGAGGTATTGATTCTAGCCCATCGATTTGGTGTTCTTAATTGCTACTTTATTTCTTGGCAAATGGTGAATGCGAGAGTTGTTGGTTAAGAAGAGTACATATAGTCTGTTCAGCGAGGGTTCAATATTACGTCATAAATTGTGACGGCATACAAAAAAACACGTCTGTCTCTGATAAAATGTCAGTTGAACAAAATGTCAAATTGACACGGGGCAGGTAACAGTTTAGCCTTTTGTGCAGACATTCCAAAGTTTTCCCAATTTGGGTATAAATTCAGAAGGAATATCCGCAGCGGCTTTACCATAGACACCTGCTATGATTCACCCGGCCATGGATGTAGATCATAAGATATGGACAAAATTGGCCCAAGATATTCGAGTATTTTTGTGTGCTTTCTATACCTAGTAGTGCTCACAACTTGCGTTGTAAAACCAATAAGCAGAAACACTTGTCGTCGGGTCGCTAAACATATTTTTTCGTTCGAATGCACCCTTTTCTGCGGAATAGTTCAATACGTGTCGGTATGAATTCATTCATTTGATAAAAATAACTGTTAGGCATTTATTGTATATTCAATTCTTGAAATTTTTCTTACATTTAATTAATGCAACATGTGATAATAAGACATGCAACATAAATAACTTAAATTGAGTACATAATCTAACTAAGTGTGGGGAATTTTTTTAAGACACCTAACCCCAGTTTTGTTTTTATCTGTGTCGCCGCACCGTTTTTCCACATTTTTTCTTTAGTTGATTCAGTTACCTGCTAATTTTGATTATTGTTTTATTCATTTCCACAGAAGCGGATCTAGCCTTTAGGTGACACCAGGAAAATATATTTTTGTGGACCAGTAGGTGGTTGTTCAAGAACAGGGGCTTCTTTTCAACAATTGATAGTTCCTTCGGGACGTATGTTGATGGAATTTCTTCCGCCGCTTCATCGATTGTAACTCCTTGTTTCTCGACTATCTTGGAAATTTTCTCCGGTTTTTCTTCACACAGTGACTTTTTCTACATGATCCCTTAAAAGGAGTTCTTTCGTTTCTATTTTAGTTCTACAAAAGCTGGACTCGGATTTCAAAATTTTGACGACATTTTGACATTAAGCGTCAAAGTGAGTTTAGCTGATGGTTTTATTATTAATAAGAACTAATAATACGCCTGTGTTTTTGCGATCTTTTTCTAATGAAACGAGATGAGTAATGTGACGTCATATTGAACCCTCGCTGAACAGAGTATACGTATAGCGCCAGACATAAACTTTCTCAATAGTATATACAGGGTGGGCCAGTAGTGCGTGGACGGACGATTGCACCGAAATGCAAAAAGATATCAATTTGAAATTTTGGTCATCGATTGATGTTAAGCTTGGGCGTATTTCTAAATTATTTTGGATGTTAGTACCAAACTATATACAGAGTGGCCACACAAAGTTATGTTTTCTTAAATAGGACACCCTATTTATTTTGTAATATTCAGGTTGCCCTTCTTAAATGCTTCAAGAAATATAAGCATATGTGGCCTTTATACTAAGCGTTTAGGAAATATGGAGGTTTAAGTGATAAAAATCGGCCATCTTTGGGCGTTCAGAGCTCACTTACAAAAGAAAATTTAAAAGCGGATTATGTTCACTTATTAACTAGAAACCCTAGACTATGCAATAATTATTAATTTGCAACCTGGAGTTGCACTCATATACAGGGTGATCGTTGTTTGAAAAACCTTGATTTTCTCGATTTTTTCAAATGGCAATACTGCATTTTTTGGATGTTGTTATATGGGGCTTGAGCTCAACTTCTATTTTTATGCAGCATGTCCTATACCTATCTCTAATAGATTTAGAGCTATTTGACCTCATTTGTGCCTAATATTCTGTAACATCAATAATTAAAGCAGGTTAGGCATCATTATTAAGGTTAAGTGGACCAGCACAAGAATAAAGTTTCGGATCCGGCGGTGTCCACCTCCTGATCCAGCCTACCAACTTTTTAAAACCTGCATCCCACTTTTACAATTTACAATTTTCGTTGCATGCAATGGCCAATGAAAGTATTCTGTCAGCTGATTAATTTTTGGCAAATGTGTAATAGTCAGCTGATTGAATACTGACATCTTATTGGCAATTGCATGCAATAAAAATTGAATAAATGTAGTATAGTCTACTACTCGGCAATTTTATTTTTTTTTTAAATAATGATTGTCGGAATATTTGATAATTTAGTAATATTACTATAAAAAAGAATACATATAGGCAGAATCATTAAGCAAGCGATGTGTCAATTGATACTCAAGATCATGTCTTCGATCATAGACATTGTCTCCTCTAACGAATTTGGAAAAAGATGGATATAATTCAATGGTGGTTGACATGATCTTCAGCAATGTTGCCTTATTTGCGGTTTATTGTAAATAACGTAACAATCGTTTTTCGGCTTACCTGTGAAGATTGGTAAGCGTGCTTGGTAAATTAATTAAAACAGACCATTAAACTATTCATATTAACTATAGGTGTGATAAAAAATTTCTTGTTTTTGCTCAATTTAATTTTAAATCTTATTATAGAAAACGCAAACAGTTGGTGAAGTGCCGCGCGGTCGTGGAGTACGCAGAATTATTATTAAAACGCGTGGAACTAACGTCAACCGTCAGTCCGTCAACGAAAGTCAAACTTAACCTCGAAATTGAAATTAGAAGATCGGCGGGTTTTGTGCTTTTATGTACTTTTTCCAAGATTTCCTTATGCGCTTGATTGAGATTTGTGTTTTTTGTTGAACTAATTGTGTTTATTCAACATAAACAAGATGCCAAAGAGTCTTAGTAAAGACTGCAAAAAAACTTGTAGCTTCCTTCTTGAGCTTTTTTGAATTGGAGAAAGAAAAGGGAGGACCACTTTTGCCACTCGCAGCAGTACGTAAAAGAGTCGCGGATGCCTTAGGTCTTCATTTAGCTACGGTTTCAAAAATATCTCAAGAAAGTACTCATGGCAAAATTGTAAGCCCTAAAAGGATTCTTGTCTGGAAGAAACCAGTAACCGATCCAGGGAAATGGGATATTTGTGTGATTCGTTACCAAATTTATGAAATGTATAAGAACCGTAAGTAACTGTAGATTCTAAATTATGTGACAATAACTTATTTCAAATTTATATTCATTTATTTTGTTGCTTATTGAAGTAAAGATTTTCTTTTTAAAGAAGTAGTCACTAGCCCTAATGTCAGGTACTTTATCATTGATTATATGTTCCTAGTAAACTTTTAAAGTTGGTGAGGCCTAATTGATGCATATGATTGTTAGAGTTTCTAATGAGGGGTTATCCACCAGGCACAATACATGTATAAACTGCATCACAATTCCACACAATACCGTTACAATAATCTACATTTGGAAATACAGCAATACCCTTCACAATATTGGAAATACCTCTTCGTACTCATGACAATATTCTACAGTACTTGTCACAATATCGATAATAACTTTATGTACTCATGACAATACCCCGCAATATCACTATATTCACAATACCTTGCAGTGCCATCGCAAAACTTAAAAAATACCATATTATGGCAATACATGTACAAACATTGGCAAAGTGGATTCCCCTTTGATTTCTAAGGTGCTCTAGGGTATCTGCCTGGAAGGATTCTGGGCCTGTATTGCCCATATTTATAGTGGCAACTTGAGCACAAGCATGTGCTTAATCAAAAATGTTTGATGTAAGTCAATGTATTTTAAATGGAGACTAAATGTCCAAACTCAGACTTGAGGCTTACTCAGAGCCAAGTCATGACTATAAATATGGGCATTAGAAACCTGAAATTGGTACAAATGGAACGGTCTTGCCAAATTTAATTTTATTTGAATTTATTAAACTGATTATACAACTCACAATGCTAATTTTCCCTATAAGAGGAGAGAATTAATTTTTCTGTCAATAGTGCAGCAATGCAGCAACTGCCAGAAAATTCCAATAACTGCTTCTGTGTAGTCAGGTGTAGGTGTGTGAAACCCGTCTTTTCAAAAAGAATTTAAGTAATTAGGTTTTAAGTAATTTTAGTAATTAGGAACAGTTTTTTTCATTAAGCTTAACTGGAACTGGGCTGTAGGGAAAGTTGCTCGGAAAGTTGATAAGTACAGTGCACTTCATTAACTTTGATAACATTTTAATTAGCTGTAACTTTGTGTTTTTAAAGATGTCGAAATGAACTGAAAATCATATTGCATATGTTAACTGGCAAGTTTTTTCCTAATTGGAAGAAAAAAGCAAAATACCAATGATATTGAGAGATCTTAACCTGCAGTTGGGTTTATATTTTTTAATGAAATTTTATATTAAAGGATATTTGGATTCTATTCAAAATTTCAAGAATATTTTATAAAGCACCTAGATACCTATCTTCAACTGTTTCTGAGAAAATGGGGTCTGTATAAGTTGGTCATATAAACACAAAATCGAGCATAAAATAATAAATAAGAAGCGAAGTAAATTTGAAGACAAGTGGAGAATTTACTTTGCTTCATATTTATTATTTTATGTTTGACCGACTTAAACAGACGCCATATTCCCAGAAACAGTTGAAGATAGGTATGAGGTATGCTCTATAAAATATACGTGGAATTTTGAATAGAACCCACATATCCAAAAATATACAGGACATTCCATTAAAAAAATATAAGTTAAGATTTCTCGAAATCATTGGTGTTTTGGTTTTTTCTTCCCATAGGAAAAAACTTGCAAGTCAACTGTGTAATACGGCTTTTGCTTCATTCCAATATCTTTAAAATTCCAATATCTTTAAAAAAGTTACAGCAGTTTGCATCTATAAAACTTTTCATAAAGTTTTTCCAAGAGTTATTTTTTGGCTCACCCCCGTAAAATGTTTGAACAGTGTTAATATTATTGGTTATGCTATAAAAACTTCTATATGGAGATATTTATGATGTTTAAGTATTCTGATAAACCAAAAAATTTTATTTTTTGAAAACCATTTGAGATATTTTAATGAAATATTACTTGTCAATAGTAAAGGAAAACATAAGGTTTGCAATACAAAAGCTTCGTTTATTGTTACTGGCGCGCGAGACGGTTTGTCACTGACTATTTTTCAGCAAAAAAGTTGTATGTTCCTGGTTTTTTCTAAAAATAAAGATTATTTTTGAATTATTTGTTCAATTTGAAAGAATAAAGCCATTTTAACTTTTAACAAAATTAGACACTGATAAACAAAGCTTTTGTATTGCAAAACTTAGGTCTTCCTTTACTATTGACATCTGCAATATTTCATTAAAATATCTGAAATGGTTTGCAAAAAAAATAAAATTTTTTTCTTTATGAAAATAAACATCAACACCATTGTATTTCCATAGAAAAGGGTTTTTTGAGTACAGTTTATTTAGCAAGATAGTGTTACTAATTGAAGTAAAACATCCCCTTAAACTTTATCATGAAACCTCGTCAACCTTGTATATTTTTTGGATTTATTATGTTCTAAAAAAAAATATTTAAGTAACATTTTCCTGAAATCTTGACTAATTACTCAAACCTATTGTTAGATGCCAACTGAGATACAAACCATGTACCTATCATCATCAGTTTATTTCATACAAAACAAGTCATAAGTTTACACAAGTATTAAGTTTCTGAGCAACTGTCCCTAATTATCCTTTACTTAAATCCTTTTTCAAAATACAGGTTGGACACACCCACACCCGACTACACAAAAGCAGTCATTGGGGTTTTCTGGCAGTTGCGTTGAATGCAGGCAATGATGTCGATCCTACAAAAACGTAAAAAAGAATATTTTTTAATTGAATTTTAGGAGAATCTGTCACCGCCCAAAGCATTTTGCAGAGACTAAGAACAATGCAGCTCTTTGCGGGATCGAAATCATCACTTATGAGACTGATGAAACAGATTGGCTTTAAGTGGCTTCACGACAATCCACGGGGGTTTAATGGGGCTGCCAGACATTGTTTCTAAAAGAATACAATTTTTAAAATCTTATACTAGTTACAAAGAAGGGGGTAACTATATGTTTATATTTTCCATCTAAAAGATGAGACGTGGCTTTTTCAAGATGGAACATCAAGCCATTCTTGGCAAGATGCGGATACTCGAAGTGTTGAAAGAATAAAAAAAGAAGGGAAGAGGTAAGGTGTAGTGTTTTGTATTAATTGTAATTGTTACTCGTTTGCTCTCATTTAGTCGACCAGGGACTCACTAGGGGAATATGAGGCTGTTTGTAGCTTCAGCTAACCCATTTTTTCAAAATTTGTTTATAGGCACTTTATTTAGTTTATCTTTTATAGGTAGATTGTAGTGCATGCTGGAAATAAAGAAGGATTTATTCCTGGCACAGAGTTAGTTTTTTCATCCAAAACGAAAGGAGATTATCAGAAGAAATGAACAAGGATAATTTGAGTAACTGAGTGGCTACCTATACTGTACACTGTGTGGACTTCTGTGGACTACTGCATTTGTATGACCTAATAAAGGATGTATTTTACTCTGATGATTATTGGAATTATCAAGTAAGCACGTAAGGCTTTAGGAATTAACTTTATGATTTTCCCTAAATCTGTTCATAGGTGAATTCAAGAATCATACAGCAGTGTTGAGAGATGCGCATCAACTACCTTTCAGAAATTAAATTAGTTCCACAGCTGGTGCAAGTGTGTAAATCCTGAACTGGCCTCTGCACATATATAAGATGATTTTGGAATCTGTTCTATGAAATTTTCATGTGGCTTAATCAAAACTAAAAAGTTATTTTAAGTGTGAGGGAAATCTCACTTTCTAACTTTGCAGTATTTTGTGACGGTTGTAAAATTAAAAGCAATAATTTGTTGTTATTTTTATTTTTCCAAAACATACAAAATATATTCCTACATTTAAAAAGTAAACCTGAAATTATTTCTGGAGAAACAGAGACTTTTCTAAGTCGAATTAATAGTAAAAGGGGCGTATAGCGTTGGGCGGAGCAAAAAAATAGAGCGATTGATCGCGCAATCCTTATAAACTGGCTTATTTGCACTATATGGTGTAAATTGGTTTTTTTTTGTGCAGTAAAATTGGAAATAATCTGACAATTTTTGATTTACCGACTAGAAATTGCTCCTAAGGGGGTTGAATACGAAAAGCTTTTAACTAAATCCTATGCCAATAAGTCACGTGATAGATGTAACCATCCGTAGTTGTCTTAACAATGCAGTACAAATAAATAATAGCTTTCTCTCTATAGCTGACACATCTGAGTAATTTTGTGTATTCTGATGCTTTGAAATCTTGTATCAAAAAGCTAGGCATGCTGCAAAACTCATATGTCTTATCCATTTTCAAAATAATTTTAAAATAAACAATTTATCTTTCAGGGTAACTCGTAATTCATAAAAAAAATTTTCAATGTTTTGAAACAAACTATTTTACTAATATGTTTGGTAAACATATTCATTTTGTGACCCATTATTATGTGTTCTATTTGTTTTTATTAGTTCATATTTTTTTCCAAATATCTCGAAAATGGTTACAGATATAAATATTAGTTACAGATAAAAGTTTGTTGTGTGCTGTATATCCTTCGATGAAGACAGTTCAGAATTTGTAAAAATATTTGAGCTATCATAAAAAAGTGACCATTTTTGGTAGGTATCTTGGTAAGAAGTAGATACTGCTTAACTGCTACCCTATCAGCTATATAGTTTAGGACAGGAATTTTTAGATACACTTTTCGTATCCTAACCATATCATGGTCCTACCAAAAAAACTTCCTAGGAACAATTTCAAGGCTATAGAACAGAAATTGCGATAATAATATGTATTTGATTCCAATATAGAATTAAAAAAAAACTAAAAACATCTTTTAAAATGCAAATAATACAGCTTTTTTGTCAGCCTTGTTGAGCTTGATTACTCTATTTTTTTGGCTCACATCTCTCGATACTCATTAAGCATATGTGGCAATGTTTCTCGGACTGTAAAGATGACACACTGTTGGGTAAGATATTTGGGTTAAAGGTCATAGTAAATGGCCACTGGGTCACAATCAAATGCAATATAAATTGGAGTTCAAGTGAATCCCATTAGAAAACCAACCAAACTTATCCTTGCATGCAATGCATTAAAATTGTCCAACAGCTAATATACATGGTTTTTCAAATGTTCTCAAAAGGTCTACTTTTTACTACTTCCTCTTCTTAGGGAAACCTAAGAGCAGGAAGATTTGAAATATTAAAGTAGGTCTCGAAGTAGGTTTACAGAATCTATTTCTTGATGATCATTTCATATTTGTAAGATCTAGGCATTCAGAGCATTGACAATTTTTTATTATGGTGTTCACAATGTTAATCAATTTTTACAGTCTGAAAGTTTCTCTATGAAGCAATTATAGATTAGAAAGCCTGTATGATGCCATCAGTTTCTTACAATTCTGCTTTAAACTTTAGATATACGCTAGGTACCTTGATTAGAATATGTTAAACTATTTCGATTATTTTGAAGAATCAGGAACAAAAACTTGTCTGGATCACAGACTTCCATATGGAAATATTATGTGGTCCTGATCCCTAATTCACCTTTATTATCAGGTAGGTATTTTAGTCAATAATAACCTACTATTTTTACCCACAGTTTAAAGTGAAATAGTAGCAAACTAGCTTGATATCAACTTTGTTAAATGTTAAATCCGACTCGCTGCACAGAGAGACTGTTGACAAACATACAAAGCAAGTAACAATGAGATAGATTTTTCAAACCTCCTTTGCTGTATGTCCGAAGACTTCATCTTGTACCTTTCAATATGTGGCAAAAGTATACCTTTCAGGAGCATTTGGAAAATCCTGTAGCTACTTATATGGCTGATACGAACAGAACCTGTTAGCTGCTTTGATAGTCACTAATATTTTTACAATTTTTATGAATATATAAACTTGCTTCAAGACTCTAAGCATCCATCGGAACCTAGAGCATAATAATATTAGCCTAAAACAGTATGAAAGGGGCCAGGTTCCAGTGTTTTATTGATGTTCATTTCTTCAGGAAGACTTCTGCCCAGAAAGTAAGTTTGTCAGTATCCTAAAACCACCCCCCCCCCTACCTATGTTTTAAAAAATTTATCTACTTAAACATATTTTTCCTAAATAAACATTAATAACAGCAAAATTCACTTTCTCAATGATTGTACTTGGCTGAAAGTTTCAAAATTCTATGAAACCAACTCCTAAAGCACAAACATTTGACTTAAGACCCTGTAACTAAGAAAACTCCTTGGCAAAATGGGCACTTCACGGACGGTTAATTAGAATGTTCTAAAGCCTGCAAAAATCTTAGAAAAGCAATCTTAAAGATTAGAAATGATAAATTTAAAATTTAACATACGAATACAAATAGTACGTATATAGACTGTAAATAAAGACTGCGGGTCGTGGTTAATGCCTCGCAGATAAAAATAACGAAATTCAATTTGAGGTAGCCATATTTGGGGAGTTTCAATATAGTTCTACTTGGTTTCATGCACAAGCTGGCAACAGCGGCGAAGTGATCACGATTTGGATTAGTTTCCTTAATGAATTCTACTATAGTTAATTAAGTTGTTTGTACACAGCCTTAATGTTCATTTTTACATTAAGTGTTCAAAGTGTCGAACCTGTTATCCCAAAACACGCCTCAATTCTTGTCTGCTACCTGAAGTCCAATGGTGTTAGGTCGGGTGACCTGGACCTCTATTCTTGAATTTCAGGGAGTAGAACTTTGCGAGAGAAGTGGGCGGAGTTCTCTCAAGAATAGAAATGCAGTATTCTTGACAATAAATTAGGGGAGGGAGCGGCTCCCAAGAGAACTAAAAGTTCTCTTAATTGTCACAGAGGGAATTGATAAAAATAACCTCACAATTAAAATTTGTTTTTGTTTATTAATTTAGTTTAATATTTGAGTTACTGAATTTTTGCAAATTATGGAAGATTTTGAAGCAATAGTAGCCTAGGACATTATTGATGAGGATGTGCAGGATGCTGTGGCAGAAGCCGCGATTCCAAGGGACGTTTTACCCCAAACCAATGCCTTTGATTTGTCGGATACAAAATGTGTTCAAATGTTCAGGCTAGATAAAGACCTTTGTCATGAAGTGATAGAAATGCTCAGCCCATTTTTAGTTCAACCTACAAGGAGATCAGCTTTTTCAATAGAAACCAAGGTAAGTAGCCAAGAAGTAAGAAAATATAGGTAAGTCAGGGATGTGTGTCTAGTTTCTTGATATTTAATTTTTAGATACTTGCGGCATTACGTTTTTATGCTTCGGGTAGCTATCAAGAGATTACAGGCTCAAACAGTTTTATTGCGATTAGTCAGCCATCATTTAGTCGAGCTGTGCATGAGGTCACAAATGCTTTAAACCGGCCTGAAATTTTAAATAATCTAATAAGGTTTCCTCAAAACATTGAGGAGTTACAAACTATTCGAACAACGTACATATAGTAAAATAGATAATCAATATAGATAAAATATGCTTAGGTACTTACCCACCTCATATTTTCAGATTTTATGAGAAATATCAATTCCCCGGAATTATAGGCTGTATTGACTGTACGCATGTAAGCATTTTTCCTCCAGCAGCTAACGATGAACAATTTCCTGAACATATTTACATCAATAGAAAAAATTATCATTCATTGAATGTACAGCAGAATAGATAAAAGAACTGATTTTTTCTATCTATCTATATTTGACTATATTTCTTTAGATTTGTGACAACAATCTTAGGATATTAAATGTGATCTCAAGGTACCCAGGATCTAGTCATGATGCTCACATTTGGAGACAATGTGCAGTGTCCACTATAATGGAGCAGTTGTACAGAAGAGATCCAGCAAATGTTTTCTTCTTGCTGGGTGATTCAGGTAAGATTTAGAAAATTGCTTAAATATAACTATACTTATAAAGGTGAAAAGCAATTGCATGGTGTTATTGCTGTGAATATAAAAGTTTTATTAATTTTTCTCTTGTACATATATTTTTAGGAAACCTTACTCGCCCATGGCTACTGACACCAATTTTAAATCCACAAACCCAAGGGCAACATGAATATAATGATGGACTCTGTTCAATAAGATCCATAATTGAACGATGCAATGGGGTCTTGAAGAATAGGTTTCGATGTCTAATAAAATATCGAAGTTTGCATTATCATCCTACAATAGCGGGCAAAATTGTGAATGCATGTTGTGTACTTCACAATATGTGCGTGGAGAAGAATATTCCCGAAGCAGATGAACTACATTTTGAAGAGCCTGATTATGGGATGTATAATATTCCTGAAGCTAATGAGAATGTGAACATTTTGAATGAGAATAACCTTAACCCTGATTTGGCAGCAGCAAGGGATTTGCAGGAAAACATTATTCAAAATCATATTAATTTCAACTGAATATTTTTATTTGAAGATGATAACTCAATAAGCAAATATATAAAGATGTACCTACTTACACTAAAATGAATACATTTGCTCTAAACATCAACAAAGTAGTATCTATCAACATATAAAACAAAACAAATACCAAGAAAAAAAAACAGTTAATTGCCAGAGTTGACCATAACACCGAAAACATATCTCTTAGCTTATACCATTTTTTTAAATGTAATTCCATCAAAGTTTCTGTTAACCTTTAAGCTGAGAGATAAGTGTTCGGTTCCATGCCCAACTCTGGCCATTTCGTTTTTGTTCCCTCTCTGTACATATTTAATAGTGTATAGGCAAACCTATAAATAAATATATATTAATATGTCCTGTTATAAAGTCCCATATCTTTCTATTGAGATCATGTTTATTTCTTTTGGTGAATTGCACAAGGAATTTAAGAACTATCCGTGCATTGAATTACAAAATAATACCTACACTTCTAAAGATAAACAACAATAAACATTTTCAACCCAAGCAACCTCTTTCAAACTACGTAAATTAGGAAGACTAATCTAGAGTTATAGACATTTTTTACCTTTCAAAAGCTTCCCAAATTAACCCCATAATTGTGGTGATGGAATTTTCGTAACTGCATTAGCAATATCATTCAAAATACGTAGTTTTTGTTCACGATATTTTGCTTTATTTTCGAAGTCTTCAATTTTCCTATTATAATACTTGTTCTGGTTTTCATAATAATTTCTCAATAACTCTAGCTTATTCTGCCTATAAGTGTTTGTGGATGTTAAGTTAGTCTCACTTATTTCTAGGAATTTTCGATTGTTCCGTATTGAATCTGTTAGTCTGGAAGTCTTTGTGTACCTTTTTTTTACTTTTATTGGAGCATTTCCTTTACCTGCTCCCTTTGGAGTTAATACATTTTTGTCAATCTGTGAAGCCTCAGTGTTGTCATCCCTTTTGCTCAATTTTGTAATAATTTGTTGGGTTTGATCTTCCATTTCATCATCCTGATGAATGCGAATAATCTCAATAGATTTCTAAAATAGAGATTGTGTAAAATCATCTTTTACACTGCAGTTCACTTAAGCATCTAAATTGCCACTCAACTACCTACTATTATTTGAAGAACCAATCCCTGAGTTTACTTATGACTAAGTAACCTTAAGTAATAGACTCTCGAGTAGAATACTATTTCGACACTCTATTAAAATTCGACATTCTATTTAAAACATGCATCTTGTCGAGTTATGAGTTTAATTATTTGCAATCTGAACATTTACACATAATAGTTATACTAAGATACAATTTCAATACAATCTTAATAACTACTTACATTTCTCTCTAGCTCTTCATTTATATCTGAAGTTTCTCTTAAAACTGCATTTAATTGAATTTCTGGGTCATCGAATTGAATTTCTGGTTCTGGTACAGCCAGGTTACCGTTTATTGCAACAGACGTTATAATCTCATATATTTTATCATATATACTCTTCTCCATAGAATTTTCAATGGCAGGTAGTGGGGGTCCCCCACCTGTTCCATGGCTGTGTTTTTTCTCTTTACTGATCTTGCTTTTCACATTCTTCTTGATATCTGTCCATGCCTGTTATGATAAGGACAACCATATTAAAACAAGGAAAATAGGTATCATGATATAATATAAAAAAGTTCGATTGACATCTTTTATGGCCATTTCCATCAAGCAAATTTTAAGTAAACTTAAAGTTAAGGGCCCTTAAGCCATAGCTGTTAGCACGAGTAACCATGGTAATAATGGAAGCCTTAACTAAGTGTACTTAAAAATTGCTTGATGCGAACAGCCCTTAATGATTAACCACATTTCTGAGGATCGACTTTGCAAAATCTCTCAAGAATATTTTGCCTTGTTGTGCATGTACCTTTCTCCATTGTTTCCAATCCTTAACAGCCCCTCCTGGAATAGCATTTAATATGGTGGTAATTTCTTTCCACAGCATCATACTAATTGCATTTGTGTATGTATTTGTTAGTTTGCCTTTGTACATATTAGGTCTAGCATGTACAAAGTTGAACAAAACATCTTTTTGTTTTCAGTTTAGCTGCCTAGATTTAGCTTTCGTTATACTCATTTTATTTAAAAAAGTAGGATATATTCAGTAACTAAAAGTATACAACAAATTAAAGCAACAAAATAAACATTCAATACAAAGCCAAAACTAAGGTTATGACTACTTATGCCGTCGTCTGTCAAAATTTGATGCAATTTTATTGGTCGAAAGAGCCGGCAACACTGTGTCTCGCTTTTGCTCCCTCCCTGTTACTCCCTACCTTTTGCAATTTGTGAAGAATAAGCTGTTTTGCGATAAGGGAGATCCAGTGAGGGAGTTCTCCCTGGGAGCTCCCAGGGACCACTCCCTTCTCTTATATTCAAGAATAGGTGTCCTGGCAGGCCAACGTACAGGTCTACCTCTTTCTATCCACCTCTCAGCCAATGTGTTATTTAACAAGTTGGTTATGGTTCTAGCATAATGAGGCGGCGCTCTATTTTGTTGAAAATACATGTCTCTGCGTTAAGCCAAAGGAATATTCTCTACTAATTCAAACAAGTTGCTTTCTAAGAATTGGTGGTCCAACGTCCAGTCGAAAAAGAAAGGTCCAATAACATATCTCCCTATTATTCCTGCCCAAACATTAATTGACCATTTTTCTTGGCTGTAAACCCGAAAATGATGTGGGTTATTGTCGGTATAGTAGTGAAAGTTATGTCGATTAACAAAGCCATTTCGGTGGAGTGTACATTCATCGGAAAATAACACGTTCTCGTGAAAATCATTATTACAGTGAATTTGTAATTGCATCCAATTACAAAAATTGGATCTAATTTGATAGTCTATTTCTTTGAGTTCTTGATGTAGTTGGATATGGCTCATCTGATTGGCCAAGAGCTATATTTTGGACAATCAGATGAAGGAAAATACTTGAAACATAAAATGTATTGCTTATGTTCTCGCATTGCTTAATCTATAAATATCATATAAAAATCTATAAATATTTTAACTATTACATATTTTTTAGTAGATGCACGTTACAAAAATTAATAAATTAAGCTCTAATGGCGTCAAATATCTCTAAATCTAGTAGAGATAGTTATAAGACATGCTTCATAAAAATAAAAGTTGAGCTCAAGTCCCATATAACAACATCCATAAAATGCGGTGTTGCCATTTGGAAAAATCGAGAAAATCAAGGTTTTTTCAAACAACAATCACCCTGTATATCAGTGCAACTCCAGGTTACGAATTAATAAATAGAGCATAGACTTTTATAAGTGAGCTGTGAATGCCCAAAGATGGCCGATTTTTATCACTTAAACCCCCATATTTCCTAAACGCGCACTATACAGGCCACATATGCTTATACTTTCTTGAAGCATTTAAGAAGGGCAACCCGAATATAACAAAATATATAGGGTGTCCTATTTAAAAAAACATAACTTTGTGTGGCCACTCTGTATATAGCTTGGCACTAACTTGCAAAATAATTTAGAAATACGCCCAAGCTTAACATCAATCGATAGCCAAAATTTCATATTGATATCTTTTTGCATTTCGGAGCAATCGTCCGTCCACGCACTATTGGCCCACCCTGTATATTTTTTTCATTTTTCTGCCCATTTTTTCTATTTTTCAATAATATTGTTACAATAAGAAGCTCTTAGGTTACCTTCATAACTCTACCTTATTTATTATAAACAATAACATCTATTTTTTCAAAATCTATTAGATTTACTGAAATTATGTTTAAATAAAATATGTATTGATTTTTTTTTTGCTGCTTCCAGGGATCAAACAGCATTTCTTCTGCGGAATTTTTCGGACGCAACGAAGAACCCAGATCTGGCTCCTCAATGCATATGCCCGCTTACGACTTGGAGGACGTCAAAGAAAGTGTCCGACAGGGAGTAACCCGAGTGGCTGGTAGACTGGGTTCTTTAGCAAATGGACTTGTCACGTCGATACAGGTAAGATATTTCCATGTCATATACATATAAGTTATGAGATATTGAATATGAATGAGTATTCACAAAAAAATTTAAATTTTGAAAAAAACCTTTTAATTTTTTCTAGTCTTAATTTAAAGAGATAACTAAAAATACATTTTCACGCTTTTTCATATACACTTTCTGCTCTTGTTAACGGGGTATTTTCAAATTTAAAATCCGATATTTCGTTTTCATGCAACCATTATCAACTTAATTTTTTTAAATATGTTATGGTATTTTTTATAACGGATTCTGAATCTTCTTGCACCTCTACATTCAGTGATATGCGACAATTAATAAATCTATTAAATTCTAGGTTAGATTTTGCTGATTTTGTGATGTGATTGTTAAAAGTTGCTGCTTGCTTACTGCAGTGTAAACGCAGCAAATTGAACTGCTTTTGCGCCTCAATTTAGACAACCCTTTATACACGTTTATTTTACTCACTTCGATGAGTACATTTGTTCAGGAGAAAGTCTGTCTAGTAGTAAAGCTGGTGGAGATCAAAAATTGGGAAAAATTTGTTTTCTGTGCTAATTTACGTACATTTTAGTTTTGTAAGATATGTAACTGCTATATTGTTAGCAGTAAACTGTAGGTGGTGAATGATTTGTTGGGGTAGGCCAAAAATACACTTAGAGGTATCTTCTATGTATATTGTCGACCTTTCGATTTCTATGACGTCATCCTCAGGACAATGGCACAATTCTCGTTACCTCCTCGTGAATCATTACTATTCAACCTGGCCATATGAGTAGAGAGAGCCGACAGTGGACATCGAACAATGACAAAGGATCAAAACTACTGCCTTGTGTGAAACTATGCCTTGAAGCATTTCAATTGAAATTGAAATTTCATTCATTGAATAGTAATGATGTCCTGAAAATGACCTCATAGAGGTCGAAACGTCGACAATATACACAGAAGATACCTAAGTGTATTTTGGGCCTACCCCAACAAATCCTTCACCACTTATAAGTCAGTGAGGCCACCATACTCCTTTAAAAGGTAAACTGTAGGTTGCCGATGGCGATTTTACTGATAATTAATGTGTGTGTTTTCTTACAATTTATCTTCATACTATATCTGTTGCATGCAGTCTCTACACTCTCTATAAGTCTCTGAAGTCCTTCAGCAGTATCTGTTTTAAGGACGGTATCATCAGCGTATCTTAGGTTATTTATTTTTTCTCCGTTTATTACAACTCCATCTTCTATGTTGTCTAATGTCTCTTTAAATAGATGTACTGAATATACGTTAACTAGAAGAGGTGACAGTATACAATTCTAGCGTACTCCTCTCCTTATGCTAAACTTTTGTGATGTTTCGTTTTCGACTCGAACAATGGCTTTTTGTTGTAAGTATAGCTTTGATATTATATTTGTGTCTTTGTCATCAATTCCGGACTCGCGTAGGATTGAAATCATATTGGACTTTATCAAAGGCTTTTTCAAAGTCTATAAAGCATGCAAAGACTTCTGTGTGAACGTCCCGTGCTCGTGGATCCAGTACTTGTCTTGACAAAAAGGCCTCTCGGGTGCCAAGTCCCTTCATGAAGCCAAACTGTATGTCACTTATTCTCTCGTCGAGTCTTCTGTATATGCGTGTCTGTATGATATTAAGGAAAGCATTTAGTTGCATTCGCTTTTTTGGGAAGTGGGGTGAATGGCGACAGCAGCCTTGTTGAAGCTTGTTGAAGAGGTTGGTCAGCAGTTTTATCTGTTTGATAGCTGATTCGACTTCCTCTTGTGTGATGTAGGTCCTTCCTCGCCGACCACTACGGGCACATTATCGCAGTTTTCGTCTCCGAAAAGTTCTTCCATCTTGCGAGTTTCTTGTTCGTCTCGGTATTGATGTTGTCTTTCGAGTCCAAGATTATCCCTGGACCCCGTCCTTGATATCTTCCTGTTGCTTCCTTTATTTTCTAATGAAGGTTAAAGTTGTCGTGTTTGTCTTGCAATATCTCGATTTCGACACATTTTTCCTGTAGCTACCGTTCTTTAGCCTCTTTAACTGCTCTTATGACGTTTTTGTGCAGTTCCTTGTTTTTTACACTATCCCTGTTTCTGTGCCTTTTTTCTTTCATAGTTCTAAGATAGAATTTGTCATCCATTGTTGTCTTTCTACCATCTTCTCTGGTCTTAGTTCTTCTTCTGTGACGGAGGTTATAGATACTTTTATTTTATTCCATAAGTCTTCTATCTCTGTTTCGTGGTTGCTGTTTTCAGATATATTTTTGAGTTCTCTGTTTAGCCTCTCCCTTGTTTGCTGGAATACATTGTTACTTGTTTGAGTTTCCGCATGCCAGCAGTTTTTGAGGGTTTCCTTTTGACTATTTTCTTTAGTCGAAGTTTTGTGCGAGCTAGAAAGAGGTTGTGATCTGATAGTACGTCGGCGCCTGGGTACGTCTTACAAGAGACATCCGCGTTGCGAAATCTTCTGTTTATCATCATAATATCGATTTGATTCCTCACAATTCTATGGTTGTTATCAGCTGGGGATCTCCAAGTGTACAGTCTTCTGGGAGGTAGTTTAAAGGTGTTCATGATTGTGATGTCCATTTCTTGGCAGAATTCTATCAATCGTTCTCCTCTCTCATTTCTCACTCTCAGTCCAAAACCACCAACCAAATCCTCAACCTTTCCCTGTCTGACCTTAGTGTTCATGTCGTCCAGAATTAAGTTAATTTCTTCTTTCTTTGTGTGTTTAAGAGCAGTTCATAGAAATCCTCTATTTCTTGTTCGTTGCTTCCGGATGTCAGTGCATATGACGCTATGATGGGGTATATGAAGGGTAATAGGGATGAATCCCTTTACGGTCATACTAGTTTGGTTATTAAGAATTATTGCTGCTCCATTTTTGTTCCTGGTGGTATTGTCTCCAGAGAAATATATGTGATGTTTGTCTATTATGCATTAACCGGAGTCTGGCCATCTTGTTTCGCTGCATCTTAGTATGTCGATCTGGAGTCGTTTCATCTCTTTCACTATATTCGCCACCTTTCCGGCTTGGTACATACTTTGTACCTTCCACGTGCCGATTCTCTTTTTTGTTGGTTCATCTTGAAGACATCATTGGAAGACCGGGGGATTCTTAGCACTTTTTCCCCATTTTTTGTGTATCCATTGTGATGTCTTATGCGATGATGTGGAATATATGTAAGTCAGATAGTTTCCTGTTGCTTTCCTGACCTTATTCAGCCGCTCCTACATGCAGAACAGACGCTGTTCTAGGTGCTAGTTTTGGTCCGCCCTGAGTATTTGATTTCCTCGGTACCACCCATATCTGGGAGGCATTCCCCTATTCGCCACCTCATGAGGCGCCCGATGGGGGACTAGCAACATGGTTTGTCTTAGAGGATTGCGAACGTGCCGTTCCCATCAGAAACAGCAAAAAAAAAACTTGAATTGACCAAAAACGACTTTTTTTTTGAACGATTGAAGTTTAGCCAACTGCTTTTTGTTTTTCTTGATGTTCTCTTTTGAGCCTCCTACCAGCAGCAAGTAGATGCAATATTTTCTTAGTTAGAACCCTTCGGTGGTCGATTATTAGGCACTTTTATCAACAAATTTAAACAATATCAGCAAAACTCAACCTAATAAAACTTAATTGTCGCATATCACCGAATGCAAAATTGCAAGGAGATGCAGAATCCGATATAAAAAATAAAAGACAGTATTTAGAAAAATAAAGTTGATGATGCGGTTGCATGAAAACGAAACGTCGGATTTTTAATTTCAAAATACCACGTAGAGAAGAGAGCAAAAAGTGGCTATAAAATGTGTCAATTATTTCTTTAACTTTGAGACTACAAGAAAAATAAAAACGTTTTGCGAATATGTCCGAATTTTCGAAATTTGAAAACGTTATTTTTTATTGAGTTCTAACTACGCAACTTTGCCCTAATTTAACCTTCCATTTATCCAGAAGAAGAAAATGGCATGTTTTTCATTAACGGTTCATGATAATATAAAAGCAGGTCATTTATAAACACTCTCTACCAGCTTACCGGTTTTAAAATAGTTTTCAAAATTGTCGCCTTGTTCTTAATTTTTTCAAAATTTAAGAATCTTTAATTCGCCATTATGTATACAAAACACTGTCTAACATTCCATGTTCACATCGCTAAAAGCCGAGTTGAATTTGACACATTATCCTGATTTGAGTAAAACAGTTCAGTCAAATTGATAATTAAGGGATTTTTGTCTAATTTTTTGCTTCATTTGGTGCTTGTTATAGGACCGCTACGGATATTAACGACAGCTGACTTGGCTTAAAACAGCCATTACTTGAAATAAACTAGAGTCTGCAGATTTAAAATTTAATTAAGAGACCGTTTCGGTTAGTTTAAGTTTTATAAAACGATGTAGCCTCAGGTTTAGTGCATTTTTCGAGCTAATTACATATATACAATATATATATTATTTCTAAGGGAGTGATAGAGTGCCCCGATTAGCCTGAATTGTTGCCCCAAAGTTTTAACTTGATTTTCAATGTCCACAATGCTACTGGGGACAAAGGGCCTTCCCCTACGAGCTTTATTTTTTTATAATCACTAATAAATAAATGGAAGCAATGTGTATTGAGTTTCTTAGCGATTCGTGTAAATAAATAGTGATTATTGTAAATACAGAGGTGGAAGAAAGGCGAGTGTTTTTCTTAGTAAAATGTCAAGTTAAGACCCAATGTATAGTACAATCTTAGGTTTAATAATATAAAAATATACAACAATATTAATACAGTTCTAATAATCCCTAACAAACCTCCATCCAAACGCTATTATTACTTCAAGTTAATAGGTCTATTAAATTGCATCCTTATACTGAATGTGTTCGATTTGTGAAATTATCCCCAAATCGGACTTTGAACTAGGTATCACCATTGCGGATTTGCTTTTCACTAGTAATTCGCATTTTTCTGTAGGCTCCTCTTTGCATGTGGGGAAGGTTGAATTGGCTCTCCTGAACATTTCGAATTTTTCATTTAAATGTCTCAGTTCTTGCGACGAGGCTGTTCTGCACGAGGCAGTATCTTCTCCCTCATTGTCTTCATCTACTTCCTAAAGCCACATATTTTAAAACTAAAACATACGGATATTAAGAAAAACTCACTTTTATCTCAGAAAAGGTTACAGGCTGCGTCCGGTACCTTGAGCAGCCACCTTTCCGTTTCTTTGGCACTACTCGCCTGTGTAGCCTGGACAGATGTTCTGGATATACGGTGTCTGTGCCTGGAAACATGTATTTTATTAACTATAAACGAAAAGCGAAAGTAAATTAATTTCCAATCGCCTACGCTGCTGTGCTGCAGTTTTCTATAAACAACGAGGCATTTGTTATTAAACAAAAGAAACAAATTGGGAACACGCGTAAATATATAAAACGTGTCGGTGCGTTAAACCCGCCTGACTTCCCAGGAAAAATTAAGCAAAACAGTTATTTTTAATCAAGGAAAATTGGTGCTTACTATTGATTTCTAGAGGCTGAATACGGAAATAGAAGTGTATCTAAAGTGCACTGGGTCTCTCTATTTATACCCCACATGAGTCTAAAACAGGTCAAGGCTGTACTCACTTACTTGACAGATTTAAATTCGATCCTGAGGGCATGATGAGGCTAAAGAGTCGTCGAAACGATTGCAATCAAATGACCGATGCAACGTACGCGGAGGCACGCGAATCAAATATTTTCACTTCGAGCGTTATTCGCGGACGGTGTACGTAGATATAAACGCTTTGTTCATAAACCGTAAAACTCGGCGCTAATTTTAAGTAAGACGTCCGTCTCGCTTCAGGCAAGCTCTCGACCTATGTATTCAAAATAGTTCGGAAAATTGATACTGAAAATGTTTGTGATGGCCGGTGTTTCCAAGCGCATCCTTTAATTTGTATACCCACGCCATGTGTTTACTGTGGCAAAATAAGAAAAACACCAGGTTGCTCTCGTGTTGTGTCGGATTTTTTTTCTCAAGCGTCTGAGGAATGTTGTTCATGTTTTTCTATATTGTGATGGACTCTTCGTGGAAACGTTCGCAAAGCGATTTAGAAATCCAAGTGTTTGTTTTGTTACTTTCGTGCATAATGCGTTTCTTTAACTAATGGGACACATTTTTTTCAATTTATACCGGGTGTTTCTTTTATGTGTTTCCACCATCTCTGAAACGGTAAGAGCTACAAGGTTGTTTAAATTAGGAAAAAGTTGCCTTTCGTTGAGTTCCTTTAAGAATCCACATCGAGGTAGCTTCATTTTCATTGGTTTGGAACTTTCGCTTTTCCTTTTCAGCAATTTTTTTCAACGCTTTTAGCATGCTCTTCAACATCGAGTAATACACCCAAAATGTTGCAGGACTATATTTCTTAGACTGTTCTTGAAAATATACCAAAAAGACACTTTAATTGACATTTTCGACACGCCGGACAGAACACGATCGAAGGAATGCTTCGTAATGCTTCTGATAGATCTTCCACTTTTTGGGCAAAATTTCTTGTACCACATCTTCGGCTGCCTTTTCTGTATCAAATCCGCCATTGGAACCCTCCATTTAAAGGACTTAAAATGAAAAATTGCGACTGATTGAACCGAACTTGCTTTCTCACAGGGTCATAGACTTTAATTATGGCAACGCACTTAATTTTTTTTTATAGCACTTGTAACTTTTGGTTACATTTTGGTTTAGGTATGTGGTGGTTAGAATTATTCTTTACAAATTTATTCCAAAAAGTAATTAAGTAATTCCAAAAAGTTTATTTCAAGTTCCAAGTAGTTTATTCCAAAAAGTAATAAGTTTCCGGAACCACGGTTTTAAAGTGTTGTACACCCCTCGAGTAGTCGTTTCCTCTCTACTCTCGGGAAACGACTCACTTTAGTCAATTGATATACAGTATGGTGGAAATGAAAGGAATAAATTCATGATTTCGTAAGTCAGACACTGAGAGAAAAATCCTGAAACCCGTCGATTTTTAATTTCAGTTGCGCATTCTGTCCGATTTTCTTGTTATTTCTTATGTCATCTGTATAACCGTGATGACGTCATCGATGATTTTTTTTTAATGGAAACGTGGTTGATGCTTTATATCATTTGAAAGGTCTTGTAATTCTCCATTCAACCGTATCAATACTTTTAAATAAATGACGTTTCTAAAGTGTCAATACTAATTACTAATATTTATTATTAATTTTCAGCTCTCTTGCAATATGGATATGTGAATTTGGTAGATTATCATTGGAAATAAACTGTTAAATTTTTGCACGTATCTTGCTTGACTTTTTATGTAAAAAAATCTGATTCTTATCAAGAGTGCTACATACAAATTAAACGTCTTTGACATGTCACATGTAAATGGTATTAGTTCGATTACATTGCAGTCAAATTGTGTTATAATTACTTATGTAATTATAATGACTAAATATACTTTGTTCCAAAATGAAACTTAGTTAAACGCAGAGAATTGAAATTCTTACAATGATTGGTTGTGGAGATAAGACAAGGACACAAATGGAGGTTTGTGCATTATTCAACGATAAATATCCCGACCGAGAACCAATTGCGCAATCTACCGTCAGCAAAATTGAGAACAAATTCAGAGAAACGGGCCATGTAAAGGACCTCCCAAAAGGCAGTAGAAAACCAGTCGCAGAAAACACAAAATTAGATGTTCTACTAGCGTTTCAAGAGAAGTTCTCGGCAAGTAGCATTATACAATAACCTACACGATGCAACAGTTCTCGCTACGCTAAAAAAGGAAAAGTGGCATCCCTATAAAGTTGTTTTAGTCCAGGAGCTTCTGGAAGATGACTTTGATAGACGCATTTAATTTTGCGACATTATGATGGAAAAAAATAACACAGATCCAATGTTTTTAAGAAAGGTCCTTTTCTCGGATGAAGCTACATTTCTTCTAAATGGTCATGTAAATCGTCAGACATGTCGGTATTGGGCTCAGCAAAATCCGCATTGGATGCAGGAGTATCATACTCAATACCCGGAGAAATTAAATGTATGGGCGGGAATAATAGGTAATAAAATGATAGGACCATACTTTTTCGAGGAAACTTAACAGGTCCTCGATATTTAGAATTTCTCCAACATTTCTTAATATCAGAGTTGTGGTGCGCCCCCACACTATGCGGTCTTGGTAAGAAACTACTTGGACAGAGTTTTTACAGATAGGTGGATTGGGCGAAGAGGATCAATCGAGTGGCCACCCAGGTCGCCAGATCTCACTCCGTTTGATTTCTTTTTATGGGGATACTTGAAAAGTCGAGTGTACAAAAATAGACCACATACTATCAATGAACTCAAGGAACGCATACGGCTTGAGATCGCGCAAGTATGTGCGGAAGTTCTTCAGAACGTTCAGGATGAATTCGTTGCTCGCTTATCTCATTGTCTCATCGCTGAGGGTCATCAATTTGAGCAGCTTTGACTTTGGTTGTTATTTCGGACAATAACAAGAATGTTAATTTTAATAATAAAACTATTTGACACTTTACAAACGTCATTTATTTAAAAGTATTGATATGGTTGAATGGAGAAATACAAGACCCTTCAAATGATGTACCGCATCAACCACGTTTCCATTTAAAAGAAAAGCTTCGATGACGTCATCACGCTTATACAGATGACATAAATAAAACGAAAATCGGACAGAATACGCAACTGAAATTAAAAGTCGACGGGTCTCAGGATTTTTCTCTCCACTCTCTGACTTACGAAATACTGAATTAATTCTTTTCATTTCCACCATACTGTATAATATACTATTTTCATGTCGTCAATATCTTCTGATGTGGTTTGGTAAACTTTATCTTTAATAATTCCCCAAATTGAAAATCCATAGGCGTGATATCGGGAGAACGGAGTGGCTACAATGTTGATTTATATTATTCACTATCCAAGTGGATTTTAAAAAGTTGCAGCAATCCTTGAGTTGATCCAAAAGTCGAAAAAAGTGTCGAAAATAAGGTTCCTGTATATCTCGCCTCGTAGCCCATACCGTAAGCAAGCGACATACCAAATTTCAGCATTAATAAAAGAAATAAAGAAATAAAAGTCAATGTAAAATTAACATGTATATTTATAAAAGGTAACTTACACGTTGATATCCTATATCAAACGGGGTTTTGTTATATAAAATTCAATCTAAAACTTTTTGGAGGAGTTACTCGCTATATTTAATGAGTTACCTACTTAGGCTGTGAGTAATTTACAAAAAATGAGTTCTTAAATCAATCACACAACGTCCACAAGGAGATTAATAAATTTTTTGTTTAGTTGAAAAAATTATTTTGCATCAGCATCAAGATGCTCGATGGCGTAACAAAACTCAACCGATCAAATCATTGCTATCAAGAAGAATAGAGTTCAGTTCACTTTATTAACTGTTACGTTCTACATCCGATAAAGGGTACCATTTGAGCTGTAAAAATGGACATTTTTGACAAAGTTAATATTTTGTTACTTACTACGAATCTCGCAAATATTGTCCTTACACTTATACAGACACTCACATACTTACTCATCTTATGCGCCATTTTACCAGATGAAGCATACCATGTAAACAAATGCTTCCATGATAGGCAGGACTGGATTGGAACCTCTTAATTACTTATTCATTCTGAATTATTATAAACTTATACACCACAGGAAAAGCATGGAATTAACAAAACAAATATTTCTCCTCTCGTAGAGTTTTTAAAATTCCTTAATATAAATTTTGTGAATAGAATGGCGAAGGCAAATTTTGTTATTCCATATCTATGTTTACGATGTGGATATGAAAAACAGGAAGTTTTACCTAGTAAGCACATTGTCTGTTTACATATGATGCTTCTTCTGGTTATATACGCTATGTACGAAATACCATACTCATTATAATTATAATATTCATCTATAAATAGGACTAGATAATTCGATACGATTTGTCTATGGAAACCGCTCGAAGTTTAAGCATAATAACAGTTAAACTCGAGATCTGTAAGGTGTTTCCAAGAAACATGGTTTTCTGATGTATCTAACTAATGATTAGTTAAAGCTATTATTTGTTGACTTGACCGAGATAGATATACGACGTTTTTGTACTGCGTTAATTTACAATTATTCATGTAAATTGCCGATCAAGTCGTCTTAGATGAGTCTTAAATTAAGCTTCGTGACTAGCTGCGACGGTGTCCTTTAGAAATGGTTTTTCAGCCGATCGTTAAGCTGAAAAACCTCTCCTCTAGTTGACCTTTCAAAATTTAAGGACTGTGAGATAGATTAGATGTCATATTATGCTTTTAATTGGTAATTAGAAGGTGAAATCCATCGTACATAATTTAAATGTCTTTTTTTATTTCACTTTTAAGAGAGTTTAAAATGTCGGAAAAATATTTCATTTATTTAAAAAGAAAAATAGATTATTGTAGCCCCAACCTAAATGAAAGTTATGAGCAAAGACGTAGAAGAAAATGCTCGTGACATATTTCTAACCAATACAAAATAATTTTAAAGCCTCAATATCAGGTCTTTACTTGAACTTCTGTGTGGACAAAACGGAAGTGCCCAATTAAAAAATTTTCTTCTGAAACTTGCCCTTTTCCTTGCGGTATATTTACAATCGCTTACAAGTCAAATGCTCCACCGAGTATCACGCAAGCCCAGAATCCACGTGCGTCCGACGTTTCGATTCGGCCCTTTGCACTCCGTGATCGGGCGTCGACTTCAAAATGTCCGGCTGCGACTGATTGGCCAACGTTTGGCTGATAATCGACTGATTCACCACCGACTGGTTGACGGACACCATCGTGCCCCTGCTGAGCGTTCCCAGCAGCGGTGTTCCCGGATTTGTTATCAGCAAGTTCATGTAGTCCGCGATCAAGAGGGTGAGTTCGAGGATTTTCGGTTTGCTAAGAGTGAAGATGAGCTTCTGGGACGGTTGCAGATCGTTCTGGGTGACGACCAGCATGAAGTCTTCCTGACAGCCGCCGAAGGTTAACACGTTGGTGTACGGATAGCGGTGGCGCTGTTGCATTGTAGCGAGGTCTAGTGCGGTGATCGAGTCCTCGTTCACTGCCAGCCATACCATCGGGGAGTCTTGTTGTCTTAGTCTTGCCTGTAGAAAAACCTCTATGAGATTGCCTTACGCTCTAAGTTCAAATCAACCGTAACCTGATGGGCAATAAAAAAAAAGTTTGCCTTGTGTTCTATTAAGTAAAGGTAGGACAAAGTTCTTAACATCCTTTTATACCTAAAATTATAGTTAAACAGAGGTTGTTCTTTGATAAGAAATGTGTTCTTTTATGTAATATCTTATGCCCCCTTTGGGCGCCAAAACCAACCAACATGAAATTAATAGAAAACAGAATTCTGCAATAAAAAGAACGCAGGAAGAGGTACAAATTCGTGTATTTATCTACGGAGGTGTTCATTATAAAACTTTATCTAGTTCGCTGTAAAATGTCAAAAGAAAAGGATGGAGAAACAAAGGTCCATTTATTTCGATTATGTCATCCTTTTCTGTCAAAATTTCATGGCCTGCTAGATGAAGTTTTATAACGACCACCCCGTATATGTATCAACAACAATAACAACTACATTATTTCAGAATTTAAGCAATGAATGAAAATAACTATAAGCGTGTTTACACTAGTGGTGTGTTTTTAACGCGTTTGTAGAAAAATAGCTATTAAATTGTTTTCGTAAGTGCCTAAAAAAGTGGAAATTGGATAGACACTAACCTGGAATAAAGTCGCGCCAAAATACGGCCACTTCCTCGTACAAGTCAAATAGATTCTGACACAATCCAGCTGGGTGCGTCCCTTGAGCGCCCTCCATTTGGCCAGTAATTTCGCCTGCAATTCCGCCAACCCCTCTGTACTTAACTGGTCCCTGTACCGGTACGGATAAAACTTATCGATGGCATTTAGGGCCTGATTGGAATGGGCCGTCAAGATCCCGTGGACGTTATTTAACGCGCTTAAGGTGGACGAAGTGTGTAGATTGGCCGGCGGACTAAAGGTCCCGTTAAGTGTTGTCTTGGGTGTTGACTTGGTATTGGATGTGGTGGCTTGGGCGGTGAGGGTATTACTGGCACTAGCGGCTTTGCCGGATCCCAGAGGACAGTCGCCGATATCGAGTTGCGCCATTAAAGCGGCCAATTCTAAGGCCAAGTCCCTGCTTAGAGGAAATCTACCGGCAACGATCTGTTTATTGATCTGGTAGCACAACAACAATCGTTCTTTATCGGTCTCCAGCCGGGAGCTGTTTTTCCACCACAAACGGTTTTTATACGTCAACCTTATCACCTTGCTGTTCTCAAATTTGCCTAAACCCTTCTCCCTCAAGGCAATCTCCCACTTGGAAATCAGATCGCAGAGTTTTGCGTTCGGATCCAGGGTGTGTTCCAAATCCTTTTCGATAGGGTCATCGCTGAAGAGGGCGAAACCATTGTTCATTCTGCAACCGATTTCGTGGGCGAGAGTGTCTTGGAATTCTTTGATTATCGTTGAACCGTCGAAGCTCGTGATATGGTAAGTGCCGTTGAGCAAGTGCACAGGCATTGAGTGGGGCAAAGAGTGGTGTTGGGGGTTCTTCAGAAGGATGCTGAGGACTTCCATTCGGCTCGGCTTCAGTTCACGACCACCTAAGTAACGAATGCAAACTTCATAAAACGTCTTTCTCTCCTTGTAGAAAACAAACCTGCAAGAATGGTCCTTTCCAAGGCCCTTTCGCAATAGGCGGCGTATTTTCCGCATTCAGTTTTATTATCAGCGTTCCTCTGCAAGTGTAACTTCAAAAACCACAATAACCTTGACGATTTGGGCACGAACAAACTAACGGCAAGGGCGAGCAGCTGCCACCCTTGCAACAGCGTGTACATGGGCGGACCTTTTGAGTCCTTGTGTTCCTTGTAGCACTCCTTGTGTTCCCGGTATTTTTCTTCTTGCGCCGCCTGTATATTGGACAATGCGATTTGATCATCAGACGCTGTACTGTTTATGCTCGGTGTGTTCGTTTCGCACGAGAACAGACTTTGCGTAGCGCAAAGCAGGAGTTGCTGAAAAGATTATTGGTGTTTCGTTTACGGGGTAGGGTGGCAGAGTGACGACGAACAGAAATCTGCTTACAGAAACTATACAAGCAGTGAACTAGGCTATGAATCAAGGCGCAAATAAGAAAAGTGTGTGTGGTCATGACGCCTTACTGAAGTAGAGTGTTAAGTTGATGTGGAGACCGTTGGACATGTGATAGTTTTATATTACTCATGTACATCAATACAGAAATAACATACCCGACTTAAGACTATTCTAAAGTCCAAAGACATTCATCTAGATGATAGACAAAGCATGAAGATGGATGAACGAAACAAAGAATAATAAATATAAAAAGAAACACCAACATTCTTTCTGAAGGGATAGTAAAAGTAGGACATGCACTAAGTTACACAACACGAGAACAAGAACCAGAGGGTTTGTGAATAAATAGTATTACTAAAAAAAAACATAAAAATTATTTTTTATAACAATCGGTCATGCTTTTACGTATGCAACGTTTACCTAGGTTATTATGCAGCCAACGAAGATAACACGAAACCCTTACACATTTCTTAAAACTGTACAGTCTGAAATAATTAATTCTATGTAGGGAAGAACAGATCTAAAATGGTGGCTGTGGTTCCATGAAAATGCTATTTCCTATGTTGAAAAGTTTTCCCCAAAACCTCTAAACTTAGGGTATTTTTAAAATTTAGGAAACTTGGGTCAAACGATCTGGCAACTCTGACTAATAAGGTTGACCCCAATTTTGCGAAATTTCACAAAAAATTAACAATTGTTTGCTGCAAGTATCGCTAAAAACAACACACTCAAACTCAAAAAAAAAAACAACAATAAAAACGCGAAAAAAGAAGCGAACTTACGCTTTTCTTAAGTAATTTTTGAGTGGGTACCTGCACTCCTAACTTCGGGAGGGGGGCGCTCTTGCTAGTTTGCTTGATGAGGGCGCAGATCAGCTCCGCCTGCAGCTCAGGCATGTCCAGGCAGAGCTGCAGGGCGTTCTGAGCCAGAACCACGTGGTAGTCGATTCCCGCTTGATCCACGGCGGCCGAGAGGAACAGTTGAAGGCTTTTGAACAGTTTTATTGCTTCAGTCTAAAACAGTCGAATATTTATTGTTTATCAAGAAATAAAAACACATATAATTGGATATAAAAATAAAAAAAAAATTAATAATTCAGAAGACAAAAATGTTATACTTTGGTATTCGAGAAGACCGACAGCAAATATAATCGGGGACTAAGTTTGCGCAACGGCGTTAAAATGTAACAACAAAAGGCATTTTTTGTTATTTATAAACTCGGTGCTGCTAACACCACAATATGTGGATTAAACAAAAGAAATCTAGGAATTCAAGTAAAGAGTGACAACTGGTGACTTGTTATTTGTATCAAATTGTAACTGTGTGGCTTATGGATGCGTAGGTTGGCAACTATTGCGCATTCGCCATAATATTCAGAAAGAGTCGCCACAGAGTGAACTATTCACCAATCCATGTGCCCACGTATGTAGAGAAATAATAATTTACTTAGAGATATCCATGGAAAATGTTGGCCAGTCCTCTAGTTTACTAGCTTGCCCAGTTTCTCCAGGTGAATCGAGTAGTAGTAGTAGTAGTAGTAGTAGTAGTAGTAGTAGTAGTAGTAGTAGTAGAGGTAGTAGTAGTAGTAGTAGTAGTAGTAGTAGTAGTAGTAGTAGTAGTAGTAGTAGTAGTAGAGGTTGAGGGGGGGGGGGGGGCAAAGCATTGTGACTAGGCCTTAAAGGCCTTTTTCACAGTCTCCAATCCACCCATCCTTACTCTGCCTGGGTCCTTATTTCCTCCACGAGTCGACCCGTCCCTCTTATGAAGGAGAGTATCCCCTCCCATCTCAGAGTCGGAAGTTCCTCTCGATGAAAGATGTCGGCTCCTATCCTACATGCCCACCATTCCTACTATCCACTATTCCTACATGGATGTACATGTGCCAGTGAGGATTCCTATAAGGTCTCCCAGGCACTGTCGACTTCTCCGAAGTTGCCACGAAGCCTTGGATCTCTCTGGGTTACGGTAGATTTCTTTGGTTTGTCTACATATTCCCAACTGTTCAGTTTGTCCTTCTACCCTGCCATGCCCACTCATTTAGAATGTGAGAAACGTACCTATTGCTTACTCCTAGATATGGCTCCGGTCCAGTAAAGCACATCTGGGAACCACGCTTGGCCGATTTATGAGCGCGCTCGTTTCCTTCAAGAAGGGAGGTGAGGCGAATCACTATTAGCAATGGCTTATGGGCGGCTACGGCGCATTCGCCATAATATATAGAAGAAGTCTCCAAATACATTTCAAGGTTATATGCATCTATATACCGGGTGTCCAGCAGAACCCTGGACATAGGAGATTAACATGGGAAATCGGTTTTTTTTTTTTTGCGCCTGTACGGTTGAATTGATTGAAAAACTTTTAAGAGTAAAGTTGTAGAGCGTTTGGTCAGCTATCATCCTGTAATTTTTTCAATACCCCAGTTTTGGCCGTTTTTTGGAAAAACGCCTAGAAAAGTGCAAAAATTTGAATTTGGCGCGTCACCCCCGCCATGCCTGTGCAGTGTCGCCAACATATTTTCACTGCATAATCACGTTAATTACTACATGATAGTCCCTCAAAATAAATAAGAAAGGAAAATCGGCTCTGACTCTGACATAAGAAATTATTATGTTGGCGACACTGCATGGCGAGGTGAAAATTCAAATTCTTGCACATTTCGAGGCGTTTTTTCAAAAAACAGCCAAAACTGAGGTATTGAAAAAATTACAGGATGATAGCTGACCATAAGCTCTACAACTTTACTCTTAAAAGTTTTTCAATCAAATCAACCGTACAGGCGCAAAAAAATAAAAACCGATTTCCCATGTTAATCTCCTATGTCCAGGGTTCTGCTGGACACCCGGTATATATATTTCCGTATGTGTTATGCACCAATCCATGTTTTCAAGTTGTACCAGAGGTAGTAATATACTTGGAGATACCCAAAGCTATAAGAAGGCTTTCGCCAATGTATAGTCTAATAGCTTGCCCAGTTTCCCCGAAGTGAGGCTAATTACATACTGTTAGAAATAGCTTATGGACGGCCAAGACGCATTCGCCATAATATTCAGAAAGAGTCGACACACACTTTTCTGGTGTTACATCCATCTATAGCGGTGCGAGCTTTGCACCAATGATGCCCAAACCTATAGAAAATGTTCGCCAGTCTCTCGATGCAAAAATAAATGATATTGGAAATGGCTTATGGCCGGCAAAGTCTCTTTCGCCATAATATTCAGAAATAATCGACAGACGATTTCTGGTACTGTATGCATTTGCAACCGAGTAAGCTATACACCAGTCCATGTTTCCACATATGTACCAGAGAGAGTAATGTACTTAGAGAGACCTAAAGCTATAGAAGACGTTCGCCAGTTCTCTAGTCTAGTAGCTTTCCCAGTTTATCGGCCCAGTTAGATTTTGGAAATAGCTTACAAACAAGTAAGGCGCATTCGCCTTGATATTCAGAAACAGTACATCCGAGTGAGCTAAAACCGATCTGTTTCCACGTAAGTATTAGAGACAGTAATTAATATACATAAAAATACTCAAAGCTATAGAAGACGTTCGCCAATCCTCTATGTCTAGTAGCATGCCCAGTTTCTTGAAGCGAGATTAAATATTATTGGAAATGCCTTATGTGCGGCCAAGGCGCATTTGCCGTAATATTCAGAAATAATTTTTCTTAAACCATCACACCAGACTCGATGAAAATACAATGTTGCGCCATCCAAAAGCGAAATCAACTTTCTGTGGGTAATCGGTTCAATAACTTAGAACTGGATTGAATGTTCTTGATAAAGTACCCATCAACTTTATCAATACCAAGTCTTATTAAAGTATCAAAATAAAATGCGGAAGAAGCACCAATTCATTCAATTTGTCTCACCTGTAATGCTTCCGTTGGTAGACTAGTTAACGGAAAATAGGACGGCACAGCACCATCTTTAGTGCAAGGCACATGCAGCAGAATGGGGTGTCTCCACAAAACGCAGTTTGGATCCCCGTCCACTTCCATTAGTTTGTGTATGAGCTGCTCATATTGGGTTCCATTGTTCGGACCGCCGCCACTGGCGACCGTTAGGTGGTACAACCAGGCGTCTCTTTCCTGAAACAGAAAATGTGCACTCTTCCACAAAAAAAGTAACGCACGCCATGATCTAAAATATGCAGAGTATTGCGAAGAATGTTCTATTTAACAGAAATAGTTTCCTCCACCAAAATGTCAAGAAAACTGTCCCGAGGTGTTGTCAAAGTGACGACATACCTATGAAACAAAGACCTGGGCCGAAATTAAAGAATTTCGGTTACTGTAATTATTATGTTTCTTTCCGGAGTCGGTCCGATCAAAAAATATAAATTTGGGTTTCAAAGCAAAAATATTTTTTCGATTAAGTTCAGTTATTGTATTGTATAAAAGTTCAATATTGTATTAAAAAAACTTAAAAAAAAAAAGATTTCAAAGGTAACTAGATGACAAAAATAAGCGAATGAGGTATAATACCTTACCTGTTTTCCAGGACATAACAAATAGGTAGGCCCAGTATTACTGGGAAATATCCCCACTGTGAGATCCGGTTGCTCCGAATCCCGTTCCTCCGAATCCGAGTCCGAAAGGTGCTCCACTTCCTCAACGCGAGCGTCTCTCATGTTAATTTGCCCATGGGGAGTCTGAAATTTTACCGCTCGGTAAATCACAAATGTAGAGGTTTTAGTGTTAGTTCTTACGGTATCTGAAGGAGACTTAAAATACAGGAACATTTTGCCAATCAGCACACACCAGCACCGCTTGGCGTGGCCGTTTTTCACTTTCGTTAGCCACCCTTGCACCGAGGGTTTATTTTCTTCTTTACTCAGCAAGATTTTCGTCGCGTTTCTCCGCTGAACGTTCTGAAGAATTCTTACCTAAAGCAAAAGTTATATAGAAGCCATAATAGTCTAATGGTGTCGGAGATAAAATAACACCATTCATGGTCCTACAAGTAGTTACGGGTAACTCTAGCCTTAAGCTTAAAGAAGGATAATCCGGCGTCTCGAGCTAATCAATCACGTGGATTTTTTTTAATTTGGCCCGACCCTTACCCAGTCTTCCATGGCTGTAATCGTATCGGCCGTTAAGTAATATGTCTTCTTTCCAGTGTCAATTTCGAAAGTGTTCGATCCTTCCGCCCTCGTGATTTTGCACACTTCGTCCAAAAGGATCTGCCCCTGCGGCTTCCTGCTGCTGTCGTTCTGGCTCTTGTAGTATGTGAGGACGCCGTTTTTCAATACGAACCACTTTTTTCTCCACGTTTTTAATTTACCACCTAAAAATAAAATGCGTCAATATCAAACGCAGTTTAAATGGATTTATTGTTGATTTTCACCTAATTTAGCTAAAGAACCACACTTTTCTAGACTCTCTATCCTCTTAGGGCTATCGAAATAGGAAGCTCGAAGCATCATTGAAGATTCTAAACTAACTGTATCACAACTGAGAGCGTCTGGAGGCACGGCATAGTCGTCTGACAATCCAGATTCAAAGGAAATATCTGAAACAACAATTTTCCATGCTTACAAGGTGGACAACAAAATATTTCACTTATATATCCCTATAAAGATGGTTTTTGCATTGCTCAATGTCGAAATAGTTACCTCTCGTTTTGCTCTTACTAGGCGAGCCGCTACTACTAGACCCCGTCCTTTTACCGGGGCTTGAGGCTGAAGTTTCACCGGAACTCCGGCTATGAGTATTCGTACCGTCTACTGCCTGTAGCATTAAGAAAATGTATTAAAAGTTCTTTAGCAGAAAATATGATTTATTTTTACTTGAGTATTATTTCCTTCTCCATCACTGGAATCATCGGACGAGTCGCCAGTAAAGGGCATGGACCGGATTTGACTGGCCCTTCCTTTCACAGTGGCGTACACGGGCACCGGAATGTCCTGATATCCCGCCTGCTCCGGACCGATATCGCTTGGAGTGGTTCCAGTCAATGTGAGACCATCGGCGGCAACCTTAAAATCAATTATTGTCCGAACGCAAGTGAGGATATATAACGAGCAGCCAACGGAGCCATTTTGGTTGTAGATATTTGGTAGTTTTTCCATTTCGACGCTTATAACTCTGAAACTGCTCATTTGACGGGATTTCGAAGTATTGCGCGTATATACAGAAATGAACGGGCTCTTCAAATATGTGGTCGGTTTGGCGGTACGTGCGGGGGGGGGGGGGGGCGCCCAGTGGCGTATCAAAGTCAAAAATGCGATTTTTTAAGTACCCAAATTTACGACGGTTTTGTCGAAACTCCGGGGCTATGTGGGGTATAGGACTGACCACGGGTAGATTTCCGCATTTCCACTAACCTGAACTAACCTGAAATAATTCAGGGAGGTAGCAGACACATGGACCCTTGATCGTGCCGAAAATCAAGGGCCTAGCTTTGAATTTGAAATTTTGACGAATTTTTAAACTTTACATTTCAAATTGCCACTTTGAGGTATATTTCTGCCCAGACCGTGCATCTAATGCGATGGTTTTCTATCCCAGGGGATACGTTGGAATGTTTTCTTTTTGGGACTTGGGAACCACTTTTAGCTGGGACGTCGCGAAATGCTCTTAATTGAATTTCGAAACAAACGATGCAAAATTTTTAAAATTTTGGCCGAAAATCCCGAATGGTTCCGATTCGCCAGCCACTAACTAGTAATCGGAAGCATTCGGCGGCCGCGCCCATCTACAACTGACAGCTGAGATTTCCGAAATGTAAACATTAACTTTAGAGCCTCAGACTAAGGAAAATCGGCCGAAAAGCGGGGAAAACTGTCTGGCCGGGGAACATTTGAACATTTCTAGGAAGATTATTGGCAAAATGCCCAGTCCTCGAGGTCGTTTTCACAAAGATTGGTCGATTTGAAAATTTCATGTCGGGATTCATTTTTGGCTGATGACGTCACGGGGTTCTCGCCCAGACAGTGGCGGTTACAAATTCGGGCAAAAATGTATTTTTTAGATTTTTCGGCAGACATGGGCGTAGTTATATTTTTTTTTTGCCATTTCTTCCGTTTTCCCATAAGAAATACATTGTGCAATGCTTTTTAAATGGGACAATATTGATTTCGTCATAAAAAAAGATGGAGGCGAAAAAAAAATGGCCGCCGTAGACAGGGTAATTAAAAAATGGGGATATCTCTGAAACGAATAAAGTTAGGGAGCTGAAATTTGGTACCATGGTTCATTAGGGAATGGACTGCAAGTTGCCATGGGTGGAAACCTTCGTCATGGTACCAAACCCATGGGTACCGTTAACGAAATTTTGCATACAAGTTTTCAGGCTTTTGCACGTGTATTTCCCATAAGAAAAACGTTGGGCAATGCGTATTATATGGGTGGAATGTAGATTACGTCATATTTGGGGTACCATTAATGGTACATGGTTCAAATTTGGATGGTAGGTACCTATGGGGGTATCATAAATTGTGATATAGCTGACTCAGCTATCATAGCTACAGTAGCTGAGTAACGTTGATAATTAGAGAACTGCTAATGATACATGGTTCAAACTTGGATACTGGGTGCCCATGGAGGTACCATGAATGGTAATATAGCTCACATAGCTATATGTAGCTGACTGTAGCTAGGTTATAGCTGTTTTATGAACCGATGGTGATATCGACTTGAAAATCGAATGGTTGGTTACCCTTATGTAAAATTCGCTAAAAATGACATTTCCAAAAATCCAAGATGGCCGCCTGAAAAGTTTTGGTTTTAAAGCGATATCTCTGGAACGGTTTGAGCTAGAAAGCTGAAATTTGGTATGTGGCCATTTTATGGGACGGGCTAGAGGTCTCTGAGGTCCAGAACCTTGCCGCGGGTACCGAAGGTTCCATTTTGGGAACTTTTTTATTAAAATGACAGTTTTTTGCTACAACTTACTGACTGTTGCTAAAGGGCGCCGAAACCAAATATATCCGACGTTTCGACTTTACGCCTACTATACGCCATCATCAGGGTATTCCCTTTTATTACAAATATTGCTTTATAAATGTGCCACGCCCAAACAATCAGTTTTTCGTATATGACTGACAAAATAGCTTTAACGAAGCCCATTCGACTGGTACTAACTGTTCGATTTTATCGTTTCTGGGTTCCGAGATTTAACTGATTAAATTTTTCATTGATAGGGGTAGAGTGACTTTTGCCATTTTATAGCAAAGCCATTTACGGCAATAGAACAACGGTGACTCAATTAAGTGTGAGTCGGCTCAAATACTGCTCAAAACGTTAATTACTATTCTGCTAAGTTTAATAACAGTCTCATGGGAAGTGAAAAACTATTAAAATGTTGTAAAAATTACCTAATATTTTTATTTGATCGAACATTACGTCAACTAAATTAAAAACCTTGAACGACAAATTAAGCAGGTATTTTGTGGTCGAGAATGCTCTATTCATGGGTGTCAATAGCATCGTTATACCATGTTTAGTTTTCGAATTATATAGATATAAGTATTAACATGTCGATAAAAAGTGGAAAAGTTACGTTTTTGGCGCCATTTTGAAGGGGAAGGAAATTACTAAAAATTCCAGAATTGCACTTTTTTTACATATTTTTGTCCCCTCTTTCATTTGAGACTATTTATGATAAAATATATGACAATCGATTTCGGTCGAAAATTTTCACTACCCCCCTTTGAAAATTTTGAAATTTTTACATTTTTTTGTTTATCTTGGAAACGGTAAGGTTTTTCGATATGCAGGTTAATATGATATATGAAGAGGTCATCAAGGGCTATCAGATGCATGTATCAGAAATAAGCTAGCTTTCACGGTTTTCGAGAAAATTAAAAAAAAGTGCAAAATTTGTACCTTATTTTTGGGCCACCCGTGCTCAGTTACTGTTCTAGGCAGAGCTTCGAAAATGGGCTCTACGTGTAGCTCTATTCTTCTACTTCCTTAGCTGTTCTTATACATTTTTTGATAAATCTTCATCGAAACTAGATATTAGGTGTTAAAGGCAGCAATGCACGATTTTTATCTAAAAATTTAGTTTTTTGGGCCGGTTTGAGAGACCCATATGTTTAACATAGAATTTTCTATATGTGTCATTTAAATCTGTAGTAGTCGATTTTATTGGTTACTTCGAGTCGTTTTATAATGAATAGGACGTTGATTTCTGTTTTAGATAGTATAGGGTGTCTCAAAAAATGATGCAGGAAGCTAATATATGCTAATAATGCAGAAAAGGTCCATAAGCAGTGTGTATTTTATATTGAAAGGATGGATTATTAAGTACGTAGGCCAGCCAGAATAAGATGTTAGATATAGGCGATGAAAACTTTATTAAAACTTACCATTGAAAGCAATTTTATAATTATGCAAGGAGTCTGGTGTTGATATATGAGTATTTAATGCAAAATAATTCCTTCGCCATTTTATCCACAAATTGTTAAAAAAACACTAAAATTATTCTACTTTTTTGGCTCCTCTTATAGCTTTTGGGATAAATCCTCATTAAAACGCGATATAAGCTGTTGAAGGCTGAAATTCACGATTTTTTTCTAAAAATTTAGGTTTTTGGGCCAGTTGGCTCATATAAGGCTTAATATAGAAATATCGACTTTTCCCGTATAAATCAATAGTAATCGATTTTATTCGTAGGTTCTAGTAGTCGTATAATGAATAAATAGGGCATATATTTACGTTTAGGATAGTATAGAGTGTCCCAAAAAAGGGTTGTAACCTAGAATTTTAGGATTTTTTCATGTAAATTGATATCTGTTAATTTATTGCGTAAGCTCCAGTAGTTTTATGATAAATAGAGCGTTGATTTCTGTTTTAAATAGTATACGGTGTCCCAAATAATGCTGCAACATTTAACTTTAGTTTTTTTTTGTTTAACAATACTTTTTTGTAGGTTTTTTATTCTCTTATTATAAATAGTGCCTTTGGTTTCTGATTTAGATACTGGTGTGTGTGGTGGAATATAGGGTGACCCAAAAATTGACAAATATTACATTTTTAGGAACATCTAAAGCTAGAAAAGTGAAATTTCAATCGTAGATTCTGTTCACAATTACAAACAATATGTCATAAATGGCAACTTTGATATGGGTACTGGTGGTGCCATTTTATATCTTTTTATGAATTTTAGCACGTTTTTTACCTGTTTACATATTACTTAATATGAAATAAAGTATTTGAGACGTTTCGACATTTCAGTTACTTTTAGGTATCTTCAGGTTCTTTGTTAATAATTTTACGGCAGTTTGGGCTACTTTGCCCACAGCGTTCGGATTTCCTAAACTATGGGCGCCCCGGGCGCGTGGTCCAAAAACGAAAAAAAAAAAAATGACGCGCGTGTGTGACAAAAGCACTCCATAAACAAACCAACTCAAGAGTTTTGCTGACCAACTTGTTTATAATCACGTCAGGTACCAATGTAATAACTACCAGAATTTAAGTACTAATATTCTAAATTAATCTTTAGAGTTGATTTTTTATTAAAATGTAGGTACATACAGCATTGTTTTAGATTTACCGTGATTTACCGAACAACACCACAACCAAATATTTATCATTGGCTGAACTTACTTGATAAATCCGATCTTCCCAGCTGGGAAACCTGTGTAGAGGCGGCGTGGGAGCTCGAGGCCATGTGACTTTCTCCCTGCTTGGAGTGTAAATTTCCGCGTAATCATGTGCCAAGTCTGGATCGCTCGCACTACTGCTTGGTATCCTTGCTATGCTAAGATTGTCTACAGCCGCACGAAGTTCGTCTGCCAATGGATCCATACTGAAAAATACAATTTTTTTTCACTAACCACTTCTGAATAAAATAGCGAAGGCGCTGACTAGATCACATTATTATTTGGCTTCATTGCCGTTTCATGCCAAGGACGTTTCATACCAGCAAGGTCTGATACCAGGGTCATTTTGTTGCAAGAGAGCGCGATTTCGTATGGTTTTTCCTCAAGTAAGTCCAGTATATAATCAACTAAGATCTGACCTCTCAAATGTTAGCTGAATTAGGGTTATAAAGTACCAAAATCTGGCGTAAGGAAACATTTCCTCATGATGAAATGTAAGAAGTGTTAACGATTGGAGAAGAAAGAGTTACCTGGAATTATTAGTAGTACCAAAGTTCACACTGGTCACAAGAGTGCTTGGCACTGCAGGTTCAAAGTTGGTGTTCGTTGAAAGGCAGACTGACTGATGGCGTCTATGCTTCGTAGTGCTGTAAGTCGAATTCGTCGACATAGGCAACTGAAAATTAACAATTTACCTTACAATTTTTGCTTAGGGAATACTGCATGTTCAATAGAAAACCACAACTATTAGGCTATGAATTGTTTACAGAAACGGATGACATAATCAAAGTAGATGAACTTTTGTTCTTTCCATTCTTTCATCCTTTTCTTTTGACATTTCACAGCCAACCAGATGACGTTTTCAAATGAACACCCCCTACTTATTTACTAACTAACAGCACTACTATTAGATTTGCAGGTAATAAAAATCAGCCTCCTTTTTTATATAAGTGGCCAACGTTTCTGCTGTTATTCAAAGTGCGTGTCGCCTTGCATGTCCTTCTGTTTTGTGTTATTTCCACGGGGAACCCTGGAGGCGACTTAATATATATGTACTCTTCAAAAAAGGAGACAAGATGTTTTATTATCCACTTGTTATATTTCCTGGACGTCATTGCTTACAATTAAATAAATATTGCATATAGTACCTTTTTCTTATTTACCTGGCGAGGTTCCGGCGATCCGCTTTCGGACCGTCTCCTGTCGGACAAGGCCAAATGATTCTTCAGGAGTTCAAGCTGCTGGTTGCATTTGATGTTTTGCTCCCTCAGGTGTTGATTTTGCTGTTCCAACTCACGAAGCTTATTGGTCACCCATTCTTTGATGCGAGCCGCTTTTGCTTCAACCTTAGTTAATGAAATTCTTGTTAGGATCCCGTAAGTTAGTTGTGTCTGCAGCATCTTGTACATGGTGTTTCAGGAGGAGATGTAAATATACTTAAAACATTGATTCGTTAAGGATATGCAGGGTGTTAAAGATTAGTTTAAGAAGTGCATTACCTTAAATTTCTTTCGTAATACCTAAATAAATTTGAATCAAATTGCTTGGGTAATGATAGATAGGAAAAGCATATATTTACCGTGTAGTGTTAGTAGTTAGATTGTAGCTATAATGTGAAGTTTTTGTTAATAAAATGTTGTTTTTTTCAAGCGGACTAAAAGTACTTCATTTGTTTTCTCCATACGCACACCTAAAGTGGGCTGTCTAATCTTGAGACCAAAAAAGTAGCAAAAATGTCCTAGACGGTAAAAGTAAAGTCAAAAGTCTCCGCTACTGTCGTGGTGGCGCAGTTGTACATAAACAATTGTCAATATTGTAATTTACGAAAACCTTTAAGCACTAGATACTAGATGGCACTACAGCAGTTGAATAAAAAGAGTAATCAGAGCTCTTGTGCGAAGGTGCATCCATCTTATGTTTCAGTTTTTGTCGCAAATTCTTAGTTGATTTCGCGGATTTCGACTGGTTAGTTGTTGTAGGTTTTAGTTTTGTAATATCTAAGGTGTTTTATTTGATTAATCAAAGTCAGCGCTGCTGTCCTAGTGGCGCATTTATAAACTATTTTCATTCACCAAAACCATTTGAGCACTAGATGGCACCAGAAAAAACGATCTGAGTGTACCTATTGCCATCTTTACATTCTTATTAGGGAAATAAAGGATGAGAATACTGGCAGAACGCTCTTTTTTCGAATTTTCGGTTCGTCTGTTAAATTTCATGCGCGTCATCATATTTATTTGTCGTTGTGATTGTTATAAATTTAGTATTGATAATGGTGCTACATATTTTTATTTTATCATAATTTACCTACACCTAAACCATTGGTTATGATTTAATACCATTAAAACAATTGAACATTGAAAACCACCGTTCTAAAACGTTCTTCTTTTATAAATAAATACACCACTAATTGGGTAAGTACCTAGATTCTCCTAAAGAAACGGATGCAAGTAAATTTGCAAGAAACGGATGCCTATTACTCGGAGTAAAATGCCTTTTTGTGCTTCGCTCAGTTGCAGGCCTCAGCTTCGCTTCGGCGGTCAATCTCTGAGCTCAGCACAAAAAGACTCACTTTTACTCCTAGTGACATAATCTACTATTAATGCGTTCAATAAATTCTAACTATTTGCTCAGAAACGTTGCTTCATAAGAAAAACAAAAAACTCCCACTAATGAAATTTCCGTAGGTGCAGGAATTTCGGAGATAGACTCCTTCAGCAGTTGATTTTTAGAAACTTTTCGCCACTTTTAAAAACCCACTTTTCTGGCTAATTTTATTCGATCTCAGTTTGTTATGTGTTAAGGGAATCGCAAACGACCCATTTCGACCAAAAACTAGAAACACAATTATTTAAATTGACCATATAGGAGAGTACCACGTCGTTTTTCTCAACTTTCAACTATGACTTCCTATAACTTTAGAACAAGTCGACCGATTGGAATGAATGCAACAGTGTTGCCAGAGGTAGCGGAATTCCGCTACTTGTAGTGGAATAATCACAAAAGTGCTGGGTAGCGGCGGAATGAAAAAAAAAACCGATAAAAGTAGCAGAATTTGCATGAGACCTCAAGAACAAAAAAAATATATACAATCAGGCGTGCTACAAATAACAAATCAAATAATAAAAGTAAGGCCTTATTGCGAGTAAAGCTTGATATATGTGACACCAGTGATGTAAAGGCACACATTTTCCAAACGGAAAATTTCCGCAATCGGTAATTTTCCAGAAAAATTTCCTTCCTTGGAATGGAAATTTTCTGCACAAGTCGATGTCATTATTGTCAATCCGCAAAAAAATGCTTTTCTTTTTAACTTAACCGTCAAAGTTTTCCTGGAGTTTTTAATATAATTACAATTGTGTTAACAATTCTAGCTTTACAAACACAATTTACAAACATAACATAAGTATTTCCTAAACTAAAATTGCTTTTAGCCGAATATTGAACACATTTAAAAATGCTACAAATGTTTAAATGTTTTCTAAAAATTTTCTGGAAACTTTTCCGAATATTATTTTTTCGGAAATTTTACATTTATTTAGATTTTATTTACAATTTAAATTTGACGTTCGCCGTATCAAAAAATATAAAGACGGCTTTTATGTTTATACAACGGACAACAGAAGTCTAGATGATTCAGATGATGATTGATATTTAGCTAATGAGTAATTTTGAATTTTGTTATATTTAAAATTTTATACATTAATATTATTTATTTTTTGTAGTATATATATTTTTTTCTTAAATTTAAAAAATGTCAACTATTATTTACTCAATATTATGGAGCGGCGACTAGCGGAATTTCAGCCAACTGGTAGCGGATTTTAGTTACTTTGTTCTGGCAACACTGGAATGCCTGCTTTTAGTGCTTTTTGCTGCTCTTAATGTCTTCTTTCACTTCCCATCAACGGGTGTTTTGCCTATTTCTAACTTATTTTTGCCCTAGTCCTAACTCGCATTTCTCTAAAAATGCTAACGAAATTGACTCTATGTCTATGTTAAAAAAAAAAAATTCAAATTTACACCTTTTAGCGATGTAAGTAATTTTTATCGATTGGGAACCTAATTGTTACCTGAATTTCTCGAAAACTTTAGTTTTTTTTTCGGTTTTACCCGATTTTTTCAATTTCAGTCGTAATACTAAGCCACATTTCTTCAAATATTCCATATGTGCATTTTTTAGACGGTTTAAGTCATTTTTAATCAATTTTGACTCAAATCCTAACCAGAACTTTTCCAAAAACCCTGAATATGCATTTTTAGACAAAATTAAATCTATATTTAAAGTGATGCTCTTCAGGTAGGGCGTGGCAAAGCTAACAAAATATCTCCTTTTTGTACTATTAACAACTCATCGACATTAGGAAAGGCAAAAGAGCAGGTGTTGCCTTTGCCTCTTAAAAACTATTGAGTTCGCAACTAACAAGGAATAAAAAATAGGAAAAACAGACAATTTGAGAAGCAAAAATTTAGGATCATTAAAAAAAAGGAAAAAATAATTAAAATGAGCCCAATAAGTCTAAAAATATGTCAATAAAAGAAATAAGCGAATACAAATTATAATTGGAAAAAAATACTACATAAATAAAAATATTAAATATAAAAACACTATATTAAGTAACTCTATCGAGTTCAAAACGCGATTTTCCCATAATTCAAACGAAGTTTAAAAGTGTAAAATACGAATTTGCGCCAATCAAAATCTGGTTTGGTCTTGCGACAAAGTCCGAACTTTTCTCTTCCTCCCCTGAGAGGTAGTAACTCTATCGAGTTCAGAGTGGACACCTAAAAAATGGCGGCGATATCCGCCAGAAGTGACGTCACCTGACATCTTACGTCAAATAGTTAGAAATCTCATCCGTTGATGTACTGTGACGATAAAATTACATCGTGGGTAGAAAAGAACATCAGATGTCAATGTTATCATTTGACATGGTTGATCCATCGTTCGCATTATTCTAAGGCCAGATTGTACAAGTCACCCTCAAAGTCGGGTTCAGCTAAACTCGACTGATACTTGAATCCGTCCATAAGTTGTCAAATTAATTTCATTTGTGCCTCTTGCTGACAGCAATGCTCTTCTTATGAGCGAGTTCAAGTACCAGTCGAGTTTAGCTGAACCCGACTTTGAGGGTAACTTGTACAATCAAGCCTAAATACAGAAGATTGATACTCACATCAAGGATGAATGTTTTTGCTCGAATTGGCAATACGGCCTGTTTGTTGTGTTTACATCGATTCAGGACGCTTATTCTATAGGAAAGAGTGAAAGTGAAAGTGAGAATTTTGACATCCTTGATTGGTCAAAAAATTCTGTTGACGAATTCCATTGGCCAGCAATTCTCACTTTCACTCTTTCCTATAGAATAAGCGTCCAGGTTATGAAGTTAGGGAGGCGAGCAAGCTGCAATGTTGGTTCGTTTAATATTTTGAAATGACATTTTCCAGTTGGATTTTATCTCCATCCTTATTCTTTACTTATTTGATGGCATATTCTTTTGTCTTTGTAATTCTAATTGTTCTTCGCAATCGGGTTTCGAGTAATCCTTTCTTGCAAATTGTCAGTAGCCGAGTTCGGTAATTCCATCCGAGCGCTCCGGACACAGACCATCTCCCAAAATCTTAACAAGCTAGAGTGAGATAGACTGATCGGGATGTAATTACCGAACTCGACAAGTAGTGTCATTGTCACCCGTCAAATTGTCATTTGTCGCCCTTTCTAATAGCGTTTTCGGTTGGAAACCCCAGTGGAGAACTAGTGCAATTTGTACGTTCGTTTGATAACTTTCGTGCAGTTTGGTATGTTTCATTGGGAAACCAGTGCAGCGAGTTTCACACTGAGTTCAACATTTTCGACACGAGCTTTACTATAGGTAGTTTTGCCCTGAGTGCAATGCAAATGCGAATTGCGTGTTTTATTGGAACTGCACCGGGACAAATATTTGAAGAAGACTCGGTGCAAAATTCATTTTGCCAATCGAAAACGAAATAATGGTTTCTACACATACTTCCATAACATACAGGACATTGCCTACCTTGGACTGCAAAAGGAGGGAAAGGAAACCAATACCTCGTATATTGCAATTTCTGCACATGTCCTTTTGAAAGTCGCACCTTTAGACCCACGTGCAGTTAGATTTATGTACTGTCTACGAATCACGAACTAGGCCGAAAGCACTTGGTTCGTGCTTCGTGACATTCAATGTTGCCGCTACTTTTACGAGTTACTCCGGTTACTAAACGTATATGCGTGTGAGGGAAATTTATTCGATACGGAAGTATGTGATTCTAACCAAGTACGCTTTGAGATTTGGCAACGACCCATGCACACGCGCATAGTGAATCTGATCCGAGTCTCCATATTTCACCATCAAGGTCACTAACGAATGTCCTGTACGTTATTGATGTCGTACTTGGGTTAGACCCACGTGCAGTTACATTTACGTACTGTCCACGAATTACGAATAGACCGAACGCACTTGGTTCGTGATTCGTGACATCCAGTGTTGCCGATACTTCCATGAATTCCTTTTAGAGGAAAGATTGAAAATGGGTGTTCGTTTAGTTCCGGAGAACTTACACTTTTTGATAGATTCATTTTTTGTTGCTTTTATGTGTAGAGTACTAACCGGAGCTAAACCTAAACTAACCTGTCGGCCAGTTTAGGAAGCGAAATTGAGGCAATATTGAAGAGTTAATGAGGTGGCTTTAAAATATTTTTAAACAATCATCAAGAAGTCGTACCTAATTAAAAAGACAAGAGAGAAAAATGAAGAGGAACCTGAAACACAGAAACTAAAAATTGGCTAATATGACCATTAAGAGTCATGTCTTTTTTTCAATTTTCAAATTTGACAGCCTGTATTTTCGCATATAGACGACACCTTCAAATGAAATTAGCCAGAACTCATTTTTCTAGCTCATTTTTTTCTTTAGAATTGAACGGGGAGTTCACAACATAATTCGATTTTCTCTTCAAAAATGATCGATAACGTGTTAGTACGGGCCTCCAGTAGTGGAAATTAAAATTGGTATTTTATGGCAAAATTTGCGCTTTCTCTAACTATCGGTACTCAAAAAAAATTATTAAAATATCTCTTATTATGAAGAAATTTACGATAATGCAATTTTTAAAAATTAAACTTCAACACCCTGTAATCTTGTAAATTAAAGATATTTTATATTTTAAACCAAACAAGCACTTTATTTATTTATAAGTACATTTTACAAGAATCATCCAGAATACCTGGATTATTCTTAATCACCAGATTCTCATGACATCCGTGACTGTTGATATCTTGACATAAAACACCCAGTTGTCATTAGTAGAGCTGGGCCTACATATGGTTATCTCCCATTTTTAAAAAGAACTTAGCAAAAAATAAACTAATTCTTAACTAATACATTTTGACTGAGATGTTGACATTCAGCAAAATATTTTGGTCTCAGTCAAACAAAACTTTTAAACCTAATACTTAATCACTTGATACCCTGATACCCAGCCAGATTATCACTTTAAACAGTAATCCTTAAATCTAGCTGGAAATTCAACCACATCGAGTCTTCCCACTATTCATTTCACTGCCCGAACTCGTATTGTTTTCAAATTTATCACCAGATAATTCACTTGTCAAAGAAACGTCGACCTGTTCGTTATCGCGCGAAGACTCTGGCGAAAAACGTCCTGATGGTAAATTAGTCTTTTCAGACTCCACAAAATTACTCAAATTTCCTGCCGGTAAACTATAATTACTAGAATTATGACAGACTGGTGACATTGGTAAGGAATCATCATTATTTCTTTTTATGTCAAATTCAGTCTGACTTGGCTTAAGAAAATTAGAAGTTCCAAGCACTACATTTCCTCTCTGATTAATCACATTGTATGATCGAGGAGCATCATGCTCAGAAAGAACTTTGACTGGTTCCCAAGGCTTATGCTGATTAGTCCTACTAACTGCATTATCTATCCTTAAAATGGTAATTGAAATCTTTACAATGCCGATCATGATAATACTTGTAGTTCAACTGATTCCGCAAGACCTTATTATGTGCACTTTGATCAATTTCAGGCTTTAACAAACTTAAATGAATAAACAGTTTAGTTCTAGTTCTCCGAGATAGTAATATTTGCGAGGGAGACAAAACCAAACCCGAAATTGGCATATTTCGATATTCTAGCAAACATAAAGACAAATCTGTCTGTGTTTCCGTACACTTTTTTAGCATTCTTTTTGCAATTTGTTCCGCTTGTCCATTGCTTCTGGCGTAATGTGGCGAACTAGTAACCAGTTGAAAATCATAATCCCTAGCAAACTTCCTAAACTCATAAGAGTTGAATGGTACATTGTCACAACAAAAGTATTTTGGAATTCCATGCGTTGCAAAAATAGACTTCAATTTCGATATAACCTCTCCAGCTGTCCTAGCTCTTAACAATTTTATTTCCAGCCACTTGCTGAAATAATCCTGCAACACTAGAAATTCTTCACCAAAACACTCAAACAAATCACAACCTACTTTGTTAAAAGGTATATCTGGTATATCATGACACATTAGTGTTTCTTTTACCTTAGCATTTGAAAACTTCTCACATATAGAACACATCCCTATAAGAGTTTTTATTTCAGTACTTAATCCTGGCCAATACAACATTTGCCGTGCTTTTTGCTTTGTTTTTGTAATACCAAAATGAGATTCATGCAAAATGTTCAAGACATATTTCCTCAATGACTGTGGAACCACCAGTCGAAAATCTAAAAACACCAAGTTATCCTCCACCTGAAGCTGATTCCTAAGTTTATAGTAAAATTTGACCTTTTTATCTACATTTTTCTTCTCAGGCCAACTACTCTGACAATAATGCATTACTTTACATAAAACAGGGTCATTACGAGTCGCATTCTGAAAATCTAACTTTTTCTGGTCAGTCATATTTAGATCAACCGAAAGAGAATGAACTTCTTCACATATCCAGTCCCGATCTCCATCATTTTCATCCAAGTATGATCTTGACAACAAGTCAGCAACATGCATGTACTTTCCAGATTGATATTCTAGTTCAATGTTATATTTAATCAATGTTAAAACTATGCGCTTGAGTTTGCTTGAGGCAATATCACTAATCGGTTTTTTTACAATACCCAACAAAGGTTTGTGATCAGTAACTACCCTAACAGGATACCCATAAACAAAGTAATGAAACCTTTTTACTCCAAAAACAATACTCAACAACTCTTTCTCAATTTGAGGCAATCACTGCTCACAATCAGTGAGGCTACGAGAAGCAAAACAAACAGGTGTTACACCTGTAGTAAGCCCTCCTCGAAGAATTCCTTATAAAATGCAAGCTGAATTGAAGTTGACTCTCAATGAATTAGAAGAAAGGGACATTATATCTAGGGTTGAAAATCCAACAGGTTGGGTAAGCAATCTTGTGATTGTGGAGAAGAAAGATACAAAGTTGAGGATATGCCTAGATCCAAGAAGTCTAAATAAGGTTATAAAACGACCACCAGATGTGCTCATACCAACTTTAAATGATGTGACGGAAAAATTAAAGGGTAAAAGTGTATTTTCAGTACTTGATATGAACTGCAACAAAAGACATCCCAAACCATTCTGAGAAGCTTCACATTGCAAAACAATCTGCTTTTTAGAATCAAAATTAGCCAAAACAGGTGCATTTTTTAAAAACATTTTCATACGCTCCAAGGCATTAGTATGCACTGGAAGCCACATAAAACTTACATTCTTTTTTAATAACTGTCTAAGAGGTGCAGTTACTTCTGAGTATCAAGGAATAAATCTACTCAAATAATTAAACATACCTAATATAATCTGTAACTGTTTGACATTTGTGGGATTTTGTAATGCATTAATAGCTCTAATCCTATCTTCATCAATTTGCATCCCTTTTTCTGAGAAAACATTCCCAAGATATTTGACACTTGTTTTACGCAACTGTATTTTATTGGCATTAAATTTTACCCCTGTCTAGCTCTCTGCAAAACCAGTTTTAAGATATTATCATGATCTTCAATGGACTCACCTGCTATCAACAAGTCATCAATATAAACAAGCACACCCGGAATATCCCCAAAGTTTTTAAAATTAATCATCTGGAAATATTCAGGTGCCATAGAAATACCAAAAGGCAATCTCAACAACTTATAACAACCATAAGGTGTTGAAAATGTACACAGGTTTGATGATTCCTCATCCAACTTTACATGCCAAAACCCTTCTTTCATGTCAAGTACTGAAAATACACTTTTACCCTTTAATTTTTCCGTCACATCATTTAAAGTTGGTATGAGCACATCTGGTGGTCGTTTTATAACCTTATTTAGGCTTCTTGGATCTAGGCATATCCTCAACTTATTATCTTTCTTCTCCACAATCACAAGATTGCTTACCCAACCTGTTGGATTTTCAACCCTAGATATAATGTCCCTTTCTTCTAATTCATTGAGAGTCAACTTCAATTCAGCTTGTATTTTATAAGGAATTCTTCGAGGGGGGCTTACTACAGGTGACTGAATTTCAATTTTGCACATAGCACTAAGGCACCGAGATCTCTCAAACAAATCCCGGTTTTTACCAATAAAATCAGCAACATTTGCACAATTTTCTACTACATCTAACCTTTTAATTAGTTTTAAAATTTCACAAGCATTAGCACTCAACAAAGGAACCTCTTTTGTTTTGATCATATAAAAGACTTCAGAGCATTTATTACCCTTAAAATTTGCATTCAACTTAATACAACCCAAAGGCTTTACTACAAAATTTCCATATGATTTTAGCACAACATCTGTTGTCACTAAGTTGAACTTATTCATAAAACATTTCTCATATAAATAATAAGGCAAAGTGCTTACTTCTGCTCCACAATCAAGCTTTACCTCAGTCAATACATCTTCTAAATAAATTTTTTGGAACCATCCACCATTTCCTGAGTTTTCTCCGATACACTGCTCAGTACCTGGATACTACTCAAGAGAAGCTTGCCATCATCTGTCACTACCTTCGAGCTTGGATTCTGAGTTGAATTATATGGATTTCTTAGTTGATCTTCATTACCATGATCACATCCAACTGACTCTACATTTTTAACCCTACAACATGCCTTGAAGTGGTTAAGCTTATGACATCTCGAACATTTCTGTCCAAATGCTGGATACTGCCTCGGTCCATGTGTCATGTTGCAACTTTTACACTTAAAAGTTTGACTCTTGTCTTGAGGTGTCACTTCTGGTATTTTCTCAGACATATTGTTTGCAAATTTGGACACTTTGTGCACTTCCACTGCATTTTCGTGTAGCAAAGACATTTGCTGTTTTGATGCTTCTACTGATCTATAATAATCTATTGTTTTCTGTAATGTTAAGTCATCGGATCCCATTCTCAGCAATCTTTCTTGTACCGTCAAGTCAGCTATCCCAATTACAAGTTTGTCCCGTATCATTTGATCAGTCAAAAACTCAAATTCACAAGTTTTTGCCAATTTTTTAACACTTGTTAGGAACGCTTCAAAATCCTGACTCTCACTCCAAACGAATCTCTCATAAACCAAATTCTTTTTGGGAATATAGTAGTGTTCAAAAGCTGTTAATACTTTCATAAAATATTTTCGTTCAGCTGTGGTTATTGGCAATGTATTGAACAATTCTACTGCTTCTTCCCCTACCATATTCAAGAATAAGGCTACCTTAATTGCATCTGGCTCATTGTCCTTTCCTGCAGCAACCATCTAAATTTCAAAATTCTGCAGGAATTTTCTCCAATTTTCACTGAGATTTCCATCAAGCATTAATGCTCTGGGTAGTTTTATTCCTGAACTCATCATTATTTCTTCCTTCAGTACTTACTACTATACTATACTACTAAAATTTCCTCAAAGCTACACTTTTTGAGCTTTTCTTCTACATGGAAATTTTGGAATTCTAACCACACTTTTGGGCCAGTAATATTCTACTCTAAATGAATGTACTCTTCGGTTCAGCGTATTTTCGGCTCTTCGGCTGCGTCATGTAATATCTTAAATTAAAGATATTTTATATTTTAAACAAAACAAACACTTTATTTATTTATAAGTACATTTTACAAGAATCATCCAGAATACCTGGATTATTCTTAATCACCAGATTCTCATGACATCCGTGACTGTTGACATCTTGACATAAAACACCCAGTTGTCATTAGTAGAGCAGGGCCTACATATGGTTATAACACCCAATATGTTATTAAGGAATCATTGTTGAAGTAGTTTATGAAACAACTACGTGTTCAATACGCAAGGGAAATTCCGTCCGCCATAATGTCAAGAAACTTGCCTCGAGACATTATCAACGCATTGTATATGCTTTTTATTTATACAATAACATGCATATACTAGCTTATACTACGCAAGAACAGGAAGATTTTTTATCATATTGTCTATGAATCATTGTGAATATTGTTTATCTAATAAATAAAGTTTGTTGTCTTAATCACGAGTATTATTTATCGACGATCTCACGCAGAGCGTCGATCTAACGTTACATACTTTACAATGAATTTATCAAGCTGCAACTGATTTACTGACCTGTCTAGCGTCCTGCAACCTCAGCTGGCGTTGTTCTTCTACTTCTCCTTCCAGTCGATGGATTTGCGCACTGCCGCCGTCACTTTGTGCGGACCATGCCAGCTTCTGTTCCATTATTCGCACCTGCACAGAAAATATTAGATTAGAAAGAAAATATAAGACATTTGCTGGATAGGAAAAAATAACGAAATTTATACCAAACAAGTATCTGTGACTCTAGCGGGCTGAGTTATTCATGACGTTACCACATGTTCTTCCCCCAACGGTCATATAACTTTAAACATCTGCCACGGCACCGCATATAATATGAAAATCGCCAGGTTTTGGGGAACGACACGCGATCTGCATGCGTAATGCCCTTTGGGGTCGCGAAAAAGTCGTCATGAAGTGTTTCTAAACAGTTACGGTGGAGGCTTTATTCTTTGCTTTATTGTTTGAGAACACACATGTTTATTTAAGGTAGAGGCAGATATGTTTCTAGCTGGGTTTTGAAAAGCAGTACGAGTGTAGAAAGCGAGGATTTACGCACGCAAAAATGAAAATTAATAAAGGGTGTTGCATGGTAGCAAGCCATGGAAATAAAATTCTTAGCTTAGAGATAAGTTCATACAGAAAATAAGGCATTTTCAATTTTTTCATGAATTCATCTCAGACCTACTGTTCTAATTCTAGAGTCGACTTGAGGTTTTTTTTAAACGAACGCATGATAGTTGTTAACGGGAACTGATAACTAAAAAGGTGCAGTTTAGGCGTAAAAACTCTGATACTCTATTTCGGTTAGCAACGATCAAAGAGACACTCAATGGCGCTTTCTATTTAGCATTCTTGATGCTACTTGGGAGAAGTTGGCAGTGCCTGAGGGACCTTATAGGAGTCCTCACTCGCCGCTGCAGACCAAACAGGCACATGCACTTCCTAGGAATGGTGGACAGTCCACTCTGCACCCAGCGTGGAGCATAGGAAGAGTCGTCATACCACTTTCGGGGAATGTCACTTATAGATCAAAGTCTTGATAATTTTAGCAGAAATATAATTTCCATGCAAAACATAATAGGTACTGGTCAATGATCCAAATACGGGGTGTTCATTATAAAACTTCATCTAGCAGGCTATGAAAATTTGACAGAGAAGGATGACATAATCAAAATAAACGGACTTTTGTTTCTCGATCCTTTTGACATTTCACAGCCAACTAAATGAAGTTTTATAATGAACACCCCGTACATCGTTCCTATTAATCATCCATCAAATTTGATTACATTTTAAGTAGTATTATCTATTATATTTAAATGGGAGTCCTCATTGGCCTAATGCAATCGTGCATTCTATAGAACAATCCTAAAGGTACAGCGATTTAATAAGCCTTGATACACCTCGACAGTAGGGTTGCCAGGGTGACCGTCTAGGCGACCAATAAGAGTGCGCTTCTCGCCGCAAAGGCTAATAATGATTTACAGGCTTACCTCTTAAGTCCCTCTACAATTAAAGCAAGGCGTCACTCGTATTATTGTTAATTGGCCATTGGTGTTCGTGGCGACAGCAAAAAGTTAATGATGTGGGTATTAACATTTTTTATTTCCTTTAATTCCCAATTTTTTGTGCATTGACACAAAGTGGCTTAGCAAAGTCATTTAACACCTTTTTATGGATCTATCTCAAAACCACGAATTTTGGCACTTACCCTTTTGTTATTCCCCATCTTCAATTACTGCTTTCCAACAAGTAGATGAATATTTATCTCAGGTATAATTTGTCCATTTTAATGGAAATAATTATGGACAATTGAACACCGAACGCAAGTAAATCTGGAACGACTGCTTGTCTAGTCTAGTAGGTACTAATTGATTCGTAAAACGATAACAGGCTCTTGATAATTTTTATAAAAGGAAAATCCGTCGGTAAGACCAAAGGAAATTGATAAAAATTTATGAGTGTTCCTCGTAACAAGCGGATGCATTTATATGGTATGAGTCTGATCTAGGTGAGACACTTGGAAAGATAACGAGCAAAATTAGGAAGTAAGAGAGTAAATATTTATTGTTTATAAAATGAAATTAAATGAGGAGACCAATGAACTATACGATATGGACTTATGAAAATACTCTCGTTTTTTTGTTCGGAAGTCCGCCATTTTTAAGGTACTCATGGCGTAATTTTATCGTCTCGTCAGATCACTTCACGAAGCACGTTAAAAAAAATAGAACCATTCCAATACGATTGAAAAGGTTGTGTGGGGCTGTGTGAGGCACTCTCCATATTTTTTATTTTCGAACCTTTTGGAAATGTAACAAAGTTTACTGAATAAATGTGCTGTATTTTCTCTTATTTGAAAAAGTTAAAAAAATTGGGACCAATAGTGTTAGAGCAACCTTTCAAGAACTATCGTCCTGTGCATTGAATTCCTGAAACATTCCTCTTTAATCTTTGCAGCGACTGTTGCAATAATCGAGATTCCTGTATTATAGAGAATCGATAGAAACACTGTATACAAGAGAAATCAACACTTCTTGTTTTTACATTGAGAACATGTGCTTGATTTAATAAGAGTGAAGAAGACCCGACGCCGCCGGGACCAATCCAGATTATTCATAACTGGAGTTTATGGGTCATTACACTAAGTGCCGTTCGTCTGGATTATTTTAAGAGACCGCTCCCTCTCTGACGAAGATTCCCCATTGGCTTTGTGCGCCTGGAACAAATGCGCTTGGAACAAATACACCAAATATCTACTTTTCGGCAATTTTCTTATTTTATTGAAGCATTAATATCATCAGCACCAGTTTCCCAGTACACCTCCTAGAAAGCTTTCTTTCTCTCTGCGAACCCAATAAAAATTCGGTGAAAATTGCCGGTTTTATTTCCCATTTGCACAACGTAAACGCTTAAAAGGGCATAAAACCCTAGTGTTCTCGATTTTACAGTTTACGCTCGGCTTGGCTAAGTGATGTCTAAGTTTAAGGCCCTTAAACTGCGGCCGAATCGATACGACCACTCTCTCTAAAGCTTTTTCCTGCAGCGCAATCATAAATCTCGTGCAATTGCCGTTATGCATGGCAAACTTCCAGAAGTTTTTGGATAGTATAGTGAATTTACTTTGCTTCTAGTCGTTTTTAGTTCACAACTGCTACAGGATAAGACAAAGAGATATCGAATGAGTTCTATTTAATAAAAATCATGGTGTTGGTAACTCGGTTAGCAAGGTATTTGTACGACCATAGATTATTCAAATAATAGATGTTAATGTCAATGTCGATCAAGTGAAGCGACGATTTTGACAGGGCAAAAAAAGTCTCCCAAAATACTTTAAATTTCTAAGTGGCGCCATCTAACGATAGCAGGCTAGCACAGAAGGCGTGCAAAACCATATTTGTTCCTCTAATATCTCTTTTGGATATATATTTTTTTTTGGATAATTTTTCGATTATTTCAGGTTTGGTAAGTCGATGATGTTGAAGTTTTTAATTTATTTTTTCTAATGATTTTCCATCACTATCCATTTAGACATCACAACTTGTCACTTTTTGGCGAAACTGATTTTTTCCCCTCAAACCCCCTCCACTTCGCCACTTGCGACTTTTTCTTGTTCTCCAATTTCAAAAGTGCTCGAAAACAAAAATATTTAATGAATTCACCGGGTTAAGGCAATTACAACGAAGGAGTTGGATAATATTAAAAAAAAAAACAGACCAGAACGACTGTTGGGATAAATGTGCGCGTGAAGGAGGAGAGTATAACTCCACACTTCCCTACATGAGGAACAAACTTTCAAAAAAGCCAGAAACTAGCAGAAGCCAGAAAAATGTCAGAAACCAAACAAAAATTCCTACTTATCCTTTTTCCATTATTTGAACAAATGAGAAAAACCATGATCAGCTGTAAGTGTTTATTGAACACTACTGAGAGGTAGTTCAAAAAGTGACAAAAAAAGTGCATAGAGTTTTTAAATTACCAAAACGTTAGATATGAGAACTTGTACAAATTATTTTTATTTTGACATAAACTTATACGAAATGCTAACAAATGAAAAAGAACTTGGTTGGATGGGAATAAAGTAATTATTGCACTATTTTCTTCAGCACGATTGTTCTAAACTGCCGCTTCTATGTCAAGATGTTATCAATCAATCATAGAGATTACAATTTTAATATCTTTTGGTGAAGTGTCAAAAGCTAGAAGAGATCAATCCAAGTTCAAATTTGCTGAACCTTGAGAAGCACTGAGTTCCTGCGAAATTTGAGCCATGCCCGATGATAAATGACCAAAAAGCCTGTTATGTCACGCTTTGGCAGCAACTGCTTGATCGTTGTCAAGAACATGAAAACTTCTTGTCAACGATTATAAGCAGTAAAGAATCATGGGTTTTTGGTGGATGGGTAAAGCGTCCTCCAGACTCCAAACAAGCTTGCCAATATCAAAAGAGTCCTTGATGGTGACGCTGTTGTTCACTATGAGCACGTCCTCATGGTTCTACAGTGAATCGCATTTGCTACTATGAATTTTGAGGGATGCCATTCGTCGCAAAAGGCCAGCAATGGCGACTGATTTTTCCATCATCGTCCATTTAGCCATTAAAACTCGTCAGTTTTTGGGTAAACACTGTATCACTTCTATCCCCCAACCCCATTACTTCGCTCTTTGCTACTTTTTCTTGTTCTCCAATTACAAAAGACTCAAAAGATAACAAGATTAAGGCAAATGCTACAAAGGATCCCATGTGAGTGTGGCATGTCGTACATAGGAGAAACCAAGCGTTCTTTGCATGTAAGGCAGGGTTTATCCAACTTCTTTATTCTTAATTGCTAATTCTTTATTCTTAATTGTTAATTTCTAATATGTATTTTTGATTCTTATTTCATAATGTGGTTTACACAATTTCCTAATTCTTAAAAAATTAAGGATTTGCAACCAACACTATCGACAGTTAACATTCCTCTGGCTCTTGTATATCCATGATTTTCTTTTGTAAAAATATATTTTATGATACTAACAAAATCAATTATTAATTGTGAGTTAAAATAATGAAACAAAAACACAAATTTGAGGTTATGTCATACCCTAGGCCATCTATTGAGCACGCGCAATGAAACGTTTTTCTTAATTCTTAATGCTTAATAGCTAAAAGTTAAAATATCTGAACTTTTAAGGTTAAGCATAAAGCATAAAAATTAAAAATTAAGAATTAGGAACTTGTGTAAACAGTGCCATTAAATAACATGGTTTTAACTCCTTAAGAATTAGAAATAAGGAATTAAGAATAAAGAAGTTGGGTAAACCCTGCCTAAGAGTTCAGTAACACAGGACTCATACGATAAGAGGAGAAAGATCGAAATCGGAAATTGCAGAGCACGCTTGGTCCTAACACCATAATATTAAGTGGTTGGGAGCAAAATTGTGCATAGGGAACAGCACTGGAAGAAATGAAAGTTTAAGGAAGCAATGAGGGCGTTTTTAGTAAACCAAGTTGTGACATTTCTTCAGTATGGCATCTGTTGAAGTGCTGGTCACCTGACGCGCGACGCTGGCGACGATCCGGCCAATAGGAACGGTGGGCGTGGTTAGCTGTGTTAGTACATAAGCAAGTAGCCTCGAGCTTAATGCCCAGTTTCACTTGAAAACGAACAGAGATTCCACTGCTCGAACCGTCGTGTAAAAAAAAAACTCAATAAGGACAAAGGAAGTCCAAGATGTTCGCTTAATAGTACATCATTGTCTACCACCTTTAAACGAATGCTACAAAGGAGTTGAAGGATATGCCAAAAAAAAAGGCAGGCCAAACCTGTTTTAACAACGGGAATTTAACAAAGATGACTCCATAGTCTCGACTGTTGGTCCTACAGGTCTAACAAGAACAAACTTTCAAAAAGTATGTCAGAAACAAGGCAAAAAGTCTTATTTATCTTTCGGCCCATTACTTCAACAAATTAGAAACAGGACCAGCAATCACTACACTGTAAGTCGAAACGTGCCATTTCGATCAAAAACAGCAAAAAAAAATCAACTTTTTTTTAAACTGTCAAAGGAGGGGAGAATTACGTCTTTTTTCTCAATTTTCAACTTTGACTATCTGTAACTTTACAACGAGTAGACCGATTTTAGTGATTCCAACTAGGGATTTATCAAGTCACGTAGCTTGGCATTTTTGAGATATACTTGACTTGAAAAATTAAATACTTGGCAAGTCAGTAGTTGACTTGATTTTTTTTTCTAGTAGAGCTTGACTTGATGTCAAGTATTTGGCATATGATAATAGTAAAGGTGAAAAAAAACACATGAACTTAAATAGGGTAACGTAATTTGTATCGATCGATTTGACGACATCAAACTAACCTCATTTTTTTCATATCCAAATTCGCCACGAAATAAGTTGATAAATCTGAAAAAATAAAATTCCTGTTCTCTTCCTAATTTTACTAGTTTTTGAAAATTTTCTGTTTTAGTTTTAAAAATGTATTAAATGGCAAAATGGCCATTCTGTGATGAAATCAGGGTTTCATCAAGAGTCAATTTAAATTGGATTTTTTTTACAAAATTTTGAGTTTGAAAGACATTTTTCTAAACCGATAAAAAATCAAACATTTTAAATCCAATTTTTATTATGCAAAATAGAATACAAAATTTTTTTTCTCATTAAAAATTGAATTTAAAAAAAAGTTTTAGTTAATTTATGAACATCATTTTTGTATTTAAATTCAAAGCCACATACAAATTTTTAAAACCACGTTTCTAATTAAAATAAAAAAATATATTTGTTTTTAAAATAATTATATTAAAAATTTTAATAAATACTGTTTATTATTAAGCAAACTTTTTGTAAAAATCATAAAACTCAAGTTAATGTAAATTGATTATAGAAATAAACGTTCTTATCAAAATAAATTGCTTATCAAAAATATTGATTTTCTCTATTTATCGAAAAAAACTTTTTAACCTCAAAACTTTATTGGTTCGAAAAATAAAGACTTCTAGTCATCTTCAAAGTCTAAAATGTCATTTTTTACGTTTTTTCTAATGTCTTTAAAGAGGCTGTCTCTAAAGAGGCTATTTGTTGTCAACAATAAGCGACTTTAGTCATATCCGAAATTTTCAACGTCGTCCCATTGGATGGTCGAAGATGAAAACATTATTTATTGTAAAAAAGATATGTCCTTTCAAAGCGAAATTATTCTTTAAAATTTGCAACTGTCGATGTCAAAACTATATTGGCTCGAAAAACGATGACTTCTAGTTATTTTCAAGCTTTTTTAAAACGTCAGTTTTACAGTTTTTTCATTGTCCAACTGTTTGAATGTCGGAACTTGTTGATGTGGATAGCATTTGGATAGTTGGAAAAAATTACTGGTTTTCAAAAAAAGCGATTTTAGTCATTTTCGAATTTTCGGAATTTAATGGATGGAGATGTGGTGCAAAAGTAACTGAAAACTGAAAAACATTATTCTTAAATGGGCTACAACTTTGGGATATGAGAAATTTGATCGAACATTGTGCCAATTAAATTAAAAACCTTGAATGACAAATTAAGTAGGTATTTTGTGATCGTGGAATGCTCTATTCATTGGTGTCAATAGTATCGTTATACCATGTTTAGTTAATAAGTATTAAAATGTCTAATAAAAAGTGGAATTGCGTTTTAGGCGTCATTTTGAAGGGGAAGGAAATTACTGAAAATTCCAGAATTGCAATTTTTTCACATATTTTTGTCCCCCTCTTTCATATGAAACTATTTGTGATAAAATCGGTGACAATCGATTTTGGCTGAAAATTTTCACGACTAACAACTACCCAACCCCCTTTGAAATTTTTTAAATTTTAACATTTTCCTGTTTATCTTGGAAACGGTAAGCTTTTTCGATATGCAGGTTAATATGATGTATGAAGAGATCATTGAGGGCCATCAGGTACCTGAATCAGAAAGGAGCTGCTTTTCACGGTTTTTGAGAAAATTTATTCACAAACACAAAAAAGTGCAAAATGTGTACCTTATTTTTGGGCCACCCGTGCTCAGTTACTGTTCTAGGTAGACCTTCGAAAATAGGCTCTGCGTGTAGCCCTATTCTTCTGCTAACTTAGCTCTTCTCATAAATTTTCGAATAAATCTTCATCGAAACGAGATATCAGATGTTAAAAGCCGCAATGCACGCTCTTGATCTCAAAATTTAGGTTTTTGGGCCGGTTTGAGAGCCTCGTATGCTTGACATAAAAATATCGACTTTTCCCATATAAATCAATGGCAATCGATTTTATTCGTTGGTTTTAGTAGTTTTAAGGAAAATAGGGCATACATTTTCGTTTTAGATGGTATGGAGTGTCCTAAAAAACAGGGAATTTTTGATTTTTAGCATGTAAATCGATATCAATTAATTTATTGCGTTAATTCGATCAGTTTTATGATACACAAAACGTTGATTTCTGTTGTAGATAGTATAGGGTGTCTCAAAAATTTGCCCGACGTTATTCGACTGTTGTGAGCTGGAGCTCCGTGGTATTTATTCCCCCCCGTCACCCCGCAGTGGAGGGACTGGGGTGGGGGTAATTTGGCGCGAGATTTCAGCGCACTTAAACTATGTCGTAGAACTTGCTTCCAGTCTACATTTAAAATCGTCATTTCCTCCTTCCTGTTGAAATTGTTATCATTTTTAAAGCAGTAGCAGAGCACGCTCTCTCCGAAGGTCACGACATCGTTTTCAACGAGGTGAATATCTTATATCAATCGCAGCGTTTTTATCAGAGTTTAACGAGAGTGGCCATTGGGATCTTTAAACACGACAACGGTTTCAACAGGAAGGAGGAAATTGCGTTTCTAAATGCAGTGTTTAGGTACCAATTTTATTAGTGCGCCGAATCCCGCGTCACCACTACCCCCACTCGGGGGGGGGGGGGGGGGGGGGGGAATCAGTCGAATCAGTTAATGTCGGGAAACACGGGAGGACACGAGATCACTTCACTCATTGCCTCATCGCTTTTGATAATGTTTGTCGCAGCTGTAGACGAAACGGCAGGAAGAAATTCCATTGGACCACGGCTTCAAAGCCCGGAAAATACTTTAGATTGTAAAAAACTATTTTTAACTACATGAAAAAACAAAATAGCGACCATAACAAAAGTGCTTGACAAGTCGCTCCGACATGTTTGTTTCAAATTTTGAAGTTTATTAAATTAGAGAAAATACAGCATTTCTTCAGAAATTTTACGTTTTTGATTTTTCAAGTATAACTCAAAGCAAAGCAAAAGCTGAACGTTGCTAAAACAGTCTTAGGTTACCTATTGTGGATCATAGAATTTTTCCCATTTAATCTCTGTAGAGGCTCTGTTTAACCCTCAGTTTGGTCGCTGGGGGTGACTATCCATAGAACCACCATCGCGTTTTATTGCTACTCACCTCCAGCGGCCAAACTGAGGGTTAAACATGGTCCTTCGAGCCGGATTTGAACTAGGCTCTGTATGCCAATAAAATCTTGGACACATTGTATACTGCAGAACTAAAGAAGATATGTTTAATGTTACAATTGTATTATAACATTTTTTCTTTCTCACTTCTGGTGTTTTTTTTTTATTTTTCCTACTTTCTTAGCTTTTTTTTTAATTTCTTTTACAGTCACAGTAGTTTCTGGTAGCACCCTCTTCAGCAACAGTAACAATGTAGGTTTTTCTTCTTTTCTATTCTCTTTTTTCTTTGAGAACTGATTTTTTTACTGTTTTTTCTTTGAAATACCTTCTTCTGGAACTCTAATTTCCTGTACATTTTATGGGAAATCTTCAATAATATAAGTCGAGTTCAACAGTGATTGTTGAACTGTTGACTGTGGTTTGAGTTTTTTTTGCCTTTTACAGTCAAAAATTCGGTTTAGTCTCCTCTTTGTCACCCTTCTCTTCACAACCATCTTGTTAGATACTTCGTGTTCAAAAACGATAAGAAAACATTCTCGAGTAGACTTTCACGGCCTGTCAAAATACAAACTAAAGTGTTTTCCGGACGTTTCGTCTACAGCTGCAACAGACATTATCTAAGGCGATGAGGCAATGGGTGACCGTGTTTCCCGACATTAACTGATTCGACTGTGGTATTTATTCCCCCCCCCCCCCCCCCCGTGGCGCTGCAGTGGAGGGACTGGAGTGGGGGCGCGGGGTTTCGGCGCACTTGAAGTATGTCGTAGAACTAGCTTCCAGTCTGCATTTAGAAACCTAATTTCCTCCTTCCTGTTGAAATTGTTGCCATGTTTGCAGATCTCAACGACCTCTTAGTCTCGGATCTTTAAGCACGGCAACAATTTCAATTGGAAGGAGGAAATTATGTTTCTAAATGCAGACTGGAAGCGAGTCCTAAGACGTACATACCACTACCCCCACCCCAGTCCCACAACTGCAGCGTGATGGCGAAAGAATAAATACCACGGAGCTCACCATAGTCGCATCAGTCAACGCCAGGAAGCATGGGAAATCACTTCGCCCATTGCCTCATCGCCTTTGATAATGTCTGCCGCAGCTGTAGACGACACGTGAAAGAAATTCCATTGGACCACGGCTTCCAAGCCCTGAAAACACTTTAAATTGCATTCTCGAGTAGTTTTTGAATGTAATTTTCCGATTCTTTAAGATCTTTTTGCAATGACTTTAGTGAGTGGCTCTTTTCCAGCATTCTCCACTCTAACAGCTTCTACTCGTTCTTATTTGACGTCCTTTTTCTTCTTTAGCATTCGTTTTCGTAGTTACTTTTTCAATAGTAACGGTTTCTTGTACTTACTTAAAAGCTTCCAAGGGGAGAACTTTCTCATTAACAGATTTCTAATGTTCTATTACAGTTTCCTTTTCTATTGCAGTTATTATCCCTTCTATTCCACAAGAAATTCCATAGATTAGGTTTCCTTCTTTAAATAACCAACAAAATACCAAAAAAAAATTTTCTGCTTTTCCTTTTCTCGTGTAACTAAATCCGCCTTCTCTTCCTTCACCTTTTTTTCTGACTCATTGTTTTTTACTTTTCTACTATGCTTTGTCATGTTTCGTTCACTTTTTATTTTTTTATATTTTTTTCATCCATCAAAATTGGACTTTTTATTTAGTTTTTTCATATGGAGTAATTTTTACCCAAAATTGAACTTTTCTAACGAGAGAAAAGGGATAATGTAAATTGACATGTAATGAGATAATTTTGGCCCTAAACTGTACTTTTTAACGATTAATGATTTTTAAAGTTTTCGATACCGTTTGAACTCGAAATAGAAATTTTATATTTTGCAAGTTTTTAGACTGTTGCAGTTTTGGCTTAAAATTGAAAATATTTTTGTGCTTTTAATTATCTAATTTTTATGGACATAATGGTTTCTATAATTTCTGCTTACTCAAGAGTTATTTTTTCTTTTGGTGTTTTTCCGTTATTTGTCCTGCCATTTTTTTGTTGTTTTTCATTGGTACATTTTTATTTAGTTCTCGTTCTTACGAGATAGTTTTGATCTAAAATTGAACTTTTTCAACCACTAAACTCCAAATGTAATGTAAATTGATTTGCATTGAGACAATTTTTATCCAAAAATTTGTTGCTTAAATAATGATTAATAATTTTTTATACGGCTTTATCCCGAAATAAAACTTTTCCAACAAAAAACACTTTTCCTGAAAAGAGTTTTGTTTCAAAAAGATACTTCTTTTAGAAATCGTTTCTAAGTTTTAGACAATTTTTCCCCGAAATTAGAAATACTTTAAATGTGTAAGTGGCGTAGCACAAAGGGCATGCAAAATCATATTTGTGCCTCTAATACCTCTTTTGGACATATTTTTTTCGATTATTTTCCGATTATTTTAGGTTTCGTACGGCGGTGATGTTGAAGTTTTTAATTTATTTTTTGTTGACTTTTAAATCTCCATATTTTTCTGTCTTGTTTTGTTGATTTTTGTGTTTTTCTAATTTTTGCAATAATTTTGGCAAAAAACTATCTTTTTTAACGATTAATATTTTTTTTTCGTACGGCGGTGATGTTAAAGTTTTTAATTTATTTTTTATTGTTGATTTTATTGTTTTCTAATTTTTGGAATAATTTTGGCAAAAAACTATTTTTTTTTATCAAACGGACTAAAAGTACGTCATTTGTTCTCTCCATACGCACACGTAAAGTGGGCTTTCTAATCCTGAGACCAAAAAAAGTAGCAGAAAAGTCCTACGCAGTAAAAGTAAAGTCAAATGTCACCGCTATTGTCATGGTGGCGCATGTATAAACCATCTTATTGCCATCTTTACATTCTTGTTGAAAAAACAAAGGATAGGAATACTCTCAGAGCGCTCGAGAGCACCACCCGAAACCGTTTTTAGTCGAAATCGCATAGGTTCTCGAATTCTGTTAAATGTCGTTAGTTGTCATCATATTTATCTGTCAATGTCATTTTTATTAATTTAGTATTAATAATAATGCTATAAATTTTTAGTTTACCATAATTTACCTCAACCATCTAAACCATTGGTTATGATTTAATACCATTAAAACTATTGAACTAGACCTGCTTAAAGAGGATGAAAGAAAATTGCAACACTGAATCACTCTGAAATAGACTTTCCTGCATGCTTGAAAAAAAAAATAGTATATGTTACGCGGAGTAAAAGGTCTTTTTGTGCTTCGCCCAGTTGCAGGCCTCAGCTTCGCTTCGGCCGTCAATCTCTGGGCTCAGCACAAAAAGACCCACTTTTACTCCTAGTGACATAATCTACTATTTTTTTCAAGCGGACTAAAAGTACGTCATTTGTTTTCTCCATACGCAAACTTAAAGTGGGCTGTCTAATCCTGAGACCAAAAAAGTAGCAAAAAAGCCCTAGGCAATAAAAGTGAAGTCAAAAGTCACCGCTACTGTCATGGTGGCGCATAACGTGCGTTTTTAAAGTCAACAAGAAGGTGTGGTGTATGACGTCATTGATAAAACTGTTGAAACAGTGTTGTTCAAGCCAGTTGTGTTATGTTGGCAATATTTTTATGTTGATTTTAAAAACGTCAATTTGTCAAATCTTCTAATTAGTTTGAAAGTTCGAATTCGAATAATTTGTGAGTAATTTGTTACTTTACACTGTTGCTGGTTTTCATGGAGTGAAATCTTTTTTATAAAGGAATAAATTGGGTATATTTATTTCACAGAAGTCGGGACAACAAAAAAAAAAGAGTTTTCCAGCATTAGTAGCTATTGGGCTTCATTATATGAAAAAATGGTCTGTTGTGCTATTGAGAGACATCCAGGAAGACAGCTCAAGTTCATCAGAGGATGAAGTAATAATAAATACACTGAAGATAAAAAAACAAAGAGAGAAACATACAAAAATCGAAAATTATTTAGGAGTAATTATTAGATACAGTGATGATGACTTTCATAGCCACTTTCGATTAAGTAGATCCCTTGTAGAGGTTTGTCCAGCCAGAGTCAAGCTGGGTACTTCGAAGTAGTATCTACTAATTTTTTATATTATTTTTAGGCTTTCATGATTGAAATGCAAGGCCTAATAACAGTAAAATTGATGGGAAGGAATTCTGTAAATTCATTAACATGTTTTCTCTTGACATTGTGGACTCTGGCTAATCAAGAGAGTCCCATACAATTTTTTTAAAAACTGTGATTTATATTTCAAATCGCAGACATAAATATATTAGATGGCCCGAAAATATTCAAGAAGCTGTAAAGGAGTTTCAAGAGCTAAGAGGCCGGCAAAGTTTTCCAAATGTAGTTCGGTGTTTTGATGGGTGTCACATACAAATTCTTGGAAAAAGAGATGATGATTCCTTTTACAACCGAAAAGGGGTACATTCGATTATACTGCAGGTAAGTAAATTTTTCATAACTATAGTTTGTATGATTAACTTCAACTAATGCTTAAAAAAGCCACATGCACCCACACCTTATCAAGATTGGAATTTATAGATATATATATTGGATGGCCTGGATCAGCACATGATGCTCGAGTATGGCGGAATTCACCTCTTTGTGAGAAACTAAAGCATAATATCTTGCCAAAGGAATTTCATTTATTAGGACACACAGCCTATCCTTTAGAGGTTTTTTTGATGGTACCATTCAAAGATAATGGAATTTTAAGAGCACAACAAAAAAAATTTAATTTAGTATTAAGTAGTAGCAGAGTAGTCATTGAACAAGCATTTGGAAGATTGAAAGGAATTTGGCGTAGATTAAAGTACTTAAATATTGTAGAAATATGGTAAATATGTCATTGCTGCTGCTTGTGTTTTACACAATGTGTGTTTAAGGAAAGAAATTTCATCTCACTTTGTGATTGAGGAGAATATTGATAGAGACAATCAGAATTTAGAACTTGAAAATTTAGAAAGAAGGGATAATAATGAAGCTAAGGCTAAACGAAATTATTTGATGACACAGTTGTAAGCAGACTTTTTATTTTTTTGTACTATCAAAAAATTCTTATAACCAAACTTAGTTAAGGAGGACACTAAATTGTCTTTCTGTCTATAAAATAAAAACTGTAATGCTTGAATATGGTAATTAAGCCTTTTATTTATCTACATCTATTCATTGAAGAGAATAAACATTGGGAAAAGTTTTAATCTCGGTTTTAATTAACAAAAATTGCATAAAATGTGACCTTGTTATAGGGAGTTTCCCATAGCATTTATAGTGGTCGCAATATTTGTATCAAAATATCGTAGTATTTAAAATTGATGTATCATATTAGTAATGACACCATATGAAAATGGCCTAATAGTTATTTAAAAGTTTGAGATGAATGGAATTGTAAGCTGATGGCTTTTGCCAACTCTCTCATTGCATCTACTTCTGCTTCTTTTAGTTTTTTTTCCTCCTCCCATTTTTGTTTCTCAACAGCGGCCTTCTCTGTCGCTCTTTTATTCTTTAAAAACAAGTATTGTTCTACTGACATTTTTTCCATACTTTCAGATTGCCTTTTTCTTTTTGGGGTATGTTTACCATCATTCTAAAATATAGTATAATATTAGAATTAGGGCTTTAATGCATACACACTTATTCAAATTGAGTATATACTAATTTACAATAATTCTAACAATTTGAGAAGGTAATCCATACATTATATATCATTTAACAACTTACCTTATCACCTTCAGAATCAGTATTATGTTTTCCCTCTTCTTCAATTGTGTCTTGAAGCAATAATTCTGGGGTAGGGATACTTGAGGACTTTCCCCCTAAAACCCTGTCAAATGCCTCAAAATGATCCCATTTTATGGTGCTCTCTCCCGTCGGTTTTAAACGCTTCTCTTTGTTGTTTCTGTATGTTTGTAATAGGTTTCTATACTTCATATGACAATCATTGGACGAAATTAAAAATCCGTTTTGTTTCATTGTGTCACTAATTTCACTCCACGGTTTAATTTTCTTGCACTGTGGATTCATAAAACGAGATTCCATGTCTAATCTCAAACTTATCACTAGCTTGACAGATTGCTCATTCCATTTGCTACTTTGAAGACCTATTTCATTTATATTTTTTGTGGATACTAGAGTGGCAGAAATTGATTGATTGATTGATTGAGCTCCTTTCATCTTTGTTTGTTTGTTTGAGTTTTTTAAAAAGGAATTATATTTTTCTGTGTCTAAAATGTATAGAACTTTCAGTTGAAGGTATATCTCATTCACGTATTAATGTCATCAAGTTATCTTTGAAATCTTCATTTTTTCAGATGTTTCAGCACATGATTAGATAGGAAAAAAAGTCCAATTTTCAAAGGTAATTTGATGACAATAATAAGTGCTTGAGAACTATATGTGTGTCAGTTGTTTTTTAAAAGCAATAGGAAATGTGTTTAGCTTTTAAATGTTTTTGCTAACCTCTCGAAATTGCCTCTATTTCACCTGGAAAGAGGCTTGTTTCATATACCTCTCCTTCATCACCTGTTATGTTCACGATTACGAGGCCACTTGCCTCAGAGCACTCATCCGTCATATTATGCTGATAAATAGACACCTAAGCTAATCTTTACTTCTATACTTCAGAAAATTTTTAGAAAAGCATAAATGCAGAAATGCTGCTGGACTTTTTTTGAGGTTAGAAATGTTACTCCAACTGAAATTAACCGGCAGCACCAACTTTTGGGTATGGTGGAAAGATGGATTTATGATGCTTTCAACCACAATTTTAACTTGAATTTAGAAACAATAATAGGTGAATCAACCACTAATCCAACAACTGTTTAAGAACGCTTTAAGGAAAATCTTGGGTGGTGCTGGTGGCAACACAACGAAATTGTTGACAATTAAAAACGCACGTATATATAAACGATTTTCATTCACCAAAATTATTTGAACACTAGATGACACCAGATAGACTGATCTGAGTATATTGCCATCTCTACATTCTTATTGAAAAAACAAAGGATAGGAATACTCTCAGAGCGCTCGAGAGCACCACCCGAAACCGTTTTAGTCGAAATCGCATAGGTTCTCGAATTCTGTTAAATGTCATGCGCGTCATCAAATCTATCTGTCAGTGTGACTTTTAATAATTTAGTATTGATAATAATGCTACACATTTTTAGTTTACCATAATTTACCTAAACCACCTAAAACATCGGTTATGATTTTATACCACTAAAGGCCTCGTTTTGGGCGAAAATCTCTGGGCTCAGAACGAAAAGACCCACTTTTACTCCTAGTGACATAATCTACTATTTTTTACGATTAATATTTTTTTTTAGACATCACAACTCATCAGTTTTTGGCGAAGCTGATTCCCCTCACAAACCCCCTCTTCTTCGCTCCTTGCAACTTTTTCTTGTTCTTCTAATTTCAAAAGGTACTCGAAAGCAATAATATTTGATCTAATCCCGGGTTAAGGCAAATACAACGAAGGAGTTGAAGAATATTAAAAAAAAAACAGACCAGAACAACTGTTGGGATAAATGTGCGCGTCAACGGGGAGAGTATGACTCCACATTCCCCTACATGAGAAACAAACTTTCAAAAACCATGTCAGAAACCAAACAAAAATTCCTACTTATCCTTTTTCCATTAATTCAACAAATTAGAAAGACCATGATCAGCTGTAAGTGTTTAATGAACACTACTGAGAGGTAGTGCAAAAAGTGCCAAAAAAGTGCAAAAATGAATTTACAAAACTTTGAGATATGAGAACTTGTACAATTTTTTTTTTATTTCTCATAAACTTATACAAAATGCTAACAAAAGAAGAAGAATTTGGTTGGTTGGGTACTATACTAAGTAGTTACTGCACTATTTTCTTCTTACCGATCAAAGACGTATTGCTATCTCCTTCGACCAGGCAAAACTTCTTCGGAGGATCCATAACTAAAAGACGACTGAATAAACAAAACAGTGAAAAGCACTCTTATTCCTTCTGTTCGGCTTATGCCCTTGTGAAACTCGAGAACTAGACCGGGGTACGAAATAGACTGCGACGCATTCAGGACTTCAGGAGCGTCCCGACGGCGACGTTTCGGCGAAGCGGCCTGTTACAAAACTTCCCCGAGGGAACCCCGAACTCTCGGTCGGCAATTCGGCATCGGTCATCGCCTCTTTCGTTGGGATTGTTTGTGTACATTATGAGCAGCGCCTATCCCTATATGATCGTCGGGATGAGTTGAGGCTTTCCACCAGTGGTTTAAACGAGAAAAATGCTGCTCAAGAACTATAAAAAGGTGGGTTCAAATAAGTCATTAAGTTGTTGCAAGACTTGAGACATCAGTGGAACTTGTTCATAGAAGCTGTGATAATATTCCTATTTTGTTAGTTTTTAGGGTAACATATAGGCTTGGACCGCTGGTGAAAGTTGTCTGGTTGAAAAAACGAGGGTCGTCAGTAACCAACCCAAAAAAAAGGTATGGGGTTGCAAGTTGTTCATATTAGTCATTGCTCATTCAGCTTTATGCAGCCTGTGGGGGCTGCAAAACGAGGAGAAACCTGGAGCAACTGATTATGAAAAAAATTGTCTATTTAGCTTTTGATGGAAAAAGAAAACCTGACAGTAACCCTTAAGGGTCAAATTAGTACATGAAAATGGGAGCGACCTGCGCTAGCTTTAATAAATCGTTTCTAAATCGGCCTCATGCCTTCCTCCTTAAACTGCAAGTTAAAGACACTTTTTGTTATTTGTTTCTCCTGTCATGCTACACTGAAAGAGGAAACTTTCGTGAATCATCGTCAAAGTGCATTTAGAGACGGGACAAAAAGAATCTCCACTGGCAACGATCCAAAATGTACGAGGCCCTTAAACTTGGATACTAATGACAGTGGGTGCGGGTTCTATTTTCAGTGGGAATATTGATTAGCGTCGGTCGCGAGAGGCTCTTTTAATGACTGTTGATGCATAAACACCGATAACTTTAGTAATTAAAAGACGGGAATCAGTAAGACATAATAAACAGGTGGCAATAATAGCTGCAGACAAGCATGTTTGTCCTTCAGACAACCATCAACACATTTTTATGTGTTGATATTCTTTATAAAGTAGGTGGTCACCAATTTGTCGATAAAGACATCTCTATACTAGTTTCGGGGTCTACCCCTCATCAGTGCAGCCTTGGCAATTGAAGTCCGTGAGTTCGCGGCTTAAATCCAAAAATGTACGCAAGAGCGGTGAGATGTTGTACAGAGCAAGAGCAGGCGACATCTCTCAGCGTATTAGATCTAATACTGCATGGCAGATGGCTCTCAGTTCGAGAAGCAGCCCATATTGCTCTGCCATGCAGTATTAGATCTAATACGCTGGTAGATGCTGCCTGCTCCTGCTCTGTATATCATCTCACCACTCTTCCGTAGATTTCTGGGTTTAAGCCGCGAACTCACGGTCTCCAATTTGTCGACCAGCCAAAACTGTACTCATGAGGGGTAAACCCCCAAAACTAGTATGCAGATGGGTTGACCGACAAACTCCTGACGACCTACTCTTTACACTACGTTCTGATTCCGATAACCTGCGAGGTACATGGCAATATGGGCTGCTTCTCGAACTGAGAGCCATCTGCCATGCAGTATTAGATCTAATACGCTGAGAGATGTCGCCTGCTCTTGCTCTGTACAACATCTCACCGCTCTTGCGTACATTTTTGGATTTAAGCCGCGAACTCACGGTCTTCAATTTGTCGACCAGCCGAAGTTGTACTGATGGTAGTAGACACCGAAACTAGTACGCAGATGGGTTGATCGACAAATTGGTGACCATCTACTATTTACACTTCGTTCTGGTTTCGATAACCTGCGAGGTACATGGCAACATGGGCTGCTTCTCGAACTGAGAGCCATCTGCCATGCAGTATTAGATCTAATACGCTGGTGGATGTCGCCTGCTCCTGCCCTGTACTCTATATTTAATCTTTAAACTGTTAATGCCCGCATTTATAGTCGACACTTGAGTGACACTTTGGTCTTGAGGGACCCTTACATTTAAATTCCGTTCTATAGTTCCAAATTTTAATTGATTAAAAATTGGCACTCATCTTGAAGTGATACTCAAGGGTTCTGTTTAAGTCCCTTAAGTGTTACTTTTGGTTACAAAGTGAGGTTAACTAAATTAAAAAAAATATTTTTACGCGATTGTTTACCATTTCTATTTACAAATTGCATACATTTTATATATTATTTTTATTGCCATGGATGATGTATATGATTTTATTGACTTTATTGACATCCTTGAAGAAGAGGAACACAATGAAGATGAAGGCAATTTGAGAATACAAAAACGTTATATTAGGGACATGCAGGATCCTTTTGTTTTCTACGAAAATTCTGAGATTTCAAGTCGGTATCGATTCAAAAAAGAAAATGTATGTGATGTTCTGCTACCTTTAGTAATGGATGCTTTGGAAAAAAACAGTCAAAAAGTTTGCCAGTCCCTCCTCATTTACAACTTCTAATAGCATTACGATTTTATGCCACCGGAAATTTCCAAGTAAGTACTTACCCACTAACGTAATTGAAAGTACCTATGAGGAAATTATTGAATCTACTTCTAATTAATTTTTGCCAACAGGTAGTAAGTGGAGACTTGCAAGGATTTTCTCAAAGTACAGTGTCTTTGACCATAAAAAGAGTGTCTGTTGTATTGACAGGACATCTGAAAAACTATGCTAAACTTCCTGACACAATCGAAGCTCAGCGAGACAACATTAGACGATTTTTTGAAATTGCTAATTTTCGAAATGTTGCAGCATGTATTGATTGCACTCATATCCCAATTGGCAATCCTGGAGATGATAATGGAGAAATATTTCGAAACAGAAAAGGAAAATTTTCACTTAATGTTCAAGTAAATTACCACATAATATTAACCAAAATGATTTCAGTCGCATAAATGTGGGATTTTAGGTTGCTTGTGGTCCTGATATGAAAATAATAGATATTGATGTCCGCTACCCAGGATCTACCCATGATAGTGTCATATTTGACCGCAGCTTCCTGCGTGTTCGTTTTGAAACAAATCAAATTGAAGGTGATTATATAATATTCAACATGAAAAATTATTTTTTTCTACATAGATTGTATTTGCCTTTAGGTCTGTTGTTAGGTGATAATGGATATGCTTGCAGAAGGTATCTATTAACACCAATAATTAATCCAGGCCCTGGACAAGAACAGAACTATAATCGAAGCCACATAAGAACTAGAAATATAATTGAAAGAGTTTTCGGAGTATGGAAAAGGCGGTTTCCTTGCCTTCGACAAGGTCTATTAACTAAATTGGAGACCTCTGTAGCAGTTATATGTGCTACTGCTGTTTTATACAACATTGGAAAAACTCTTCAAGAGGAGGAATATGATGACAATGATGTGGAGGATCCCATAGAAAACCACATTGATATAGAAGCTGATAATGATGGCCTAGCATTTCGAAGGGCATTTGTGGCTGTGCATTTTAATTAATAAGTTTTTCAGAAATGCAAAAAAAAATGATGTTAATAAATACATTTAATTATTTATTATTATATAATTTATTGAAATTCTTAATTCAAAAGATGGATTTTTTTTTCTCCAGAATTCTTTTTCCAGTTCCACAGCTTCCATTCTGGCTTGTTGGCATGTTTCAAACGTTTATGCAGCTCAGGATTCTTAGATACTTTAATTGCAGATTGATTATCGCAATACAGAACAACAGTTTCAAAAGACTTTGCATCACTCAAATCCTCAAACAAATATCGCAACCAACAGACTTCACTTGTGGCCAAACTCAAAGCCATTTACTCGGCTTCAGTTGATGAAAGGGCAATAAACAAATCCTGACTTGCACATGATTGATATCTACTAAGAATGTTAATAGCAAGACTGATGTAAGGTCTAGTACATATCATAGCATACATCAAGTTTCCTATCAATGATCTACATTTATTTTCAATATCAGCACTTTCTGATGTATCTCGTTTGAAAACATCATGTCTACTGTTTAAGTCCATAGGAGTTTGGAGGGATTACAATTTTCCATTCCAAATTTCTTTAAACATTTTTCAAGTAACTACTTTGGTTTACTGTTATTTTATCATTTGTCAAAGTTTGTTCAAAAGACATACCCAAAAAATGCTTTATACGACCCAAATCCTTCATTTTGAAATGAATGTTCAAAAGGTCTTTAACCCTTTGTACCTCCAACATATAGCAAAATATAAATCCTATAATGATCAGTTACCTTTGCATATAAACAATATTAATGCTTGGACCGCTTAAAAGACATATCTGTCATTAAAGAATCAAACTTATCACTCCAATTTTTAGGTGAACCTCTAAGCCCATATAAGGATTTATTTAGCTTGCAAACTTTACTAGGGGAATTTTCAAATCCACTAGGTAAGACTATATCGCTCATTGTCTGCAATAGTGGCACAACTCAAAAAACATTGTTTTGAGAAAATCAATAATTAAGATTTGGGTTATACATAGGACACTGTTTTGACTTGAAAATGAATTATGTATAATACGATCATAAAAAGAAATAATTTTATGCCAGTTTTGACTCTTAAGGTAGAGGTTGGAATTTCTAGTTCGGACATTTTGTTATCTAGAATTTCGACTTTTTTGAGTTGTGCCACTATTGCAGACAGTCAGCGATATATACATCATCCTTTATGTCCCCATTTAGAAAAGCGCTACAAACATCAAGTTGATGGACACTTATTTTAAGATTAGTACAAAAAGCCAAGAAAACTCTTATAGAAGTCAATCTAGCTACTGGGCTGTAAACATCTGACAACTCGACATTATACTGTAAAAAACCTCTCGCCACTAACCTTGCTTTAAAAGTAGTTGTCCCACTGTCATCAATTTTCTTCCGAAAAACCCATTTACAGTCAATCAGCTCCTTGTCACTTGGTTGAGTTTCCACACAAGTCCATGTATTATTTTCAGTCAAGGGCAATTTCCTTGTCAATTGCCTCTTTCCATCTTGAACCATTTGAACAGTTTATGGCTTCTTCATATGTAATTGGTTCATTGTCGAATTGCTACATTGACACAAAACTAAAGTCCAAATCAAGTTCATAATCATTTAATTTTTTCGGCCTTCTATAGTCTCTTCGTAAATTATAAGTATTTGCTTCGCCTTCGGTCTCCATTTCTTCAGGTTGGATAATTTCGGGGTTATTTTCATCATTTAAATTTTCAGGCTCACTTTCAATACCATCCTCACTTGTCACTTCCTCACACTGCTGATTTAGCATTTCATCTGGATTTGGACTAGGCTCATGTTTGGAGTCAGAATTTCCTGTCCGTTCAAACAAATTTTTGTTGCTAGGAAGAAAAACCACATCTCTATGGATTTCCACTTTGTTTTTGTCTTGGAATAAATCCTATAGATAGCCTTTTACTTCTTCATCATAACCAACAAAAATACCAATTCTGTTCTTTGGGTCCCAATTTATTCTTGTTTCTTTTGGGGTGTGGACTGAAACTCTTGAGCCAAACTGCTTGAACCTTTTAAAGTCCACTTCTTTGTTTTTCCATAGCTCATATGGAGTTTTGTTCGGTATGGAACTAGTACCTGTTCTATTTATGGTGTAAGTTGCCACATTTATTGCTTCTGCCCAAAATGCTTTGTCATGATCTTGTATCATACTTCTAGCAGATTCGACTAGAGTTCTTATGTCTCTTTCTGCTCTGCCATTTTGCTGTGGTGTATATGGCACAGACTTCTGATGACAAATTCCTTTCTTCTCAAGAATATCTCTAAGTTCATGATTGCAAAATTCCAAACCATTGTCCGTTCTTAAAACTTTTAGCTTCTTTCCAGTTTCCCTCTCAGCCAGTGAAATAAATCTTTCTATAAGCTTTTTCACTTCGGATTTGTGTGCCAAGAAGTATACATACCTATAAGATGAAAAATCATCCTTCAAAAGTAAGAAGTATCGAGCCCCTCCCAAAGAGTAAGTCTCCATTGGTCCGCAAACATCAGCATGTACCAGCTGGAGTAATTCAGTAACTCTTGATGAACTGTTATTGTGGGGCATTCTGTGTTGTTTTCCAGATAAGCACTTTTCGCACACAAAATTTTCTCCGTCATCAACAAACTGAACATTATTTGCACTGAGAACCTTTCTAATGTGGCCAATATTTTGATGAGCTAACTTCTCATGCCAGCATCTTAAAGTTTGAATTTTATTTTGGTTATTCTCAGCTTCTGCAGTAAGCTCCAAAATGTCACTATGATTGTCCATTTGGACTGCATTAGTTTTTCCTATACTTAGCTGCTTTTGGAACTGCATTATGTACAAACTATTACATCGGATTGCAATGGCTCTAGTGCGTCCAGACTTATCCACAAGACTGCTCATATCACTGTCCGAATACATTTGGTAGCCCATGTCTAATGCACAACCGAGAAAAGGTTGAATTTCAGTTCTGGAACATACAATACATTTGAAAGTGTTGTTTTTATGTAGGTGCTTCCATTAAATGCCCATAACTCAACGCAACCAACACCTTTGACATCTAACATGTTACCATTACCCACTTTGACCTTCCTTTTTAAGTGTGTCTCGGACACACTCTGAAATAAATTTTTGTCCCAACACATATGTTCACTTGCACCCGTATCCATACACCAGTCATTTTCACTTAAATGTGTGTCGGATCCAACAAATGCATTGGTCTTTGAAGGTAATTTTCCTTTGGTACCTTTATTTTTGTTATGGTCATCTTTATTTTTGCGAACCTAATTTTCTTCTTCATGGCCATCCTTTTTGCAGTAGGTACAGTTCTTTTTGCCTTTTCCACTAGAATAATTTTTGTTAGGGCAGTTTCTGGCAATATGACCCTCCTTTTGACATTTAAAACACTTATTTCCAGCACTTCCTTGAAAAGGTCTTCCTTGATTTCTACCTCTGAATCCCATTAAGGCGGTTGTGGGTTCCGTAGATGACGAAAACTTCTCTTCTTCAATAAGCAATCGTGATGTCAACTCATCCAATGTTTGATTTTCCGCAGACACCGACTCCCAGGCAGATCGGAAATGCTTAAACCTTTCTGGCAATGCCATCAAAATTTTAGTCATTATCATCTTCTCCGATAGTTCCTCTCCTGCTTGTTTTAATTTACTCCTAAGCTCCTCAAGCTGAGACATGTAAGATGACATAGTTTGATTCCCAAATTCCATGAGGAAAAACTTTTGTTGGAGGAGGTGAACACTAACAACTGACTCTTTGTCATAAACAGCCTTTAGTTTAGCCCACATCTCTGCAGCTGTCTCACAAGATAAGATGTGAGTTAAGGAATCTTGATCCATTCTGGTAACTAATAATTCCTACGCTTTTGTGTCCTCTTTTATCCATTTAGTGATCTCTGCTGTACCAGTACTTGGTTATTGAATGTCACCAGTTACGATGCCATATAACCCTTTTCCTTTTAAAATTACCGATACCTGGAATTTCCATGTTATCCAGTTTCCTCCGTTTAGCTTTAATGTTGCAATCTGGTACTGCTGCTCCATTTTGTCAGGGCTTTTTCCTAAAGTGCTTCAGCTCACGTGTTTTTTACACTATTCTTTTACTGCCCATCACTTTACTCACTTTATACTTTATGTGTCTGGGCCCATAACCTGTTAAGGTTTATGGAAGACAATAAAACACCATTTTGGCGCAAACTAACATTTTGTAGTGACTTTAAATTGTCAGCTTATTCCCTCTATGCGACTAACTACTTTGTCTTCATTGATTATTTATGTTTAGTTTATAGTGCATGATTTTGATTGTACTTTAATTTGTTTTGTATCATCGGTTCCTAATAACATTTTTCTTGTCTTCGTTAATTACTTCTAATGATGATGAGTTTATAATGTATGCTTGTCGTATTTTATTTCTTCCTTTTTTTTTATTTTGTAATTATTTGCCTTTCTGTCCTCAACTTTTTGGCTTACTTCATTTAGGTACTTGCTTATCTGTTTATTATCATTCTGTTACCATTTTATCTAATTAACTTAATTTATACCAGTGTATTTCCTACAGAACAGTTTTTGTAAGTTTTATCAATTATCACTTAAGTGTATTTTACTCATTAATCACTGTGTCGGTTCCTAATGACATTTTTCTTGTCTTCGCTGATTACTTATTTTTAACTTAACTTTCTTCCTTTTTTTATTTTGTAATTATTTGCCTGTTGCCATTTTATCTAATTTACGGTTTCCAACCCTTAACTTTCCTTTAATCAGTTTATTTGTCTTTTATTTTGAGTTTTTTTTTCACTGAAACTAGAATAGTTTTTGTTATTTTTATCAATTATTACTTAAGTGTATTTTACTGATTTGTCACTTTTCTTTTTTAATTTGTTTTATTTTATCGGTTCCTAATAACATTTTTCTTGCCCTCGTTCATTACTTTTATTGTAGTTTATAATGTATGCTTATAGTGTTTTGGCACTGTCGCAGTTTTTCTTATTTTGAATTAGTTGGTCATTTTGTTTTTAAATTTTTATATTATTTTAGTAGTTTGATTCTGTTGTTGTTTTTCTAATTTAGAATCTTCAACCCTTATCTCTATTGTAATCATTTTGTCACATCTTTTTCCTCTTTTCCCATACCTTCCGAACAGTTAATGTACTTTTTATTAATTTGTCGTGACTTTTTAGCTTATTTTATTTACTTGCTTATCTGATTATTATCGTTCTGTTGCCAATTTATCTAATTTAAAGTTTCCAACCCTGACCTTTCCGTAGTCAGTTTATCATTTCTTTTCAGACTTTTTTCATTTCCTACAGAACAGTTTTTGTTATTTTTATCAGTTGCTAATAACATTTTACTTGTCTTCGCTGATTACTTCTGATGATGATGAGTTCATAATGTAAGTTTGTCGTATTTTGTTATTTCTACCTTTTTTTATTTTGTTATTATTTGCCTTTCTGTCCTTAACTTTTTTAGCTTATTCTATTTACTAACTTATCTGATTATTATCATTCGGTTGCAATTTTATCTAATTTAGTGTTTCTAACCCTTAACTTTTTCTAAGGTAGGCTTGTCGTATTTCGTTATTTCTTCCGTTTTTCTTATTTTGTAATTTTTTGCCTTCCTGTCGTTAACTTTTTAGCTTATTTGAGAGTTTCCAACCCTTAACTTTACTTTAATTAGTTTATATGTCATTGCTTTTGAATCTTTTTCGTTCCCTACAGAAGAGTTTTTGTTATTTTTGTATTTTTACCAATTATCACTTATGTGTATTTTACTATTTTACTTAACTTTTTAGCTTATTTTATTTACTTACTTATCTGATTATTATAATTCTGTTGTCATCTTATCTAATTTAGTATTTCTAACCGTTAACTTTACTTTAATCAGTTTATTTGTTATTTCTTATGAGTTTTTTTCATTTCCTACAGAAGAGTTTTTGTTATTTTTATCAATTATCACTTATATGTATTTTACTCATTTATCACAGCTCTTTTTTAATTTGTTTTATTTTATCGGTTCCTAATAACATTTTTCTTTTCTTCGTTGATTACTTATTTCTAGTTTATAATGTATGCTTATTGTATTTCGTTATTTCTTTCTTTTTTTAATTTTGTAATTCTTTGCCTTTTTGTTCTTAACGTTTTAGTTTATTTTATTTACTTGCTTATCTGACTATTATCATTCGGTTGTAATTTTATCTAATTTAGTGTTTCTAACCCTTAACTTTACTTTAATCAGTTTGTCATTTCTATTGAGTCTTTTTTCATTTCCTACAGAAGAGTTTTTGTTATTTTTATCAATTATCACTTATGTGTATTTTACTCATTTGTCACTGCTCTTTTTTAATTTGTTTTATATATCAGTCCCTAATAACATTTTTCTTGTTTTTGTTGATTACTTATTTTTAGTTCATCATGTAGGCTTATTGTATTTTGTTATTTCTTCATATTTAATTTTGTAATTATTTGCCTTTCTGTTCTTAAATTTGTAGCTTATTTTTTTATTTACTTGCTTATCTGATTATTATCATTCTAAGTTAGTTTGTCTAACTTAGGGTTTCCAACCCTTAACTTTACTTTAATCAGTTTATTTGTCATTTCTTTTGAGTTTTTTTTTCATTTCCTACACAAGAGTTTTTAGTATTTCTATCAATTATCACTTATGTGTATGTAATTTTTTGCCTTCCTGTCGTTAACTTTTTAGCTTATTTTAGAGTTTCCAATCCTTAACTTTACTTTAATCAGTTTGTCATTTCTATTGAGTCTTTTTTCATTTCCTACAGAAGAGTTTTTTACTACAATTATCACTTATATGTATTTTACTCATTTGTCACTGCTCTTTTTTAATTTGTTTTATTTTATCGGTTCCTAATAACATTTTTCTTTTCTTCGTTGATTACTTATTATTAGTTTATAATGTATGCTTATTGTATTTCGTTATTTCTTCCTTTTTTTAATTTTGTAATTCTTTGCCTTTTTGTCCTTAAGTTTTTAGTTTATTTTATTTACTTGCTTATCTGACTATTATTATTCGATTGCAATTTCATCTAATTTAGTGTTTCTAACCCTTAACTTTACTTTAATCAGTTTGTCATTTCTATTGAGTCTTTTTTCATTTCCTACAGAAGAGTTTTTGTTATTTTTATCAATTATCACTTATGTGCATATTACTCATTTGTCACTGTTTTTTATTACTTTGTTTTATATATCGGTTCCTAATAACATTTTTCTTGTCTTCGTTGATTACTTATTTTTAGTTCATCATGTAGGCTTATTGTATTTCGTTATTTCTTCATTTTATATTTTGAAATTATTTGCCTTTCTGTTCTTAAATGTGTAGCTTATTTTTTTATTTACTTACTTATCTGATTATTATAATTCTGTTGTCATCTTATCTAATTTAGTATTTCTAACCGTTAACTTTACTTTAATCAGTTTATTTGTTTTTTCTTATGAGTTTTTTTTCATTTCTTACAGAAGAGTTATTGTTATTTTTATCAATTATCACTTATGTGTATTTTACTCATTTGACACTGCTCTTTTTTAATTTGTTTTATTTTATCGGCTCCTAATAACATTTTTCTTTTCTTCGTTGATTACTTATTTTTAGTTTATAGTGTATGCTTAATGTATTTCGTTATTGCTTCCTTTTCTAATTTTGTAATTCTTTGCCTTTTTGTCCTTAACTTTTTAGTTTATTTTATTTACTTGCTTATCTGACTATTATCATTCGGTTGTAATTTTATCTAATTTAGTGTTTCTAACCCTTAACTTTACTTTAATCAGTTTGTCATTTCTATTGAGTCTTTTTTCATTTCCTACAGAAGAGTTTTTGTTATTTTTATCAATTATCACTTATGTGCATATTACTCATTTGTCACTGTTTTTTATTACTTTGTTTTATATATCGGTTCCTCATAACATTTTTCTTGTCTTCGTTGATTACTTATTTTTAGTTCATCATGTAGGCTTATTGTATTTCGTTATTTCTTCATTTTATATTTTGAAATTATTTGCCTTTCTGTTCTTAAATTTGTAGCTTATTTTTTTATTTATTTGCTTATCTGATTATTATCATTCTGTTGTCATTTTGTCTAACTTAGTGTTTCCAACCCTTAACTTTACTTTAATCAGTTTAACTGTCATTTCTTTTGAGTTTTTTTTCATTTCCTACACAAGAGTTTTTGATATCTCTATCATTTGTCACTTATGTGTATTTTACTGATTTAGGATCATTTGTCCCTGCTCTTTTTTAATTTTTTTATCTTATCGGTTCCCAATAAAATTTTTCTTGTTTTTGTTGATTACTTATTTTTAGTTTCTAAGGTAGGCTTCTTTAATTAGTTTATTTGTCACTACTTTTGAATTTTTTTCTTTCCCTACAGAAGAGTTTTTGTTATTTTTGTATTTTAACCAATTATCAATAATGTGTATTTTACTATTTTACTTAACTTTTTAGCTTATGTTATTTACTTACTTATCTGATTATTATAATTCTGTTGTCATCTTATCTAATTTAGTATTTCTAACCGTTAACTTTACTTTAATCAGTCTATTTGTTTTTTCTTATGAGTCTTTTTCATTTCCCACAGAAGAGTTTTTGTTATTTTTATCAATTATCACTTATGTGTATTTTATTCATTTGTCACTGCTCTTTTTTAATTTGTTTTATTTCATCGGTTCCTAATAACATTTTTCGTGTTTTCGTTGATTACCTATTTTTAGTTTTAAGTTTTTAATTTCTGTCTATAGTTTTATCAAACATCTTAAGAGATGTTATGACGAGACTATTAAAGCCTAGCTAGAACACTCTGAAGGAAGCTATTATTTGCGGTTTTTAAGAAAAAAGTGTAAAATTCTTACTTTATTTTTGGGCTACTCATGCTGCGTTGCTGTTATAGATATACGATTAAAAAATGCCTCAAAATGTAGCTTCACTCTTCCACGCTTCTTAAATATTAGTATAAATTTTCGGATAAATGTCAAACAAACCGAGATATCAGCTGTCAAAAGCTTTTCTGGTCCATATCCATTTCCTTATACGTGGATTACGTATGACCTGACTACGTTTAATCCGGACTCACCCTGTATACATGTTTACCAATTGTTTTTTTTTCGATAATTTGAAACGTTTAATAATAAATAAGGCGTTGAATTATGTTTTAGATTATATAAGGTGTCTCAAGGAAGTGGTAAATTAGTATAATGTTTAACGAGCGACGAAAACAGCATTTTCTCTCTCAAGAGAACAGTTTACCAACTGAGGCGAAGCCGAGTTTGGTAATGTTCTCGAGCGATTAAAAATGCTTCTTTGACGCGTAAAACACTATACTTTTCCTTCGACCATGCTAATATTAAGTCTTCATTAATTTTAAAAACAATCTTTCAAAAGTTAAGGCGCGTCATTGTCAACATGTCACCTCGACTGTCCATGAGTCAAATTTCAACACTTTGATTCACTTTTCTGAGGCCCGGGCAGGCAAACCATACATATTTTTGTATGATATCACCATTTTCCATGGTGTTTTATAAGATTAGACCAGTTAAATCGCATTTAATCGGCGATATAAAGGCGAATTCAGAACAACTTATTTTCGTCACTAGAGACGAAAGTGACGCTTTCGGTTAGGGCAAGGTATGACGAAAGTTGTTTATTTTTACATGGTCGTAGAAAAAGATATCTTCATGAATCACTAGAGCTAGAAGTTTCAGTTGTAGGTTTTTTCACACTTACAAACACTGCTCAATAAACCGGATCCCAGGAACCAAGAAATAGTGATGAGTACAAGTAAAAAGTACATGGCTGTGGGCTGCCAGATTTGTCCTACATTAAAACATGGGAAACATTGCCTTCGCCATTTTATCCACAAACAGACGATCGCCCGGATATCGTCCCACTCACATGCTCAATAACTTTTTCCTTTGGTTACTGGTTATGATGTCAGGTTTTAGTTGAGGTTAGTTCAGGTTAGTTCGGTATATAAGTTCATACTTTTGAACATTTTTCCCTCATGCAAAATGAAATCATCTGACTAAAAAACTGAACCGACCTCATTATGAAATTAATATGATTACATAAAAGATTAGTAATAATATTACATTATCCAACAAGCATAATGTATACTATTATATGCAAGTTGGTTGGTCCTCGACTTAATTTACAATTTTTACATAATAATTAATTAGATAACTCGGTCGTCAACACGTGTTGTCTTGATTGTCAAACTCGAAGTGACGTTAAAACCATTATGGCGGCCGCATCAGGACGGCCATAATAGTTGAAACCTTCATTTGTTTTGTTTGTAATTTTCAACATGGCGGAGTCTGCATGCAATTCTTTTGAAGTGTATAACAAAAAAAAAAACAAAAGACGCAGCGTGAATAATGACAACTATTCACGATGTTTTAGTCCAAAGGTAGTAACACACCATATTATGTGCTTACAACCTGACAAATTATGACCACAGCCGGGGACAAAACTTATTATATTACCATATATTACTTAATATCATCACAGCGTATTTTTTATTGCGGACGTGTATTGGTGGAAAAAACTGTAATGGTAGAAAAAAGATATAGGTCACTTATATGTGTCTGAATTATTTCTCTTTGTTTGTGGGTCTGTGACCATCCATTTTAACGCTCCCTGACATCTATAAATAAGTTAACCTGGAAATATAGAGGTCAGTTTTTCAGTCAATAAGCACCAAGTAGACATTCTCAGTTTTATTGGTTCCTATCACAGTCCAGAGTATTCATTTCAAAATATAAGCAAAATAAATATTCCACAAGGAGCCACTAACGACATCTACACGTTCGCCTAAATGCCTCATGATTATATTAAGAATTTTTGTCAAACTAGCTTGATGGGTTACAACAAAGGTACTCAACTACTACACATAAACAATAATGCCAATCGAAAAATTGTTAGACTAAAAAGCACACATCGACTACCTCGTGACATTGGACACACACAGACATCCATCACCCTCGAACACCGCACAAAACTTACATTCCTGAAGGCTCCATCCAACCGAAACGAACCAACTGCACTGTCCCAACGACAAACAAAACGGAAAAAACTAAAATCACCAAAAAAACAAAAACGGATTGCGATTTTCTTATGTTTTTCTGTCAGCTGAAAGACGCCATTGCCGACCACGGCCGCCGACGACGTCGAGACGAAAAACAATCAATAAAAGTGCGATAGCGAAAGTTAGAAACGGTCGCTAGGCAACCGTCGAGCCGATTTCATCCCTCTCGCGGTGCATGTACACGTTTAGGGTGGCCACCCTCTGATGGTGGTTGTTGAAAGGGGTCGTGTTTTTTGCATGTGCGTGGGGAATGCGTTTGAGCCCTGACGACCGTTGTGGAACGTTTAGATTCTGAAGGAAGATTAAGAGAGGGTGGCCACCCACTCTTTACGGCCTTGAGAGTATGTACTGATTTTCCTTTTCAATGGTTTATTACCGACCCGATTAGCGTGGGACATCCTGTATATGTATAGGAGCGTAAACAGATCGGTTTAAAAAAAAAAAAAAATCAAAGTTGTTTGTTGGGAGGCAAATTGGAAAAACTACATTCCCCAAGTAATTGTAAATAAAAAAATCCCAGAGTAATAGAACTAACTAACAGACCAAAGTATAAATAATAATAATTCTACTATTGACGTTTCTTACCTTATCTTCTGCTTCTTCAGCCCGCCCTTCAGCTTCCAGTACTCTTTGCTCCAGCTCGGAAAGCTATAACAAAAATAAATTCTCTTAATAATAAGTTTTATATATTTGTGTAAAAGGTTCAGTAAAGTTTCCAAATAAAACTGTTGTTAACAAATATTTTACGTTAGTGAGCAACTTTCTTTCTTGGAAGTTTTTAATGGAAACAACCATATTTTTATTTTAATAAAAAACACTAGTAATTTAGGTCGTCTTTTCTTTATGTGTTCTCCATTCTTCCTGTTATCTAGCGTATTTTATCAAAAAAAAAAGACACTAAAAGGAAATAAGCACCCCACCTTGCCATGCAATTGTACCACACTGTATACAAACAAGTTGGTCAGCAAAAATCTTGAGTTGGTTTGTTTATGGTCTGCTTTTGTCACAAACGCGCAGTTTTTTTTTTTTTTTTTTGTTTGACCACGCGCGCGGGGCCTTCATAGTTTAGGAAATCCGAACGCTGTGGGCAAAGTACTTTTGAAGTTTTGTAGGGTAAGACCACGCGCGCGGAGCGCCCATAGTTTAGGAAATATCCCAACGTTCCTCAGATGTAGCCCAAACTGCCGTAAAATTATTAACAAAGAACCTGAAGATACCTAAAAGTAACTGAAATGTCGAAACGTCTCAAATACCTTATTTCATATTAAGTAATAGGTAAACAGGTAAAAAACGTGCTAAAATTCATAAAAAGATATAAAATGGTACCACGAGTACCCATATCAAAGTTGCCATTTATGACATATTGTTTGTGATTGTGAACAGAATCTACAATTGAAATTTCAGTTTTCTAGCTTTAGATGTCCCTAAAAATGTAGTACTAAATCAGAAACCAAAGGCACTATTTATAATAAGAGAATAAAAAACCTACAAAAAAGTATTGTTACACAAAAAAAAACTAAAGTTAAATGTTGCATCATTATTTGGGACACCGTATACTATTTAAAACAGAAATCAACGCTCTATTTATCATAAAACTACTGGAACTTACGCAATAAATTAACAGATCATGAATTTACATATCAATCAATTTACATAAAAAAATCCTAAAATTCTAGGTTACAACACTTTTTTGGGGCACTCTATACTATCCAAAACATAAATATATGCCCTATTTATCATACGACTACTAGAACCTATGAATAAAATCGATTACTATTGATTTATATGGGAAAAGTCGATATTTCTATATTAAGCATATGAACCTCTCCCCAACTGGCCCAAAAACCTAAATTTTTAGATAAAAATCGTGAATTTCAGCCTTCAACAGCTTATATCGCGTTTTAATGAGGATTTATCTCAAAAGCTATAAGAGGAGCAAAAAAAGTACAATAATTTTAGAGTTTTTTAACAATTTGTGGATTAAATGGCGAAGGAAATGTTCTGCAGTAAATATTACTAATATCTGACAACACCAGACTCCTTGAATAATTCAAATTGCTTTCATTACTAAGTTTTAATAACTCTTTCATTGCCTATATCTAACATTTTATTCTGGCTTGTCTACGTACTAAATAATCCGCCCTTTCTATGTAAAATACACACTGATTATGGACCTTTTCTGCATTATTAGCATATATTAGCTTCCTGCATCATTTTTTGACCCACCCTATACTATCTAAAACAGAAATCAACGTCCTATTCATTATAAAACGACTCGAAGTAACAAATAAAATCGATTACTATAGATTTAAATGACACATATAGAAAATTCTATGTTAAACATATGGGGCTCTCAAACCGGCCCAAAAAACTAAATTTTGAGATAAAAATCGTGCATTGCTGCCTTTAACAGCTAATATCTCGTTTCGATGAAGATTTATCAAAAAATTTATAAGAACAGCTAAGGAAGTAGAAGAATAGAGCTACACGTAGAGCCCATTTTCGAAGCTCTGACTAGAACAGTAACTGAGCACGGGTGGCCCAAAAATAAGGTACAAATTTTGCACTTTTTTCAAATTTTCTAAAAAACCGTGAAAGCTAGCTTCTTTCTGATACATGCATCTGATAGCCCTTGATGACCTCTACATACATCATATTAACCGGCATATCGAGAAACCTTACCGTTTCCAAGATAAACAGAAAAATGTAAAAGTTTCAAAATTTTCAAAAGGGGTAGTAGTTCGTGAAAATTTTCAGCCAAAATCGATTGTCATAGATTTTATCAAAAATAGTCTCATATGAAAGAGGGGACAAAAATATGTAAAAAATTTGCAATTTTGGAATTTTCGGTAATTTCCTTCCCCATCAAAATGGCGCCAAAAACGTTATTTTTCCACTTTTTATCGACATTTTAATACTTACATCTATATAATTCGAAAACTAAACATGGTATAACGATGCTATTGACACCCATGAATAGAGCATTCTCGACCACAAAATACCTGCTTAATTTGTCGTTCAAGATTTTTAATTTAGTTGACGTAATGTTCGATGAAATAAAAACATTAGGTAATTTTTGCAAAATTTTAATAGTTTTTCACTTCCTATGAGACCGTTATTAAACTTAGCAAAATAGTAATTAACGTTTTGAACAGTATTTGAGACGACTCACACTTAATTGAAATACTGTAGTGCTATTGTCATAAATGGCTTTGCTATAAAATGGCAAAAGTCACTCTACCCCTATCAATGAAAAATTTAATCAGTTAAATCTCGGAACCTAGAAACGATAAAATCGAACAGTTAGTACCAGTCAAATGGGCTTCGTTAAAGCTATTTTGTCAGTCATATACGAAAAACTAATTGTTTGGGCGTGGCACATTAATAAAACAATAATTGTAATAAAAGAGAATACGCTGATGATGGCCTATAGTAAGTGTAAAGTCGAAACGTCGGATATATTTGGTTTCAGCGCCCTTTAGCAACAGTGAGTAAGTTGTAGCAAAAAAATGTAATTTTGTTAAAAAAGTTTCCAAAATAGAACCTTTGGTACCCGCGGCAAGGTTCAGGACCTTAGAGACCTCTAGCCCAACCCATAAAGTAGCCATATACCAAATTTCAGCTTTCTAGCTCAAACCGTTCCAGAGATATCGGCTTCAAACCAAAATTTTTCAGGCCGCCATCTTGGATTTTTAAAAATACCATTTTTAGCGAAATTTACAAAAGGGAAACCTACCATTCGATTTTCAAGTCGATATCACTATCGGTTCATAAAACATCTATAACCTAGTTATGGTCAGCTACATAGCTATGTCGGCTATATTACCATTCATGGTACCTCAATGGGCACCCAGCGTCCAAAGTTGAACCATGTATCATTCACAGTTCTCTAAATATTAACGTTATTCAGCTACTGTAGCTATGATAGCTGAGTCAGCTATATTACAATTTATGATACCCCCATAGGTACCTACCATCCAAATTTGAACCATGTACCATCAATGGTATCCTAAATACAACCTTTTCTACATTCCTCCAATTTAAAATCCATGCTTATGTGCTATGTTGCTGCCGTCGCCGCCTTTTTGAGATGCTATTTTGCGCTAGTATTACATAAGGGAAATGTATCATTCGATATCACCATCGGTTCATAAAACAGCTATAACCTAGCTACCGTCAGCTACATAGCTATGTCAGCTATACTACCATTCATGGTACCACAATGGGCACCCAGCATCCAAAGTTGAACCATGTATCATTAACAGTTCTCTAAATATTAACGTTACTCAGCTACTGTAGCTATGATAGCTGAGTCAGCTACATCACAATTTATGATACCCACATAGGTACCTACCATCCAAATTTGAACCATGTACCATCAATGGTATCATAAATACAACATTTTCTATATTCCTCCCATTTAAAATACATGGTTATGTGCTATGTTGCTGCCGTCGCCGCCTTTTTGGGATGCTATTTTGCGCTAATATTACATAAGGGAAACCTACCATGCGATTTTCAACTCGATACGACCATCGGTTTATAATACTTTATGAAACAGCTATATCTCAGCTATGGTCGCTACGATATCTACATCAGCTATTCATATTTTATGGCATCTCAGTAGATTACCCACCATTCAAATTTGAACCAACGGGTAAACGGACGTAATTTAAAAGCCTGGTGATGGCGGATATTGAACGAACAAAACGTTGTAAGGCACCATGTAGCCGTAGTAAGGCACATACCAAATTTCGGCTTTCTAACTTTAATCGTTTCAAAGATATCACCGATTTCTTTAATCGCTTACGTCACGGCCGGTAGTTATATTTAGTCTACATTTTATATTCGAGTTGAAACTCTAAATCCGATAAAGTGGGTCTTTGATTTAGGAGAATTTTTTTGACATAAATCCGGACACGAACTTTTCAAATCGACCAGTCTTTGTGAAAACGACCTCGAGGACCGGGCATTTTGCCAATAATCTTCCTAGAAATGTTCAAATTTTCCCCGGCCAGACAGTTTTCCAGGCTTTTCGGCCGATTTTCCTTAGTCTGAGGCTTTAAAGTTAATGTTTACATTTCGGAAATCTCAGCTGTCAGTTGCAGATGGGCGCGGCCGCCGAATGCTTCCGACACCAGGGGCAAACCATCAATATTGATTGCTAAATTGATTCAATCAGAATCAGTAATTAATATTTCATGTTTTTTGAACAGATAAAAAATGGTTGATTTTACACCAAAGTAACCAACTTTATTTGATGTTTTATAGACTACACAAAATGCAAATTTGACGTTTTTGAAAACAAAATAGATTAAGATTATGGCGAAAATTCGTTAAAAATTACTCAAAACATTTAAAAACGCAAGTCATCATGCTTTTGAAGAAATTCATTTTTGTGACTAAATCAGGCAAAACTGATTAAACTCTTCTATTTTGTTGTTTTTAGTAAAATTGTTGGTTCAAAATAAGGAAAATTAGGCTGAAAACATCTGAAAATGCAAGTTTGCTGTTTTTCGAGAAAGTCAGTTAAGAATTACGGCCAAAGCTCAGTTAGAAATGACTTAAAACTATAAAAAAAAATCAAATTTAAAAAAATCATTATATCTTAACTAAACAAAATAAACTAAAATTGAGGCAAAAATTCGTTAAAAATTACTCAAAACGTTTAAAAACGCAAGTCTTCATGCCTTTGAAGAAATTCAATTTTGTGACAAAATCAGGCAAAACTAATTAAACTCTTCAATTTTGTTGTTTATGGTAAATTTACATTTTTGGTTCAAAATAAGGAAAATTTGACTGAAAACGGCTCAAAATGCAAGTTTGGTGTTTTTCGAGAAAGTCAGGTGAGAATTATGGCCAAAATTGAGTTAGAAATAACTTAAGACTATAAAAAATACAAACTTAGAGTCTTTGAAAACAAAATAAATTAAAATTGAGGCAACAGTTGGTTAAAAATGACTCAAAGCCTCTAAAAATGAAAGTCTTAATATTTTTGGATAAATTCAATTTTATGGAAAAATCAGTCAAAACTGATTAAACACTTCTACTTTGTTTTTGACAAAGTTACATTTTTGGTCCGAAATAAGTGAAATTTGACTGAAGACGTCTCAAAGTACCAATTTGTTGTTTTTCAAAAAATTTACGTTAAAATTAGGGCCAAGATCGGTTAAAAATTACTTAGAGTTTGTAAAAATGCAATTTTGAAGCCTTTGGAAAAATTCAGGTTAGAATTAGTTAAAAATGGTCCACATGGTTTGTTACTCTGTCTTTATTGTCAGTAGTCGCATGTCCAAGGAGCCGCAAAGCGTCATTCGCACGAAATCTAATAGATGTCGCTGATCAATAGCTGCTATTTAAATCCTGCCGCTAAAGGCGAATAAAATAAAACTTGAAATAATAATTTTAGTAATAAATAGTATGCTTAAAGTAAGCGAAAATAGCGATCAGTTGAAAGGCTGGAGTTAAACCCAACATATCAGTAAAATAAATAAAATAAATATACAAACTACATGGAAATTTAATTAATTGAAAATACACATTGTAGCTGATGTAAGCAATTTAAGATCATTTTTTATTTAAATTTTCAAGTATAAGAACTTTTCACTATTTTTATTATAAATAAAAAACCGAAAATCGATTATTTACCTGGATAATTATAAAATTTCTATTGGACATCCACCAAGGAGGCAATTCCGCTCACGTATTTTTATATCCGCTTTTGGATGCTGAATGAATACCCAATGGACCTACCAAAACAAGATCCTATTCGATATCCATTAGAGATACAATGGATTTCCATTAAATGTTATGTCCGTTGAAGAATATTTCATTTCGTTCTCTCTCTTATTCAGTGACTACTTTCGTGTTATATTCCAATAAACCTTTACTCCCCATAGAAGAAACGTATTTGGACGTTGAGTACTTTATTCTAAATTGAATGTAATTTCAGAAAATTTCTTATGGTGAATGTTGGATATGTTACATGAAACGGATCCGCCGAAATTGGTCAACTAGACACCGTTAACGCCCTCGAGGGAGCCTAGAGGGAACCTCGAGGAAACCTAGAGAGTGCGTCCCCAGGTGACGGATAGTGGAGACGTGGTGGACGTCGCTTCGGAACCATTCGGGATTTTCGGCAAAAATTTCAAAAAATCTGCATCTTTCGCTTCAAAATTCAATTAAGCCCATTTCGCGACGTCCCAGCTAAAAGTGATTCCTAAGTCCCAAAAAAAAACATTCCAGGGTATCCCCTGGGATAGAAATCCAGTCGATAGGATGCACGGTCTCGGCACAAATAGGCCTCAAAGTGGCAATTTGAAATTTAAACTTTAAAAATTCGTCAAAATTCCAAATTCAAAGCTAGGCCCTTGATTTTTGGCATGGTTAAGGGCCCATATGTGCACTACCTCCCTGAATTATTTCAGATTTTTTGCTGAAAAAATGTCGAATGTACAGAGTGAAATGTGAGAAAAGTACACCAAAATTGGCAAAAAATGCGGCACAAAAAAACGTTTGTAGCTCACCCGGTATAAGAGCTAGACCAAAACTAATAACTGATTTTTTTCTCTCCACGTCTTCTAGTTGCCCATATACCACCGAAGCTGGATCGCTCCATAATTTTCGTAAAAATCACAAAAAACTACCTTCAAATTTTGGACACTTTTCCTTAATTGTCTTTGGACGTTTTTTTGACCACTCTGTATTAAAGTGACGCCTTTGGCGAGATAGGATTAAAAGTAGCCAAGGATATGCCCTTTTCCCCTGGTACCATCGTTATTGGGCCAGTCGTCTAACTAAAGGGGTCCAGAAGGCCCAGAAGTGGACCATTACAAAATTATTTTTAAAAAACCGTCCCAACTTTGCGATTTTTTGTAAATTTTCCTATTTAACTTATCGGAATTAGACATCAAAATTTATCATCTACAATATGAGGAAATCTACCCATGGAGAGCCCTATATCCCATATAGCCCCAGAGTTACGGTAAAGACGTCGTAAATTTGGGTACCTAAAAAACCGCATTTTTGAGTTTGGTACGCCACTGGTCAGTCCCCCCCCGCACGTACCGAAAAACCGACCACATTTTTGGAAAGCCCATTCATTTCTGTACCTACGCCCCTCGAACGAAAATCCCGTCAAGTGAGCAGTTTCAGAGTTATAAGCGTCGAAATGGAAAAAATACCAAAAATCTACAACCAAATTGGCTTCTGGGAGACCGCTTTATATCCTCACTGGCGTTCGGATAATAAAAATCGCATAGCTAATGATCCACAAAAGAAATGTCGTTGACTTTCTCATTGATTTATTAGTTATGGGCAAAGCCAATATTTCTCAGTAACAGCTAATGCGATAAAATATCCACAAATATTAACACCCTATATAAAAAAAAGATAATAAAGTATAAAGTCGTCCAAGGAAAACCAGTTTTCAAAGTTCAAAAGGGAGCCGTAGCTAATGATCCCCACAAGACATTTTTGATTTTCACATTAATTTCAGTGATGGGCTAAGCTAATCTTTCTCGTTAACAGCCAGTACGAAAGGATGTCTCAATCTGACAAAAATTAACACCCTGTATTAAAAACCAATAAATTTTCCAAGTTTAACCGGTCTGAATAGGAAAAAAAGAGAGCCATAACTAATGATCCAGAGAAAACGTGTCGTTGACTTTCACATTAAATTAATAGGGATGGACTAAGCCAATATTTCTCGATAACAGCTAATACTACAAAGTGACAAAAGTCAGCACCCTGTAAAAAAAACAAGTACCTACATTTCTCAAGGTTAATTGGTTTTAAGAGAGCCAAATCTAATGATCACCACAAGAAGTGTTGTGAACTGTCACATTAATTTACTAGTGATGGGCTAAGCCAATACAATGTATCAAATTGAATGACAAGATATAGCACTATGTACTAATAAAAATATATATATTTTTCCAGGGTTGACCAATTTTCAAATGAGAGAAAGAGAGTTAGAGCTAATGATTCACAAAGGACGTGTCGTTGACTTTCACAATAAATTAATAGTGATAGGCTTAGCCAATATTTCTCGATTACAGCTAATACAAAAAAGTAACAAAAAACACCCTGTATAAAAAACAAAACAAGTACATTTCCTAGGGTTAATGACTCATAAGAGAACCATAGCTAGTAATCGATAGAAACAGGGACGTTGATTAGTGATGGGCTAAGCCAATATTTTTCAGTTACTGCTAATACGATAATAATATAATGTCTCAAGCTTACTGATAAAATATAGTACTATGTATGAGAAAAATAAATTTTCCAGACTTTACCACTTTTCAAATGAGAATAGAGAGCCTTAGCTAATGGTCCACAGAATCCATGTCGTTGAATTTGACATTAAATTAATAGTGATGGGCTATATTTCTCGATAACAGCTGAAACAATAGAATGACAAGATCTGGGTTAATCAGTTTTAAGGGGTTAACTGAGGTTTATCAATTTTGAGGCTAGCCCTGGTTAATCCGTTTTTGGGAGCCATAGATAAATGATCCACAGAAGCATTTTCGTATTAAGTTAATAGTGATGGGCTAAGCCAATATTTCTCAATAACAGCTAATACAACAGAATAAAAAAATTTAGCACCCATTATAAAAACAAAACAGATAAATGCACGGTTAATCGCTTTTAAGAGAGCCCTAGCTAATGAGTCATAGAAGCAGTGTAGTTAACTTTCACATTAATTTACTAGTGATGGGTTAAACCAATATTTCTCGATAACAGCTAATACGATGGAATGACAAATTTCAGTATTCTGTATTAAAAAAAAAACAAATACATTTTCCATGGTTAATCAGTAATAAGGGAGCCATAGCTAATCCATAGAAGCAGTGTTGTCGACTTTCACACTGATTTACTAGGGATGGGGTAAGCCAATATTTCTCAATAACAGCTGATACGATAGAGTGACAAAATTTAACACCTTCTATAAAAAAAGCAGTTAATGCAGGGTTTATCACTTTTAAGACAGTCCTAGCTAATGATTCATGGAAGCAGCGTAGTTAACTTTCACATTAATTTACTAGTGATGGGTTAAGCCAATATTTCTCGATAACAGCTAATACGATGGAATGCCAAACTTCAGTATTCTGTATTAAAAAAAAAACAAATACATTTGCCAAGGTTAATCAGTAATAAGGGAGCCATAGCTAATCCACAGAATCAGTGTTGTCGATTTTCACACTAATTTACTAGGGATGGGGTAAACCAATATTTCTCAATAACAGCTGATACGATATAGTGCCAAATTTAACACCCTCTATAAAAAAAAGCAGTTAATGCAGGGTTAATCACTTTTAAGACAGTCCTAGCTAATGAGTCATAGAAGCAGTGTAGTTAACTTTCACATTAATTTACTAGTGATGGGTTAAACCAATATTTCTCGATAACAGCTAATACGATGGAATGACAAACTTCAGTATTCTGTATTAAAAAAAAAACAAATACATTTTCCAAGGTTAATCAGTAATAAGGGAGCCATAGCTAATCCATTGAAGCAGTGTTGTCGACTTTCACACTGATTTACTAGGGATGGGGTAAGCCAATATTTCTCAATAACAGCTGATACGATAGAGTGACAAAATTTAACACCTTCTATAAAAAAAGCAGTTAATGCAGGGTTTATCACTTTTAAGACAGTCCTAGCTAATGATTCATGGAAGCAGCGTAGTTAACTTTCACATTAATTTACTAGTGATGGGTTAAGCCAATATTTCTCGATAACAGCTAATACGATGGAATGCCAAACTTCAGTATTCTGTATTAAAAAAAAACAAATACATTTGCCAAGGTTAATCAGTAATAAGGGAGCCATAGCTAATCCACAGAATCAGTGTTGTCGATTTTCACACTAATTTACTAGGGATGGGGTAAACCAATATTTCTCAATAACAGCTGATACGATATAGTGCCAAATTTAACACCCTCTATAAAAAAAAGCAGTTAATGCAGGGTTAATCACTTTTAAGACAGTCCTAGCTAATGAGTCATAGAAGCAGTGTAGTTAACTTTCACATTAATTTACTAGTGATGGGTTAAACCAATATTTCTCGATAACAGCTAATACGATGGAATGACAAACTTCAGTATTCTGTATTAAAAAAAAAACAAATACATTTTCCAAGGTTAATCAGTAATAAGGGAGCCATAGCTAATCCATTGAAGCAGTGTTGTCGACTTTCACACTGATTTACTAGGGATGGGGTAAACCAATATTTCTCAATAACAGCTGATACGATATAGTGCCAAATTTAATACCCTCTATAAAAAAAGCAGTTAATGCAGGGTTAATCACTTTTAAGACAGTCCTAGCTAATGATTCATAGAAGCAGCGTAGTTAACTTTCATATTAATTTACTAGTGATGGGTTAAGCCAATATTTCTCGATATCAGCTAATACGATGGAATGACAAACTTCAGTATTCTGTATTAAAAAAAAAATACATTTTCCAGGTTAATCAGAAATAAGGGAGCCATAACTAATCCCGAAAAGCAGTGTTGTCGACTTTCACAATCATTTCTAGGGATGGGCTAACCCAATATTTCTCAATAGCAGCTAATACGATAGAATGACAAATTTTAGCACCCTGTATAAAAAAAAGGTTAATACAGGGTTAATCACTTTTAAGAGAGCCGTAGCTAATGATCCATGGAAGCAGAGTCGTTGCTTTTTACATTAATTTACTAGTGATGGGCTAAGCCAATATTTCTCGATAATAGCTAATACGATAGAATGACAAACTTCAGTATTCTGTATAAAAAAAACATTTTCCAAGGTTAATCAGTATCAAGGGAGCCATAGCTAATTCATAGAAGCAATTTTGTCGACTTTCACACTGATTTACTAGTGATGAGCTAAGCCATTGTCGATAACAGCTAGTACGATAGAATACCAAAACTTAACACTCTGTATAAAAACATACGTTTAATCAATGACTAATCAGTGTTAAGGAAGCTATAGCTAAATGATCCACAAAAGCAGTGTTGTCGACTTTCACAATAAATAGTGATGGGCTAAGCCAATATTTTTCGATAACAGAACGATAGAATATAAAATATTAACACCTTGTATAAAAAAAAATTTAATCCTTGGTTAATCAGTGTTAAGGGAGCTATAGCTAAATGATCCACAAAAGCAGTGTTGTCGACTTTCACATTAAATAGTGATGGGCTAAGCCAATATTTTTCGATAACAGAACGATAAAATATAAAATATTAACACCTTGTATAAAAAAAATTTAATCCTTTGTTAATCAGTGTTAAGGGAGCTATAGCTAAATGATCCACAAAAGCAGTGTGGTCGACTTTCACATTAATTTACTAGAGATGGGCTAAACCAATCTTTCTCGATAACATATAGAACGATAGAATATAAAAACTTAACACTCTGTATTAAAAAAGAACATTTAATCCTTGGTTAATCAGTGTTAAGGGAGCTATAGCCAAATGATCCACAAAAGCAGTGTTGTCGACTGTCACAGTAAACAAATAGTCTTGGGCTAAGCCAATATTTCTCTATAACAGATAGTAAGATAGAATACCAAAACTAAACACTCTGTATAAAAAAAAACATTTAATCCATGGTTAATTAGTGTTAAGGAAGCTATAGTTAAATGATCCACAAAAGCAGTGTTTTCGACTTTCACATTAATATACTAGTGAGGGGTTAAGCCAATATTTGTCGAGAACAGATAGAACGATAGAATACAAAAACTGAACATCCTGTATAAAAAAACATTTAATCCATGGTTAATCAGTGTTAAGGAAGCTATAGCTAAATGGTCCACAAAAGCAGTGTTGTCGACTTTCACATTAATTGACTAGGGATGGGCTAAGCCAATATTCCTCGATAACAGTTAATACGATATAATGACAAACTTTAGCACCCTGCATAAAAAAACAGATTGATGAGTTTTAAGACAGCTATATCTAAATGATCCACAGAAGCGGTTGTCTCAATTTTCGCATTAAGTTAATAGGGATGGGCTAAGCCAATAATTATCAATAACAGCTAATAGGATAGAATGACAAAATTTTGCACTTTGTATAAAAAAACAAGTTAATACAGGATTACTCACTTTTAAGAAAGCCACAGCTAATGATCCACAAAAAGAGTGTCGGTGACTTTCACACTAATTTACTAGTGATGGGTTAAGCCAATATTTCTCAATAACAGCTAATACTATGAAATAACAAAATTTAGCACTCTGTATACAAAAAGAGATTAATGCGGGATTAATCACTTTTAAGAGAGCGATGGCTAAGGATCCACAGAAGCAGCATCTTGTTGACATTCACATTGATTTATTAGTGACTAACCTGAACTGACCTGAGCTAAGCCAATTAGCTTAATGGCCACGGTTACAGCTAATACGAGGGTATTTCTCAAAGTAACAAAATATAGCACCTTTATACAAATACTAGAACTTTATTACCAACCTTAATACTGCTCAAATTATCAAATTTAGAAAAATGTCCTTAAATAATTTTGAGCAGTTTTCTTCTTGATTTAAATGTTTAATATTAAATTACACAACAATGGTGACGAAGTAGGTACAACGACATTTCCTGCCAAACGTCGGGCGCCCACTTTACAGCAGCAGAGGCGTTATCTTTTCATTAAACTAAATTGGCGCCAAAAGGTAGCCAAATTTAATTAAGAGCGGGCTGCAAGAATTCATCCTGACAAAATCCTGCTAAACCGCCACGTTTATATCCGGTTTATATCGAGGCATTTATTAAGATTAAACGGGAGATTATCATCTTGATGGGAACGCCTTTCCGTCTCGCATAATTTCCAGATAATCCTGGCACAATGTGCGCAATATTTGCCCTACCGCTCTCAAATGGCGATTATTATTAGCCGAGGAAAGGAAAATGTTGCCAAGAAAACGTTTTCTAGAAAAACTGAAAAACTTGTTTTCGTCTGGATGGAATATTATGTGGTAAGCGGTAATCAATAGTTTTACCGTAATCAATAAACTGTAGAGAGTTCCTGCAAATAGAACTTATTAACACTGTTGTTTACGGCTCCATCTAGTGCCGCAGCGGGAAAAGGTCGAAGTGTGTTCTTTAAAGTAGAGATGGCGCTCGCAGTAGCCAGGACAGAATTTTAGACTGTGTTCGGTTCTGATCTCGCAGGACACGATTATCACGTGATCTTGAATTCACACATAAGACATTTAATTTTATTGACATCAAGTAGGCGTTAAAAATTTCACTGACATTTTTATCGTTTATTTCCTTAACATGTGCTGAAAGAATTGAGGTTGAATATATTTCTAAGGTAACGAGATGGCAAAAATAAGTGATTGAGTTATAGGTATAGGCAGTGACTTTTTACTACTAGACTCAAACATGGTTATGAGTCGCAGAATAGACTCAGAGTCCAAAATGTCCAACATTCTTTTATTCTACCGATCTCTTTCTACATTATGGCCTCTGATTGGTTAGTTTTCTTATGGCACCATTGACACCTCGAGTGGCACTTTTCCGACCGACGTACAAGGTAGGTATTCCATTTTAGGCTCTTTTGCGGGGTGTCTTCCTTATTTTTACAGATAGAGGGTTGCGGTTCTCGCGACAGTGTGTTATTTTTTCTAAAATTACAGATGGCGCTAACAAAATGTTTACAGCACTTTTGGTTTTTGTAAGTAAGTAGAATCCAGTGGCGCACATAATTTTCACACCAGTAGAGAGTTTGTGGGAGACGCTCCTCCTCCCAATCTCACTCCTCCTCCGAAAACCTATGAGAGAGCAAACTCCTTCTCCGTTCGATACACAACCATTGCCCCACCACCATTACCCCCACCATCATCATTTACTTATATAAATATAGAAATGCAAGTTGTGGTAAAAACAACAAGAGATAGCTTACAGTTGAAAAGGGTTTATTTACAAAAATGTCGTTCTCTAAATTTGCTAGTCAAAGTAATGATTACTTGTCAAATAGTAAGAAAAATAGTATGAGTGGAGCAAATAAGAATGTTTTAAATATTGTGAATACAAAGTTTTTTTATCTTAACAGTTCTTTCACAAAATTTGTTTTAATTGGAATTAGTGTAAACGACTTTTCACTCAAAATAGTAATTGGAGGCAGAAATGGATTCTACATGACTCCGAGTGAAGATGAGTGGATCACCTTTTGCAAGTATGAAGGTGTAATTGCAAATTATTTCTACTATCCTGGTGTTGATACATCTACCATTCAATGTGAAAACATTACTTTAAGTTTTGAGTTTTGAGAAAGACTCTAATTATATCTATCTTGGCCAGGAATCCATTGATAGTTTGTGGAAACTGAAAGATTTGATAGCATATAGAATTTCTATTATAAAAGAACAAAACTTCGAAAATTACTTTAATGTGTACAAAACATCAACTGCAAATCAAATTGGCACTCACCAATGTTTATAATGTTTTAAATCCAAGTGAAAATCCAAATAGTGAGAATGTGAGCACCATGTTGGAGTTTCTAATATTATATCCAGAAAGCCGATTGTAGAAGCATGGAACAAAAAGGAAATATTATAAAGAAATATGTGACTATTAGTGAAAGTAGTAATAAACTACATGTGCTAAGAACGTGGGAATTTGCATATGGACAAGCTCGATAAAGTGAATATCATCAATTATATTGTGACAGACTGCGATTCGAAAAAAGAACTGCTAGCTGTAGTTACATAATTAATCCTATACTAAGTGAAGAGCATAGAAATAAAATATATCTAACCCTATGTAATAAGAATTAATATAATAAAACTATTATTCTTAATGACTTGCATTTTATTAAAATATATTACAAAACATTAGTTTTATTAATCCATGAATTATGTGATTTATCGAACCCCAACCACTTTACATACACCTTATTGCCTTTACGTCTTAACACTTTCTCAACCAAATAGGCATCTGGATATTTAACATGTTGTAACTCTTCTTCATAGAAAGCACCTTCAATATCCTCATTTCGCTGATCTCTTAAAAGGTATGTTCTTGGATTTGTCAGTTTCACGTTCCTTATTTGAAAAACTTCGAGAAACTACAAAACACTTTCTATGTCTTCATAGCTCAAATCAATTAACTCATTATTTGGTAAGTCAATTAATGGTGTCAATTCCGTCAATTCAGTTGTGGGCTCTATGGGTTCATCTTCTTCAACTATTGGTGTTAACTGAACTAATTCACTCATACTTATTTTACTAATATCTGTCTGCTTATACTTTGTAAACCAAACTAATCTTCGAACTTAAACGCTCGTATAAGTATCATGCAGTATTAGTGGTGGGGCAATGGTTATGTATCGAACGGAAGAGTTTGCTCTCTCATGGGTTTTCGGAAGAGGAGTTTGCTCTCTCATAGGTTTTCGGAGGAGGAGGAGGAGGGTCTCCCACAAACTCTCTACTCACACCTAATGATTCAGTTACAATTTAAAAATAGAAAGATATCTACAGAGCATTCCATTAAAAAGAACCTTCGTTTGTTTTTATTTTATTGAAATTATTCCTTGCAAAAAAAATTCTGCTATTTGAAAAGAGGCGAAACTCGAGTAACCAGAGAGAAATCTTTTTGAATCTACTATTTTTAGTTATAATATTTTCTAAGCTTTCCAGGTCACCTAGTATTCTAATTAGGATAGATAGTAGATAGATAATCAGAGATATTATTTAATTGTCATTCAAATAATATTAGCGGTTTTAATATTAATTTCAAGATGTAATATTTGAGCATACAAACAAGTTCTATTTTACGTTAATTTGCTTCCCGACTCTTATTGATTTTTCATCAAGACCGCCATCCACAACCCCCCAAAAAAAAAGGGCACATTTTCAAATTTAAGCCGAAGGGTCCATTATATTTGATTCGAGTCAGCAAGATGTTTCCACCAAGACCATTGTTTACGTTTACCCGAAGAGCCCCGCTGGAAATCTCGACGCTTAAAAGTAATAATAAATCAAACGAAATGGGTTGCAGTAGATTCCGGCAAATATATATTGCAGCCTTCTGTTGACCGTAAAGATCCTCGTCCGAATATACGAGCGATATAAAATGTCTGATCGAATAACTTTCAGGGAATACTTTGTCGCAGCTTGCACCTTTTGCTCAGCTAAGCGCGTCACCTACGTCACATTTTTTGGCATTTCGCCCCACCCCCGGAACAAATCTTGACTAATTTTTTATTAAAGCTCCACGGTGCTTTTCTATTATCGTCGTGGCACAGGCGAGGTCAGAATACACCAGGGGGTGGCTTATATCTCGTACGTGCCGGGAAATTTAAGACGTTCTGATTGCTAAACAAGCGCAACACGTGGCCTTGCATTTATCTATTTCAGTTCAGTTCTGAACTACTTCTCTGCGGAACGAAAGCCCAGCGGGAACTGTAGATTTCATAATTTCAGTGCATATGATACACATTTTATTAGTCTGTAGGGGAAGACGAAGTTCACGTCCCTACAGACGATTCATTCTGTCAAGTTGGATTGTATCGCGGATGATGGAATATTTTCTTTGAACAGTGAACAAAATTGTAGATTATTGGCAGAAAAAAATCCCTATTGATGTATTTAAGCACTACCAAAATGTTAATGTATGGGCTGGAAATGTTGAGGTTAAGATTATAACTTTACAACTGTTGCTTTATAAATGTGCCACTTCCAAATAATGAGTTTTGCTTAGTTTAATAACATATTCATAGGAAATGAAGAACTATTAAAATTGTATGAAAATATATTTCATTTTGATCGACTAATACGCCAATAACTAAAAACCTAGACAAATTGGGCAGGTATTTAGTGGTCGTGAATGCTCTATTCATTGATGTCAATAGAATCGTTATAACATGTTTAGTTTCCGAATAAAAAAGATGTAAGAATTAAAATGTCTAAAAAAAAGTGGAAAAATTACGTTTTAGGCGCCATTTTGAAAGAGAAAACAGCTACTGAAAATTCCATTTTACTTTTTTTGATACACTTTCATCCTCTCTATGTTTTGACACCATTTTAAACAAAATCCGGGACAATCGATTTTGGGCGAAAATTTTGACGATCTACTAGACCCATTAAAATTTTTAAAAAATTTCACATTTTTCGGTTTATCTTGGAAACGGTAAGGTTTTTGGCAATGCAGGTTAGTATATTGTACGATGAGGTTAATAAGGACCATCAGATACATCAATCAGAACGAAGCTGCCTTTTGCGGTTTTCGAGAAAATTAAAAAAAGTGCAAAATTTTTATCTTATTTTTGGGCCACCCGTGCTCAGTTACTGTTCTAGGCAGACATTCGAAAGTTGGCTCAACGTGTAGCTCAATTCTTCTACTTTCTAAGTTCTTCTTAGAGAATTTTCGAAAAATCTTCATCAAAACGAGATATGAGTTGTTAAAGACCGCAATGCACGATTTTGATCTCCAAATTTAGGTTTTTAGGCCGGTTCGAGAGCTTAATATAAGCGAGACGCTTAATATAGAAATATTGACTTTTTCCATCTAAATCAATAGTAATAGATTTTATTCGTTGGTTTTAGCAGTTTTATGATAAATAGGGCATATATTTACGTTTTAGATAGTATAAAGTGTCCCAAAAAAATGCTGCAATATGAAATTTTAGCATCTAAATCTATATTAATTAATTTATTGGGTTAATTCGATTAGTTTTATGATAAATAGAGCCTCCCAGCAAATTTTAAGATATACCTCAGCTCACTAAGGATAGTGTGAATTCCTGGAATATAAACGCAATAATAACTTCAGTCTGTTATCAAATAAGGGGCATTAAACCCAATTTAAAATATTAATCACAGTTACCATTTCGGCGGCTTAAATAGATACAAACCTTTATAAAAGTTTACAAACACTAAATCTTGGAGGATGACAGTAAACAATCGGAGGTACTTAGATAACATGTCTTCAGGACGATGACCTTGAATTTCTTAGCGTTTTTTCCTTTAGGTTTGCCTATGGAGCAGTGGTAAGGACAGAGTAAAGAAACAAAAATAAATTCTCTTTCACATCACCTATCACAGGTTTTATGAGTTTTATGGTATTTATACCATCGAGGACGTCGGACTAACTTATTACCTAGAAATAGCTTGTTAATAACCTAACCTAACAAATATTTTATTATAATGTTATAATACTTTTTTTGGGAATGGTGTCAGCTAATGTTTTCAACAAGGAATTTTTATTCAACTTATAAACCGTTTAAAAACATCTATAGTTATTTATATTTTTATACTATTATCAGTTTTATTGTACACAGTTTATAAACCTATCTTTAGAATTAAAGCGGTTATTTGTGCCGTGATTTTAATGGTTGACTGATGATGCCTCACCACAGCAAAACTTGATTCAATACCACCTATTATCACACTTTCACTTTGATATAAAACCTCCGATTTATTTGATTCAATTTTTTTTGAAAATGGACTATTTCTGCGTATTTGAAAATCTATGGTACTCCTAGAGTGTGCAACACCCCGAAAAAGTCATGTAAAATGACAGTGGTCACTAGTTATAATTTAATTAAGTCTCAAGTATTTATGAAACACAATACTTTATTTTTTGTGTTTTCTAAAGGAAGGTGTGCCCTTAAAGAAATTCGAGTTGGACGTCACTGTTATTAAATTTGTCGACCACTGCAGCCGCCGTCGGTCAAGCCCTTCAGGAATAATTGGAAGCGGTTTGTTCCATTGCTAAAAGCTGTCATTCAGCCATCAGGTTTAATTTGCGAAAATACATTTCGATACTATCAAGTGTCCTCTGTCAGGTTTTTCACATACAAACAAGGCTCTGGAACTGCTATTTGGAAAAATTAATTTGTAGAAAATAAATTCAAACTCTTTTTGATCTGAATTTATAGCTTGGTTATCAATTCCTGCTCGGTCACCCGGTGTAGTTTTCCTATATTGAGATGAGAACAAGACGTTAAACGAATTTGTACCCACGGTATTTTACACCCCTTCCTCGACATTCCTCTGGTTGAAAACCACTTCCAGCCTCCATAACAGGGTTGGAAATATGTTTTGAATTTAATTAAGACGAGTTTCAAGTAATAAATTGCCGAACAATAGGAACACACCCCTCAAGCAATATAATCCCTTAATCCATTTTGAATTTGTGCCCGAGGGCTCGACATGTATTTACGGCGAGGAATCTTGTACATCACTAAGCAGAAATCTGCTATGTGTGCACTGTGTAGCCATTCGGACTGATTTATCGCTCTTATACGGTAAAATGTATTTCGAAATCTTTTAGAGCAAATGTAAACAACGGTCTCTAGGGCGAATCTAGCAAACTCGCGTAAAACTTAACAGTCGCTCTCTCGCCTTGCAGAGCTTTTACGATTTGGGTACGAAGGAGGAAGGTATAAATTCCAAACCTTATTAAATGGACTTGAGAGTTGGAATACTTTGAAGTTTACGGTATGTGTGTATTTAGGTTTTTCCCTCATCATTTACCGCCAAGATGGATGACTCGCTAAAAGCGTTTCATCTAGACAAGAATTTTTCGTTTAAAGCATGTCCTAAGGGCAAAATTCATGTACAAACGCCGGTTCCACTAAAATGCCCCTAAGTCCTTCGGGCCTTACGACCACTCTGTTTAAACAGCTTTTGAAATCTTATCATATATCCTGTAACCGGAAATAATACGCTCCAAAGCGTCATAGTTCTCCATGCCCGGCAAACTTTCCGGCTAAATTCCCGGCTATCCAAACAGGCTTTATAAGGATAACAACTCGGACGGTTAAATGTACGCGCCTATGGGTATACACTCTACGAAATTTTGCTTACATGAATTCAATAAAATAAGGAAAATTCTAGGCAACTAAACTGCTAACAAAAAAGATCGATACGGCAAAATTTTTCGTCATGTTTCGGATTCGGAAATGCCTTAGCCGAAATTCATAACTTAAAGAGACTTTGGAAGATTCGTTTCTTCTAGAATCAGGGAGGGAGGCTAGTTTTAAACCAAAGTGATTTTCTAAATGATATACAGGGTAAAGAAAAAAGCACTGCAAAATGGTTGCATTTCAACCCACTGCATTTGGTAGCTGGAGTATTTTCAGAACATTCGTTCCTAAGAGATTTGAGGACCTTGACTAACATGTTCGGCGGTTTTTAGTTTTATGGTCCACAAGAGAAATTACGGGGGTTTATCAAAATGTGTGCGTTTTCTTATAAGTATCGCGAGAAGGCCGCTGCCGATTTTAATGACGTAAATTATCTCCAAAAGACAAATTATTGTAAAATCAGCGGCGTACACTCAAGTTTAACAAAACCTTTCTATTCCACGTTGTACAAAAATGGCAAAAAATTTACTGAGAAACTGATCAATATTTTGTTAATAAGGACGTCATGGCGGTTGTTCTAACTTTAAGGCTCTTATTGTAATTACATTTAAGAGCCATGGTCGATATCTCTGGACGTTTTCGGCAGTTTTTTGTTTTTTGGCCCACAAGAGAAATTACGGGGATTTTTCAAAGAGTGTGCGTTTTCTTATAAGTTGCCCTGTATCGCGAGAATGCCGCTGCCGATTTTAATGACGTAAATTATCTCCAAAAGACAAATTATTGTAAAATCAGCGGCGTACACTCAAGTTTAACAAAACCTTTCTATTCCACGTTGTACAAAAATGGCAAAAAATTTACTGAGAAACTGATCAATATTTTGTTAATAAGGTCGTCATGGCGGGTGTTCTAACTTTAAGGCTCTTATTGTAATTACATTTAAGAGCCATGGTCGATATCTCGGGACGATTTTGGCAGTTTCTTGTTTTTTGGCCAACAAAAAAAAATACGGGGGTTTTTCAAAAAGTTTGCGTTTTCTTATAAGTTGCCCTGTATCGCGAGAATGCCGCTGCCGATTTTAATGACGTAAATTATCTCCAAAAGACAAATGATTGTAAAATCAGCGACGTACACTCAAGTTTAACAAAACCTTTCTATTCCACGTTGTACAAAAATGGCAAAAAATTTACTGAGAAACTGATCAATATTTTGTTAATAAGTACGTCATGGCGGTTGTTTTAACTTTAAGGCTCTTATTGTAATTACATTTAAGAGCCATGGTCGACATCTCTGGACGTTTTCGGCAGTTTTTTGTTTTTTGGCCAACAAAAAAAATTACGGGGGTTTTTCAAAAAGTTTGCGTTTTCTTATAAGTTGCCCTGTATCGCGAGAATGCCGCTGCCGATTTTAATGACGTAAATTATCTCCAAAAGACAAATGATTGTAAAATCAGCGACGTACACTCAAGTTTAACAAAATCTTTCTATTCCACGTTGTACAAAAATGGCAACAAATTTACTGAGAAACTGATCAATATTTTGTTAATAAGAACGTCAAGGCAGTTGTTCTAACTTTAAGGCTCTTATTGTAATTACATTTAAGATCCATAGTCGATATCTCGGGACGTTTTTGGCAGTTTTTTGTTTTTTGGCCAACAAAAGAAATTACGGGGGTTTTTCAAAAAGTGTGCGTTTTCTTATAAGTTGCCCTGTATCGCGAGAATGCCGCTGCCGATTTTAATGACGTAAATTATCTCCAAAAGACAAATTATTGTGAAATCAGCGACGTACACTCAAGTTTAACAAAACCTTTCTATTCCACGTTGTACAAAAATGGCAAAAAATTTACTGAGAAACTGATCAATATTTTGTTAATAAGGACGTCATGGCGGTTGTTCTAACTTTAAGGCTCTTATTGTAATTACATTTAAGAGCCATGGTCGATATCTCTGGACGTTTTTGGCAGTTTTTTGTTTTTTCGCCAACAAAAAAAAATTACGGGGGTTTTTCAAAAAGTTTGCGTTTTCTTATAAGTTGCCCTGTATCGCGAGAATGCCGCTGCCGATTTTAATGACGTAAATTATCTCCAAAAGACAAATGATTGTAAAATCAGCGACGTTCACTCAAGGTTAACAAAATCTTTCTATTCCACGTTGTACAAAAATGGCAAAAAATTTACTGAGAAACTGATCAATATTTTGTTAATAAGGTCGTCATGGCGGGTGTTCTAACTTTAAGGCTCTTATTGTAATTACATTTAAGAGCCATGGTCGATATCTCGGGACGTTTTTGGCAGTTTTTTGTTTTTTGGCCAACAAAAAAAATTACGGGGGTTTTTCAAAAAGTTTGCGTTTTCTTATAAGTTGCCCTGTATCGCGAGAATGCCGCTGCCGATTTTAATGACGTAAATGATCTCCAAAAGACAAATGATTGTGAAATCAGCGACGTACACTCAAGTTTAACAAAACCTTTCTATTCCACGTTGTACCAAAATGGCAAAAAATTTACTGAGAAACTGATCAATATTTTGTTAATAAGAACGTCAAGGCAGTTGTTCTAACTTTAAGGCTCTTATTGTAATTACATTTAAGATCCATAGTCGATATCTCGGGACGTTTTTGGCAGTTTTTTGTTTTTTGGCCAACAAAAGAAATTACGGGGGTTTTTCAAAAAGTGTGCGTTTTCTTATAAGTTGCCCTGTATCGCGAGAATGCCGCTGCCGATTTTAATGACGTAAATTATCTCCAAAAGACAAATTATTGTGAAATCAGCGACGTACACTCAAGTTTAACAAAACCTTTCTATTCCACGTTGTACAAAAATGGCAAAAAATTTACTGAGAAACTGATCAATATTTTGTTAATAAGGACGTCATGGCGGTTGTTCTAACTTTAAGGCTCTTATTGTAATTACATTTAAGAGCCATGGTCGATATCTCTGGACGTTTTTGGCAGTTTTTTGTTTTTTCGCCAACAAAAAAAAATTACGGGGGTTTTTCAAAAAGTTTGCGTTTTCTTATAAGTTGCCCTGTATCGCGAGAATGCCGCTGCCGATTTTAATGACGTAAATTATCTCCAAAAGACAAATGATTGTAAAATCAGCGACGTTCACTCAAGGTTAACAAAATCTTTCTATTCCACGTTGTACAAAAATGGCAAAAAATTTACTGAGAAACTGATCAATATTTTGTTAATAAGGTCGTCATGGCGGGTGTTCTAACTTTAAGGCTCTTATTGTAATTACATTTAAGAGCCATGGTCGATATCTCGGGACGTTTTTGGCAGTTTTTTGTTTTTTGGCCAACAAAAAAAATTACGGGGGTTTTTCAAAAAGTTTGCGTTTTCTTATAAGTTGCCCTGTATCGCGAGAATGCCGCTGCCGATTTTAATGACGTAAATGATCTCCAAAAGACAAATGATTGTGAAATCAGCGACGTACACTCAAGTTTAACAAAACCTTTCTATTCCACGTTGTACCAAAATGGCAAAAAATTTACTGAGAAACTGATCAATATTTTGTTAATAAGGACGTCATGGCGGTTGTTCTAACTTTAAGGCTCTTATTGTAATTACATTTAAGAGCCATGGTCGATATCTCTGGACGTTTTTGGCAGTTTTTTGTTTTTTGGCCAACAAAAAAAATTACGGGGGTTTTTCAAAAAGTTTGCGTTTTCTTATAAGTTGCCCTGTATCGCGAGAATGCCGCTGCCGATTTTAATGACGTAAATTATCTCCAAAAGACAAATGATTGTAAAATCAGCGACGTACACTCAAGTTTAACAAAATCTTTCTATTCCACGTTGTACAAAAATGGCAAAAAATTTACTGAGAAACTGATCAATATTTTGTTAATAAGGACATCATGGCGGTTGTTCTAACTTTAAGGCTCTTATTGTAATTACATTTAAGAGCCATAGTCGATATCTCGGGACGTTTTTGGCAGTTTTTTGTTTTTTGGCCAACAAAAGAAATTACGGGGGGTTTTCAAAAAGTGTGCGTTTTCTTATAAGTTGCCCGGTATCGCGAGAATGCCGCTGCCGATTTTAATGACGTAAATTATCTCCAAAAGACAAATGATTGTAAAATCAGCGACGTACACTCAAGTTTAACAAAACCTTTCTATTCCACGTTGTACAAAAATGGCAAAAAATTTACTGAGAAACTGATCAATATTTTGTTAATAAGGACGTCATGGCGGTTGTTCTAACTTTAAGGCTCTTATTGTAATTACATTTAAGAGCCATGGTCGATATCTCGGGACGTTTTTGGCAGTTTCTTGTTTTTTGGCCAACAAAAAAAATTACGGGGGTTTTTCAAAAAGTTTGCGTTTTCTTATAAGTTGCCCTGTATCGCGAGAATGCCGCTGCCGATTTTAATGACGTAAATTATCTCCAAAAGACAAATGATTGTAAAATCAGCGACGTACACTCAAGTTTAACAAAATCTTTCTATTCCACGTTGTACAAAAATGGCAAAAAATTTACTGAGAAACTGATCAATATTTTGTTAATAAGGACGTCATGGCGGTTGTTCTAACTTTAAGGCTCCTATTGTAATTACATTTAAGAGCCATGGTCGATATCTCGGGACGTTTTTGGCAGTTTCTTGTTTTTAGGCCGACAAAAAAAATTACGGGGGTTTTTCAAAAAGTTTGCGTTTTCTTATAAGTTGCCCTGTATCGCGAGAATGCCGCTGCCGATTTTAATGACGTAAATTATCTCCAAAAGACAAATGATTGTGAAATCAGCGACGTACACTCAAGTTTAACAAAACCTTTCTATTCCACGTTGTACCAAAATGGCAAAAAATTTACTGAGAAACTGATCAATATTTTGTTAATAAGGACGTCATGGCGGTTGTTCTAACTTTAAGGCTCTTATTGTAATTACATTTAAGAGCCATGGTCGATATCTCTGGACGTTTTTGGCAGTTTTTTGTTTTTTGGCCAACAAAAAAAATTACGGGGGTTTTTCAAAAAGTTTGCGTTTTCTTATAAGTTGCCCTGTATCGCGAGAATGCCGCTGCCGATTTTAATGACGTAAATTATCTCCAAAAGACAAATGATTGTAAAATCAGCGACGTACACTCAAGTTTAACAAAATCTTTCTATTCCACGTTGTACAAAAATGGCAAAAAATTTACTGAGAAACTGATCAATATTTTGTTAATAAGGACATCATGGCGGTTGTTCTAACTTTAAGGCTCTTATTGTAATTACATTTAAGAGCCATAGTCGATATCTCGGGACGTTTTTGGCAGTTTTTTGTTTTTTGGCCAACAAAAGAAATTACGGGGGGTTTTCAAAAAGTGTGCTGAGAAACTGATCAATATTTTGTTAATAAGGACGTCATGGCGGTTGTTCTAACTTTAAGGCTCTTATTGTAATTACATTTAAGAGCCATGGTCGATATCTCGGGACGTTTTTGGCAGTTTCTTGTTTTTAGGCCGACAAAAAAAATTACGGGGGTTTTTCAAAAAGTTTGCGTTTTCTTATAAGTTGCCCTGTATCGCGAGAATGCCGCTGCCGATTTTAATGACGTAAATTATCTCCAAAAGACAAATGATTGTAAAATCAGCGACGTACACTCAAGTTTAACAAAATCTTTCTATTCCACGTTGTACAAAAATGGCAAAAAATTTACTGAGAAACTGATCAATATTTTGTTAATAAGGACGTCATGGCGGTTGTTCTAACTTTAAGGCTCTTATTGTAATTACATTTAAGAGCCATGGTCGATATCTCTGGACGTTTTTGGCAGTTTTTTGTTTTTTCGCCAACAAAAAAAAATTACGGGGGTTTTTCAAAAAGTTTGCGTTTTCTTATAAGTTGCCCTGTATCGCGAGAATGCCGCTGCCGATTTTAATGACGTAAATTATCTCCAAAAGACAAATGATTGTAAAATCAGCGACGTTCACTCAAGGTTAACAAAATCTTTCTATTCCACGTTGTACAAAAATGGCAAAAAATTTACTGAGAAACTGATCAATATTTTGTTAATAAGGTCGTCATGGCGGGTGTTCTAACTTTAAGGCTCTTATTGTAATTACATTTAAGAGCCATGGTCGATATCTCGGGACGTTTTTGGCAGTTTTTTGTTTTTTGGCCAACAAAAAAAATTACGGGGGTTTTTCAAAAAGTTTGCGTTTTCTTATAAGTTGCCCTGTATCGCGAGAATGCCGCTGCCGATTTTAATGACGTAAATGATCTCCAAAAGACAAATGATTGTGAAATCAGCGACGTACACTCAAGTTTAACAAAACCTTTCTATTCCACGTTGTACCAAAATGGCAAAAAATTTACTGAGAAACTGATCAATATTTTGTTAATAAGGACGTCATGGCGGTTGTTCTAACTTTAAGGCTCTTATTGTAATTACATTTAAGAGCCATGGTCGATATCTCTGGACGTTTTTGGCAGTTTTTTGTTTTTTGGCCAACAAAAAAAATTACGGGGGTTTTTCAAAAAGTTTGCGTTTTCTTATAAGTTGCCCTGTATCGCGAGAATGCCGCTGCCGATTTTAATGACGTAAATTATCTCCAAAAGACAAATGATTGTAAAATCAGCGACGTACACTCAAGTTTAACAAAATCTTTCTATTCCACGTTGTACAAAAATGGCAAAAAATTTACTGAGAAACTGATCAATATTTTGTTAATAAGGACATCATGGCGGTTGTTCTAACTTTAAGGCTCTTATTGTAATTACATTTAAGAGCCATAGTCGATATCTCGGGACGTTTTTGGCAGTTTTTTGTTTTTTGGCCAACAAAAGAAATTACGGGGGGTTTTCAAAAAGTGTGCGTTTTCTTATAAGTTGCCCGGTATCGCGAGAATGCCGCTGCCGATTTTAATGACGTAAATTATCTCCAAAAGACAAATGATTGTAAAATCAGCGACGTACACTCAAGTTTAACAAAACCTTTCTATTCCACGTTGTACAAAAATGGCAAAAAATTTACTGAGAAACTGATCAATATTTTGTTAATAAGGACGTCATGGCGGTTGTTCTAACTTTAAGGCTCTTATTGTAATTACATTTAAGAGCCATGGTCGATATCTCGGGACGTTTTTGGCAGTTTCTTGTTTTTTGGCCAACAAAAAAAATTACGGGGGTTTTTCAAAAAGTTTGCGTTTTCTTATAAGTTGCCCTGTATCGCGAGAATGCCGCTGCCGATTTTAATGACGTAAATTATCTCCAAAAGACAAATGATTGTAAAATCAGCGACGTACACTCAAGTTTAACAAAATCTTTCTATTCCACGTTGTACAAAAATGGCAAAAAATTTACTGAGAAACTGATCAATATTTTGTTAATAAGGACGTCATGGCGGTTGTTCTAACTTTAAGGCTCCTATTGTAATTACATTTAAGAGCCATGGTCGATATCTCGGGACGTTTTTGGCAGTTTCTTGTTTTTAGGCCGACAAAAAAAATTACGGGGGTTTTTCAAAAAGTTTGCGTTTTCTTATAAGTTGCCCTGTATCGCGAGAATGCCGCTGCCGATTTTAATGACGTAAATTATCTCCAAAAGACAAATGATTGTGAAATCAGCGACGTACACTCAAGTTTAACAAAACCTTTCTATTCCACGTTGTACCAAAATGGCAAAAAATTTACTGAGAAACTGATCAATATTTTGTTAATAAGGACGTCATGGCGGTTGTTCTAACTTTAAGGCTCTTATTGTAATTACATTTAAGAGCCATGGTCGATATCTCTGGACGTTTTTGGCAGTTTTTTGTTTTTTTGGCCAACAAAAAAAATTACGGGGGTTTTTCAAAAAGTTTGCGTTTTCTTATAAGTTGCCCTGTATCGCGAGAATGCCGCTGCCGATTTTAATGACGTAAATTATCTCCAAAAGACAAATGATTGTAAAATCAGCGACGTACACTCAAGTTTAACAAAATCTTTCTATTCCACGTTGTACAAAAATGGCAAAAAATTTACTGAGAAACTGATCAATATTTTGTTAATAAGGACATCATGGCGGTTGTTCTAACTTTAAGGCTCTTATTGTAATTACATTTAAGAGCCATAGTCGATATCTCGGGACGTTTTTGGCAGTTTTTTGTTTTTTGGCCAACAAAAGAAATTACGGGGGGTTTTCAAAAAGTGTGCTGAGAAACTGATCAATATTTTGTTAATAAGGACGTCATGGCGGTTGTTCTAACTTTAAGGCTCTTATTGTAATTACATTTAAGAGCCATGGTCGATATCTCGGGACGTTTTTGGCAGTTTCTTGTTTTTAGGCCGACAAAAAAAATTACGGGGGTTTTTCAAAAAGTTTGCGTTTTCTTATAAGTTGCCCTGTATCGCGAGAATGCCGCTGCCGATTTTAATGACGTAAATTATCTCCAAAAGACAAATGATTGTAAAATCAGCGACGTACACTCAAGTTTAACAAAATCTTTCTATTCCACGTTGTACAAAAATGGCAAAAAATTTACTGAGAAACTGATCAATATTTTGTTAATAAGGACGTCATGGCGGTTGTTCTAACTTTAAGGCTCTTATTGTAATTACATTTAAGAGCCATGGTCGATATCTCGGGACGTTTTTGGCAGTTTCTTGTTTTTAGGCCAACAAAAAAAATTACGGGGGTTTTTCAAAAAGTTTGCGTTTTCTTATAAGTTGCCCTGTATCGCAGGAATGCCGCTGCCGATTTTAATGAAATAAATCATCTTTTAAAGACAAATGATTCGCGAATCTGTGGCGTACCGTGGGCTAGTAAAATATTTCTATTTCGTTGTACAAGAATTGCAAAAAATGTAATGAGAAACTGATTAATATTTTGTTAAAAACAACGCCTTGGCAGATGCTCTAAATTTAGGAATCTTATTGTGATTACATTTTGATTTGTGATTTTTGTTTTTTGGCCTACAAAAAAAATTACAGAGGTTTTACAAAAAGTTTGCGTTTTCTTATAAGTTGTCCTGCATCGCGATAATGTCGCGGCCGATTTTAATGAGATAAATTATTTTTAAAAGATTAATCATTCACGAATCAGTGAGGTACTCTCAAGGTTAATAAAACATTTCTATTCCATGTTGTACAAGAATGGCAAAAAATTCAATTAGAAATTGATCAATATTCTGTTAATAAAGACGCCACGGTAGGTGTCCTAACTTTAAGACTCTTACGGGAAGAGTTACGGGGCGTTTACAAAAAGTTTGCACTTTCTTTTAAGTTACAGTGTTTTGCGGGAATACTCACGTCAATAAACTAAAAAACTTTAAAAGTTCATTAATTTTAAAATAATCGAGGCAGATTGATAGTTAGTAAAACGCCTCAGTTTAATTTTATACAACAAAAAATTAAATGGAAAAAAATGAACACCTTAAACAATCTGGTCAATTTTAAGGGGAGAGTCTGTCATAAAAATGAGTTGTCTACAATTTTTCGTTTAAAAGCTATAGGGTGTTAGTTTTATTTTAAAAATAGGAAGTTATTGATTTCTGTAAAACCGCTGTTGTGTTGCTGGTATGTTACAAATAAACCTGTACTGGTGGCAAGGTTGTATACACTGTATGAAGAGGTCATTGAGGACCATGACATAGATCGATCAGAACGAAGCTGCCTTTTATGGTTTCCGAGTAAATTTAAGAAAAGTGCAAAATTTGTAGTTCATTTTTGGGCCACCCATCAGTCACTCTTAGACCTTTTGTTTTCAGGATATTATTTTCTTTTTTTTGCTTTTTTCCTCATTTTCATTGATTTTTCAGTTAAAATTACAGAAAGAGATATTTTCTCTTCACTATTTAATCCCTGAGTTCATTACAGCTGGAAATGAGTTTGATAGGACAAGAGAAACTTCAGTAAAAGTGTCACTCTGAAACTCTTTTTCAGCATTTTTTTTTCTTTGTTTTTGTTGATTTATCAGTTAAAATGGCAGACAGATATTCTTTCTTCACCATTTATTGTCTGAATTCAAGACAACTGAAAATGAGTTAAGTAGTGACGAAACTCCAATTAAAGTGTCACTCTTAGACCTTTTTTTTCAGCATAATATTTCTTTTTTCGTAAATTTTTTCTTAATTTTTGTTGTTTTACCAGTTAAAATTGAAGACACAGATACTCTCTTTTCACCATTTAATCATTGAAGTCAATAAAGCTGAAAGTGAGTTTAGTAGGGCAAAAAACTTCAGTTAAAGTGTCGCTCTTAGACCTTTCCTTATCAGCATAATTTTTTCTGTTTTCGTTGATTTTTTCTTAAATTTTATTAATTTATCAGTTAATGGCATTCTAACCTAGGAGACACCTTGGAATGTTTTCTTTTTGGGACTTAGTAACCACTTCTCGTTGGGACGTCACGAAATCTTCCTAATTGAATTTCGAAGCGAAAGATGCAGATTTTTCAAAACTTTGGCCCATAATCCCGAACGGTTCCGAAGATTGCCCCTTAACTAGCATATCGGACGCGTTCGGAAGCTTGGTTTCTGCCACCGACAGCTGAAATTTAGACATTGACAGTTCGAAATGTAAATATTCAGTTTAAAGGCTTAGACCAACGAAAATCGGACAAAAAGTGTGGAAAACTGTATGGCAGGAGAAAATTTGGACATTTCTAGGAAGATTATTGGCAAAACGACCGGTCCTCGAGAACGTTTTCCCAAATACTGGACGACTTGAAAATTTCATGTCGGGATTCATGATGGCTGATGACGTCGAGCCCCAACCAAGTAGCAGTTATAAATTCCGGCAAAAATTTATTTTTTCAATTTTTCGGTAGACATAGGGGAGTTATAATATTTTATTTTAGCATTTTTTCCATAAGATATCCATTACCCAACGCCTTTTAAATGGAACAATATTAATTTTGTCAAAAATAAAAGATGAAGGCGAAAAAAAAATGGCCGCCGCAGACAGGGTGATTAAAGAATGGTGATATCTTTGAAACGAATAAAGTTAGAGAGACTAACCTGAACTAACCTGAACTAAATTAGAAACCTGGAATGACAAATTAAGCAGGTATTTTGTGGTTGTAAATGCTCTATTCATTGGTCTCAATAGCATCGTTCTATTCGTAGCTACTGAAAATTCCAGTTTTACTTTTTTTTGATACACTTTTATCCACTCTATGTTTTTACACCACTTTAAAGAAAATCCGTGACAATCGATGTTGGCCGAAATTTTTGACGACCTTCCCCTTTGAATTTTTTTTAATTTTTACTTTTCCCTATTTATCTTGGAAACGGCAAGGTTGACTAATACGCAGATTAATACATTGTATGAAGAAGTTATTGAGGACTATCAGACATATGAATCAGAATGAAGCTGTTTTATAAGGGTTTCGAGAAAATTTAAAAAAAGTGCAAAATTTGTACTTTATTTTTGGGTCACCCATCCTCAGTAAGTGTTCTAGGCAGACATTCGAAAATGCGCTCATCGTGTAGCTCTGTTCTTCTACTTTCTTAGCTCTACTTATAGATTTTCAGATAAATATTCATCGAAACGAGATATGAGCAGTTAAAGGCCGCAATGCACGATTGTGATCTCCAAATTTAGGACTTTAGGCCGGTTTGAGAGCCCGATGTGCTTAACATAGAAATATCGACTTTTCCCATAAAAAATCAGTGGTAACCGATTTTATTCGTTGGTTTCAGCAGTTTTATGATAAATAGAGCACATATTTACCTTTTAGATATTACAGGGTGTCCTAAAAAAAATGCTGCTGTAGATAGTATAGGGTGTCCGAAAAAATGCAGTTTTACAGGAATTTTAGTATTTTATCAAATAAATCTATATCAATAAATTAATTTCGTTAATTCGAGTCGTTTATGATAATAAATAGAATGGTTATTTGTGATGTAGATAGTACACGGCGTCCCAAATAACGCTGTAACATTAAAATTTACATTTTTGTTTTTTTTACCAATATATTTTTTTTGTAAGTTTTATTCACCTTATTATAAACAGTGCCTTGATTTCTGATTTAGATGCTATAGGGTGTCCCAAAAATTGGAAAATATTACATTTTTAGGAACTATTAAAGCTAGAAACTTGAAATTTTTGTGAAATTTGGAAGTTTTTTTCATAATTACACATAATATGTGACACATGGGAATCCTGATAAGAGTACCCGTGGTACAATTTTGCATCTTTTTATGATGTCAACAAGTTTTTACCATTGTTCAAATGCTATTAGATTTGCAAATGTGAAATAAACGCTTTTCGATATGTCGACGTTTCAGCTGCATTTAGACATCATCAGGTCTTTCTATTTATAATTCTACAATAGGTTGAGCTACATAGCAGGAACATTCTTATGGACGCCCCAAACGCAAAAAAAAATTATAGCATCCGAAATAAAATATTTTATTGTTCTTTATCAATAAGGAATATTCATGAAACTTAAAATTTCTTGAATCTGAATTTTTTACTTTCATTTAATATGCTATGCTTCCAGCCATAGCTATATTGGCAGTATACGACGTAGCAATACAGGGTGCCCGCCGAAGAATTCGAGATAGTTCGTATGAGAATTCTATGACTAATTTTGATTGATACCCTGTATAAACTATACTCGAAAAATGGTTCGTTACGGATTTACAGGGTGTTTAAGTTTCAGAGCTTAGGCAACCATTTATAATCTACATCGTTGGATATATCCACCGATAGTGAAAATCTGCAGGGGTTTGTGTCTCTTGTTACCCTGCCAAGCTTTTTTGTAGCCCGATACTCATCGATTTTTCTTAAAAATCTGAATTCTCTATTTGCTTTAAAAACTTTCTTGCCTCTTGCATTTTTTTCTTATCTCTCATCGTTTTCGAGAAATTTGCAAAAGTGTCTGCGAATGCACTTAATTTTTTCAATAAGAAATGACTCCTTTTCATCAGTCTCAGAATTTAAATGGGAATGCACACAACAGAATTATGTGCACTCCTAGACATTTTTGCAAATTTATTGAAAACGGTGGGAGATAGAAAAAAATGCAACAGGCAAGAAAATTTCTAAATTGAATAGGGAATTCAGATTAAACGATCACTGGCGTGCTACAAAAAAAAATATTGGAAAGATAAAAGGGGACACAGCCCCACAAAAAATAGGAACTTGTATTGGGAAATATCTTGTACTAGTTGAATGCGCACAGCCTTGATAATTTTACCTAGGACATTTTGGATGTCGGTAGCCCAAAATTTGCGTCTGCACAGTGTGATTTTCAGAATGATGAATGCAATTTTCGAAATTTCTAGTGCTAGTTGAATGTGCATAGTCTTGAACATTTTACCTAGTGTGCTTTTCAACGATTTGTAAAAACTGTCTATACTTTCAACTGACAAAATGTTAGATTACAAATGGGGGATATTAATTTTTATTAATTTTTTTTCTAGTGTTATTAAGTACAAAATTAATGGGCAGGATCGCCTGCGAAAGGGCAAAAAACTACTGCAGGCGTACCTGGACGGCGAAGAACAAATCGACGAGAAAGTCCTCATGGAATAGCTCAACCTTCTCGAATTGAATCGTTTTGTTTAACTTGGGGAATAAATAAAACTTATTAAAAACATTTTTTTGTTTTATTTATCTTATTAAACAGCACCGTTGTCTAAAACTCTTTTCCTAACTTCAATATAAATTTTTTCCTAAACTCTTTTTTTCATTTTCCACTGAGGAGCACTTGGAGTGCAACTCCATCTACACTGCCTGCCCTGCCTGTCAAGCCTGTCTAACCTCAAGATCTGTGAACTTTATAGGTTGCCTCATTTCCCAGCAAAAAAAAAAAGAGCTATTGTGACGTCATGAGAATTTACGGCTGACAATTTTATTGATTGATTTAAATGAGTGATTTGTCAGAGATGCCTAATTTTTTGAAAATTTAAGCTTTTAAATGTGAATGTTCGGCAAGTATACTTAATTATTATAAATTTGGGGTTTATTTAGACTTATTTTACACCATGCCAAGTAATAATTTCGTTCAGAATACTTCTTAAATATCGGAAATAAACTTGACAAAATGGCTAAGAAATTAGGGTTAGAACATATATGATACAGTTCGGCAGTTCGGTAATTCCATCCGAGCGCTTCGGACACAGACCATCTCCCAAAATTTTAACAAGCTAGAGTGAGATAGACTGATATCCGAAGCGCTCGGGATGTAGTTACCAAACTCAACTAGTATTGAGCAGAAAATTTATAAAAATGAACTTCAATCTGTAATATAGTAATAATGTGGGAAAAAACTTCTTGGTTTCAGCACACAAAAATACCAAAACCTTAACAAAACTCAATTTTAATAAAAAAAATTAACCCACGCTTTACAAAAGCATAGGGGGAATGGCGGAAATGAATGTGCATAGTCTTGATCATTTTACCTAGTGTGCTTTTCAACGATTTGTAAATTTTTTTTTTTCCTTTCAAGTGACAAAATGTTAGATTACAAATGTGGGATATGAATTTTTATTTATTTTTTTTTCTAGTGTTATTAAGTACGAAATTAATTGGCAGGATCGCCTGCGAAAGGGCATAAAACTAATGCAGGCGTACCTGGACGGCGAAGAACAAATCGACGAGAAAGTCTTCATGGAAAACCTCAATCTCCTCTATTTGAATGGTTTTGTTTAACTTGGGGAATAAACAAAACTTATTTAAAACATGTTTTTGTTTTATTTATCGTCCTAAGCAGCACCGTTGTCTAAAACTTTTTTCCTAACTTCAATATAATTTTTTTTTCAAGCGGACTAAAAGTACGTTATTTGTTTTCCTCATACGCACACCTAAAGAGGGCTTTCTAATCCTAAGACCAAAAAAGTAGCAAAAAAGTCCTAAGCAGTAAAAGTAAAGTCAAAAGTCACCGTTACTGTCATGCTGGCGCATATATAAACGACTTTAATTCACCAAAATTATTTCATCACTAGATAACACCAGACACATCGATCTGAGCGTATTGCCATCTTTACATTCTTATTATAAAAACAAAGGATAGGAATACTCTCAGAGCGCTCGAGAGCACCACCCGAAACCGTTATTAATCGAAATCGCATATTTTCTCGAATTCTGAATTAGTCTGTTAAATGTCATGCGCGTCATCATATTTATCTGTCAATGTCAATGTGATTTTTATTAATTTAGCATTGATAATAAAGCTACACATTTTTTGTTTACAATAACTACTGGCTATGATTTAATACCATTAAAGCCATTGAACATTGAAAACCACCATTCTCTAGCACATTCTATTTATTTTACAAATAATATACACCACTAATTGGGTAAGTAACTAGACCCGCTTAAAAGGGATGAGAGAAAATTGCAAAACTGAATCACTCTGAAATAGATTTCTTATTTCCTGCATGCTTGAAAAAAAAATAGTATATGTTACTTGGAGTAAAAGGTCTTTTTGTGCTTCGCCCAGTTGCAGGCCTCAGCTTCGCTTCGGCCGTCAATCTCTGGGCTCAGCACGAAAAGACCCACTTTTACTCCTAGTGACATAATCTACTATTTCCTAAACTATTTTTTTCATTTTCCATTGAGGAGCACTTGGAGTGCAACTCCATCTACACTGCCTGCGTTGCCTGTCAAGCCTCACCTAAGTGTCACAAGTGGCAAGTCTGTCACATGTCACACCTCACCTATACTGTCATACAACTGTCATATGTCACACGTCATCTGTCATGTCGGTCACATTTGACAAGAATGACAGCATTTTGGGGCCCAGGGCTCCCTTTTACACTAGGGCTCACGTAGACTTCAAGGTCAAAGTGTCCCAGAACCCCGTCCTTATAACTACTCCTATATTTCAAATTTGAGTTAAAGATCTCAAAAACTCAAAACAAAGAGCTGCAAAAAAAATAACCCTGTATATCCGGAGCGAAGCATTTCTCGTCATAGAGTTTATATACGAAATATCTCGGATTCCTCGGCGGAGACCCTGTATAACTCAAGTATTTTCTAGCACCAGGCTCTTTGATTAATCTGCAATAAAAACGTTATTTTAAAATAACGCCCCATATTTCAAGATTAATGTCGTACGGTATTTATCGCAGAAACGAAATCGTACCTAATACGAGAAAAAAAAACGCGCAGACTTCCTGCTGGTCAATTTAAATAAATTAACCCTTATCTGCATCCCGTATCATACAGCATGCAAAACAGGTTTTTGCATCGCGTTTAGCGCAAATAGACCCATTCTTCTGGATTAATTTTAAGCTTTTTCATCATGGAACGTTCGACTTTTGTTGTGTTTGAAACACCTGTTAGCGTGAGAGATCGCCGTAAATCGTCTAAATGGGAAAGAGAAGCTTTCGTTTAAATTAAGTTACTGCTTTTCCATTGTAGCGGGATAGTTTAAAGTTGGATCTAGTAACAGGAAAAAAACGCCATCCAGGTGCATTATTTTTGGTTGTTAAACTAAATAAACAGGGAAAACATTTTTAGCAGTGTTGGTGAAGAATTTATATATTAAATTAGTGGAATAAGAGCTTCTCTCTGCAAATACGAACTTTCTTTTTAATGCACAGAGAGAGGAAAATGGCTTTTAGCGATGAGGATCGTATTTCGAGACGCTACATCAAATTGATATGGAAAGAAAACATCAATTAATATCTACGATTTATAACTGATAATCCTGAACACGTGAATCTATCAATGTGTAACTAAATAATTGCAAACATTCACAACTGAACTAAGACGGAATTTCCAAACCTCTTACTCAAAATTTGATTTTTTACCTAAAACGATATCTAATTTTTGGCGCCCAACATGGGACCATTTTCAATTTATCAAATCCTCAAACTCATTCTTGCGATGTCAACATTCTTTGTGTTCACATCGAGGGCTCGTTTAGCAACCAGGACCCGAGCGTGTAAAACAGCACTAAATCCTTGGGAAAACCGCAAATAAGAAATTCAAATAAATCTATTAATTTGGCAAAGAGCCACAATGGCGTGGCACTGTATTGTGCGGGCCCCCGATTCAATCAGACATTGAAATATTGCCATTGCGCGTTAAATATTTGATTCAATAGCGCGAGCCCCGGGAACAAATAATAAGGGGCCATTATCGGGGGGCTCCAGCATCAGAGCCGGCTCCCCCGGGACTAATTCCGAACCAATAATCATTTATCAACCCTTGATGTATCAATAAAAGTAAATAGCGTGTCAATTTACCCTTTATTACTCTGTTATTACTGCAATGGCATTTTCATATATTCGATTAATGTACGGAATGGATTAATGGTCAATTTTTAAACGGTCGGAATGGAGGCAATCGCGCGAAAACGCTTGTTTGTTTCCATTTTTAGTCGAAATACACATTCCAAATAGATGGCAATTTTTAGAATCGTTAAAGGCTGGCTTAGATGCAAGTTAACAAATGAGAAAAAAATATGATAAAATGGGTACCGCATTTTCTCCATACCCATAATGGAAACGTCAAAACTTTGAGCGTTTTTCAACCTACAAGTGGTTTTATCTCGCCTTAAACCTGCTAGCCACCACAATCACTATTTTATCTTTTTCCATGTTACAAGCAGAAACACAAATTTTACAATTACTTATGGCGTCGAACGAAATTAACCTCTATAATGTTTTTAAATATTAAAAAAACGCGATTCTAAAAGTGTCTAAAAACACCTACAGAACCTCCGATGGAGAGAATCCGAGGAAAAAAAACAGTTGAATTCACTCCGATCGGTCGAGGCGTTCTCAAGTTACAGGGGGTCAAAGTTGAGAATTAAGAAAAAAGTAGTAATACCCTCCGTCTCTTTGGAGATTTTCAAACAAATTTCGGGAAAATGTTTTTCTTGTATTTGATCGGAATGGCACGTTTACAATCCCTTAAGAACGAAACAAATTCAATTCGAAAGAAATTAACCTCTAAAGAGGTTGTTTTAAAAATGGTCAAAAAATGCGAATCAAAAAGTTCTTAAAAATCGACCTCCGAAAGGGTCTATCGCCGAAAATATTGTACGTACCGAACTTCCAATGGCAGGAACTGAAAGAGGACATCAACAAGAGGAAAAAAAAACAGTTAAATTCACTCAAATCGGCAAAGGCGTTCTCAAGTTACAGGCGGTTAAAGTTGAAAATTGATAACAAAGTAGGAATACCCCCCCTCCCCTTTGGACAATTTCAAAAAAATATAGGGATTTTTTTTTGCTGTTTTTGATCGTAATGGCACGTTTTTACTCCCCTAAGAACGTAACAAACTCATTTTGAATGAAGCTAGCCTCTATAGAGTTTTTTTCTTAAGTGGTCAAAAAACGCTATTCTAAAAGTGCCTAAAAATTGACCACCGAAGGGGTCTATCTCCGAAAATATTGCACCTACGGAACTTCCGTTGGTAGGAAGTGAAAGAGGACATCAAGAAGAGGAAAAATAGTTAAGTTCACTCCAATCGGCCAAGGCGTTCTCAAGTAACAGGTGGTCAAGGTGGAAAATTGAAAACAATGTACCCTCCCCCCTTTTTTGGACATTTTCAAAAAAAAATCGGAAACATTTTTGCGCTCTTTTTGATCGAAATGGCTGGTTTGCCAGTCTCTTAAGAACGCATCAAACTCAATTTGAATGAAATTAATCTCTACAGAGTCTTTTTTATATGGTCAAAAAACGCGATTCTAAATGTGCCTGAAAATCTACAATCGAAGGGGTCTATCTCCGAGAATATTGTACCTACGGAACTTCCAACGGTGGGAGGTGAAAGAGAACATCAGCAAGAGGAAAAAAACAGTAGGACTCACTCCAAAATTGACTCCCTTACATTTGCTGACAAAGCAGACGCCTGTATGAAACGATTAAAAGTATCAAAACTGTGACACCAGCACTGTTTTATTAGAAAAAGTTGGTTGAACGTAACGTAACGAGTATATACCCGATGAAAATATTTTCAAGAATAACAAAAGTTGCAAATATCTCCTAAATAGTTAAAGAAATAAAAGTTGTTGCTTTAGCGGTGTTTTAGTTAGCAAAGCCGTTATTAGTAACAACGGGTGAAAGCAGTAATTCATAGAAAATATTTGGAACATCACAAAAAGTTTTCAAATATCTTCGAAAATATTAAAGATATCAAAATTGTGACAGCAGCACTGCTTTAGTTAGAAAAAATTAGCTGAAAATGAGCACAAACTTTATGGGAATATTTTGAGAAACAACAAATTTACCAGTATCTCCTAAATGGTTAGAGGAATAAAAATTATGGCTTCACCTGTGTTTTAGTTACAGAGCAATTAGCTAAAAACAGGTACAAATTGAAAGGAAATATCATGGAAAATCACAAAGTTTTGAAATACCTCCCAAAAAGTTAAAGATATCAAAATTGTGACAGCAGCAGGGCTTTAGTTAGAAAAAGTTTGCTCAAGACGAGTGCAAATTCCAAAGAAATAATTTAGAAAATCACAAAAGTTTTCGAATATTTCCGAAACCTCCGAAATCAAAATTAATGGCTCACCGGTGTTTTAGTTAGAGAGCAGTTAGGTAGGAACCAGTACCAATTCCAAGAAAATATTTTGAAAAATTACAAAAAAATTTCAAATATCTTCGAAACGGAGACATCAAAACTAAGACAGCAACACTGCTTTAGATAGGAAAAATTTGCTGAAAATGAACACAAACTTAATGGGAATATTCTGAAAAATAATAAAGTTACAAGTATCTCCTAAATGGTTAGAGGAATAAAACTTATGATTTCACCGGTGTTTTAGTTAGAGGGCAGTTAGCTAAAAATGGGTAGAAATTTCAAGGAAATATCTTATAAAATCACAAAATTTTCAGATATCTCCGAAAAGGTTAGAAATATCAAAATGGCGACAGCAGCACTGCTTTAGTTAGAAAAAGTTAGCTCAAGACGAGTGTAAATTCCAAGGAATTAATTAGGAAAATCAAAAAGTTTTCAAATATCTACGAAACCGCCGAAATCTAAGTTAATGGTTTACCGGTGTTTTAATTAGAGAGCAGTTAGGTAAGAACCAGTACAAATTCCAAGAAAATATTTTGGAAAAACACAAAGTTTCTAAATATCTGCGAAACGGTTAAAGGTATCAAAATAGTCACAGCAGCACTGCTTTTGTTAGAAAAAGTTAGCTGAAATTAGAAAAATAAGAAAGTCACAAGTATCTCTTAAATGGTTAGAGGTATGAAAATGAGATCGGTGTTTTAGTTAGAGAGCAGTTAGCTAAAAACGGGTACAAATTGCAAGGAAACAAGTTAGAAAATCACAAAGTTTTCAAATATCTCCGAAAAAGTTAGAGATATCAAAACTGTGACAGCAGCACTGCTTTAGTTAGAGAAAGTTAGTTCAAGACGAGTGCAAATTCCAAGAAAATAATTTGCAAAATCAAAAAGTTTTCAAATATTTCCGAAACCTCCGAAACCAAAATTAATAGTTAACTGATGTTTTAGTTAGAGAGCAGTCAGCTAAAAACCAGTACAAATTGCAAGGAAATATCTTGGAAAATCACAAAGTATTCATTCATATCTCCGAAAAGATTAGAGATATCAAAATTGTAACAGCAGCACTGCTTTAGTTAGAAAAAGTTAGATGAAAACGAGCGCCAATTCTAAGGAAATAATTTGGAAAACAAAAAGTTTCAAAAATCTCCGAAACGGTTATAGATATCAACAGGGTGACAGCAGAACTGCTTTTGTTAGAAAAAGTTAGCGGAAAACGAGTACAAACTTGATGGGAATATTTTGAAAAATAAGAAAGTCACAAGTCTCTCCTAAATGGTTAGAGGTACCTATAAAAATTATAGCTTCACGGGTACACCGGATACAAATACCAAAGAATTATTTTGAAAAATTACAAGCGATTCAAATATCTCCAAAACGGCCAGAAATTTCAAAACTGTGACTCGATGGAAATATGTTGAAAAATAATATAATAAATAAAGTTACAAGTAACTGAAGTATCTTCTAAATGGTTAGAGGTATGAAAAATATGACATCATGAGGCTTTTAGTTAGTTCTAAAACTAGTATAACATAGTCAGAGTTTACAAGGGTCCAAGAATCCAAACGCTCAACGTTCCAACCATAGTTAATTTCATGGTGCCAAGAAAGGAAGGTAATATACTATTCCGAATAGGCGCTCTTGGGTTATTTTGCGGATACATCCAACCGAGGCCAAATTGCGAGCTTTTGGTCAAAATATTCGATACTAAAATCCACACTAAATTTGAAAGAGAATGTAGATAGTTCCATAAACTCACTAAAGCCCTTTTCGGAAACCATGATCCGGATCGGATTGATCTACTACCAGCCGATTTTCAACAAATCAGAATGACTGGCCTGTCATTAGTCATCTATCCAAATCCCTGAAAATCGGCTGTAAGGCAGGATTAACCGTTTCCGAAAAGTCCTTATGTTTATTAAGAGAAAACAAGTGGACCATGGCGCAAGAGTGACAGGGACAGTAATAACAAGTTGGTCAGCAAAAATCTTGAGTTGGTTTGTTTATGGTGTGCTTTTGCCACACTCGCGCGTCTTATTATTATTATTTTTTTTTTTTTTTTTTTTTTTTTGCGCTTTTGGACTCCGCGCGCGGTTCGCCCATAGTTTAGGAAATATCCACCTGTTGTAGAAGTTTGGTGGGTTCAGACCACGCGCACAGAGCGCCCATAGTTTAGGAAATATCCGAACGCTGTGGGCAAAGTGCTGTAGAAGTTTTGTGAAATATCCGAACGGTCCTCTGATATAGCTTAAACTGCCGTAAAATTATCAACAAAGAACCTGATGATACCTAAAAGTAACTGAAATGTCGAAACGTCTGAAATACTTGATTTCATATTCGCAAACTTAACATCTTTTGAAGAAGGGTAAAAAACGTGCTAAAATCCATAAAATGATATAAAATGGTACCACGAGTACCCATATCAAGGTTCTCATTTATGACATATTGTTTGTGATTATAAAACGAATCTACAATTGAAATTTCAGTTTTCTAGCTTTGATTGTTCGTAAAAATGTAATATTTGCCAATTTTTGGCTCACCCTATAATATCTAAATCAGAAATCAATGCAGTGTTTAAAATAAGGTAATAAAATTTAGCATTAGCACTTAGCATTATTTTGGACACCGTATACTATTTAAAACAGAAATCAACGCTCTATTTATCATAACACTACTCGAATTAACGCAATAAATTAATTGATATCGATCTACATGCAAAAATCCTAAAATTCCAGGTTACAACATTTTTTTGGGACACTTTATACTATCTAAAACGTAAACATATGCCCTATTTGCCACAAAACTACTGGAACCAACGAATAAAATCGATTTCTATTGATTTATGTGGGAAAAGTAGTTATTTCTTTGTTAAGCATATGGAGCTCTCAAATCGACCCGAAAACCTAATTTTGGGGATCAAAATCGTGCATTTCAGCCTTCAACAGCTTATATCGCGTTTTAATTAAGATTTATCCGAAAAGCTATATGAGGAGCCAAAAAAGTACAATAATTTTAGGGTTTTTTAACAATTTGTGGATAAAATGGCGAAGGAAATGTTCTGCAGTAAACATTACTAATATCTGGCAACACCAGACTCCTTGAATAATTAAAATTGCTTTCATTACTAAGTTTTGATAACTCTTTCATCGCCTATATCCAACATTTTATTCTGGCTTGTCTACGTACTAAATAATCCACCCTTTCTATGTAAAATACACACTGCTTATGGACCTTTTCTGCATTATTAGCATATATTAGCTTCCTGCATCATTTTTTGAGCCACCTTATACTATCTAAAACAGAAATCAACGTCCTATTCATTATAAAACGACTCGAAGTAACAAATAAAATCGATTACTTTAGATTTAAATGACACATAGAAAATTCTATGTTAGCCATATGGGGCTCTCAAACCGGCCCAAAAAACTAAATTTTGAGATAAAAATCGTGCATTGCTGCCTTTAACAGCTAATATATCGCTTCGATGAAGATTTATCAAAAAATCTATAAGAACAGCTAAGCAAGTAGAAGAATAGAGCTACACGTAGACCCCATTTTCGAAGCTCTGACTAGAACAGTAACTGAGCACTGGTGGCCCAAAAATAAGGTACAAATTTTGCATTTTTTTTTTATTTTCTCAAAAACCGTGAAAGCTAGCTTCTTTCTGATACATGTATCTGATAGCCCTTGATGACCTCTTCATACATTATATTAACCGGCATATCGAAAAACCTTACCGTTTCCAAGATAAACAGAAAAATGTAAAAATTTCAACATTTTCAAAGGGGTAGTCGTGAAATTTTTCAGCCAAAATCGATT